>NW_024121876.1:2524719-3012200 GCF_016745375.1 Pimephales promelas | reverse complement strand
CGGCATTTTCCCTCGGTCGGATATCACTGTTGGCACTACTGTATATTGTTCTTCATCATGAAATAATTGTCATCGTTATCATAACACTGTACTGTTTCCCAGACTCTCCAAAGACCCCGGAGACCAGTGGGCACAACAGCCCTGGCATTTCCAAATCCCCTGCCAGTAAAGCTGCGGGTGGCAAACCTCCAAGCACAGGAAATGAAATCAAGAAGGTCGCAGTGAATTCGCTCGACCCCTAAATCCCGAAGAACCGTTCTCCTACATCACTGTCCACCGCCGCCCCTCTCCCTGACCTGAAGAACGTGAAGCCAAAAGTCGGTTCCACCGACAACCTGAAGCACCAGCCTGGAGGCGGACGGGTAATTCATCTTGATTCACTTCAATGTTCAGTTTGCAGTTGGGTTTCAGTTTATATATATATATATATAGACTCACCTAAAGGTTTATTAGGAACACTTGTTCAATTTCTCGTTAATGCAAGTATCTGATCAACCAATCACATGGCAGTTGCTTCAATGCATTTAGGGGTGTGGTCCTGCTCAAGACAATCTCCTGAACTCCAAACTGAATGTCAGAATGGGAAAGAAAGGTGATTTAAGCAATTTTGAGCGTGGCATGGGCCGGTTTGAGTATTTCACAATCTGCTCAGTTACTGGGATTTTCACACACAACCATTTCTAGGGTTTACAAAGAATGGTGTGGAAAGGGAAAAACATCCAGTATGCGGCAGTCCTGTGGGCGAAAATGCCTTGTTGATGCGAGAGGTCAGAGGAGAATGGGCCGACTGATTCAAGCTGATAGAAGAGCAACTTTGACTGAAATAACCACTCGTTACAACCGAGGTATGCAGCAAAGCATTTGTGAAGCCACAACACGCACAACCTTGAGGCGGATGGACTACAACAGCAGAAGACCCCACCGGGTACCACTCATCTCCACTACAAATAGGAAAAAGAGGCGACAATTTGCAAGAGCTCACCAAAATTGGACAGTTAAACACTGGAAAAATGTTGCCTGGTCTGATGAGTCTCGATTTCTGTTGAGACATTCAGAGTCAGAATTTGGCGTAAACAGAATGAGAACATGGATCCATCATGCCTTGTTACCACTGTGCAGGCTGGTGGTGGTGGTGTAATGGTGTGTTGGATGTTTTCTTGGCACACTTTAGGCCCCTTAGTGCCAATTGGGCATCGTTTAAATGCCACGGCCTACCTGAGCATTGTTTCAGACCATGTCCATCCCTTTATGGCCACCATGTCCCCATCCTCTGATGGCTACTTCCAGCAGGATAATGCACCATGTCACAAAGCTCGAATCATTTCAAATTGGTTTCTTGAACATGACAATGAGTTGACTGTACTAAAATGGCCCCCACAGTCACCAGATCTCAACCCAGTAGAGCATCTTTGGGATGTGGTGGAATGAATGGATGTGCATCCCACAAATCTCCATCAACTGCAAGATGCTATCCTATCAATATGGGCCAACATTTCTAAAGAATGCTTTCAGCACCTTGTTGAATCAATGCCACGTAGAATTAAGGCAGTTCTGAAAGCGAAAGGGGTCAAACACAGTATTAGTATGGTGTTCCTAATAATCCTTTGAGTGTATATATCATATATTTTTGCACTGTGGAAAAATTTCCACCAACTTCAACTTAAAAAAGTAAAAGGTGTCTACTTGCATTATATTTAACTGTTGGATATGCATAATATATTGTATAAATTATGATGAGTTTAAATAATGTCAAGACTTCATCATATAGTTTTTCTACAGTGTGGTCAAAGAATAAGTGTGTATGAGAAAGACAATTAACATACATTAACATCGTTAATCGTTAAGTTGTCATGATTGAAACTGTTTTATATGTAATTGCAAAATCACTGAATATAAAAATATATTACGATGTTATGTCTTTGCATATTGTTTCAATCTCATCAGCTAATGAAAATTCACCTGTTTATTACTCAAACATCTCTCTCTTCCCTACAACAATAGTTTTTAAGTCAACTCATCCAATGCTCTGTCTTTCACAGGTACAAATTCTCGATCAGAAGGTGGACTTCAGTAATGTCCAGTCAAAGTGTGGCTCCAAAGCCAACCTCAAGCATACGCCAGGAGGTGGCAATGTGAGTAACTGCGGGATGATTCGAACACGCGCGGTTTATTCCTTCATTTATGATCACCAAACAGTATTCGTCAGTGGCTGTCCCAACATTATCAGTCAATCATGGAAGCTTGTTAAGTCTTTTAATGGTTACATTTTCCAAGAATGGTAACTATCCAGTTGTCCGAACAAACTACAATGCATGCCGTTCCATTTATGCTTCATGAGAATCGGGGAACATTTAGCATTTGATGTTGTCGTTCATGAAAACTTGCTTTAAACAGGTACAAATTCTTTATCAGAGGTTGGACTTTTGTAATGTCCCTTCTAAGTGTGGCTCCAAAGACAATATCAAACACACACCTGGAGGTGGCAATGTGAGTTACTATGTGATCCAGACCCGGTTCACTCCTTAATGTACCATTCCTTACCAAAAAACACTATAACAACCTGCTCCTTTTCCAACTAATGGAAAGAACTCCCAACCAGCCCTTACTGACTCCTGATGTTCCTGAAATGTTCCTCATGACGTTAGAAACACTGTATGACTTCAGATCTCTGCACTCTTCTAGGTAAAAATTCTTGATCAGAAGGTGGACTTCAGTAATGTCCAGTCAAAGTGTGGCTCCAAAGACAATGTGAAACATGTACCTGGAGGTGGCAATGTGAGTAACTATAGGATGAACTCAATGCCCTCTGTCTTGGTTCTTCCTGAAGTTATGACCATTTGTGAAAGCAATCTCGTTCAATTTAGTAGACCTGTCTGTTACACAGTCACTTATAGACTGATAATTAACTGAAAAAGAGGGTCTTTACTACTGTTGAGTTGATTGTTCATTCAAAAGTGTGAGGGAGACAAAGCCATCGTAGTGAAGTCATGTTCTATCTGTACCATTCAGAAACTCATGGCTCTTCCTCTATAGCAGTTCTTTCTACCTCTGAGATAAATAGCAACATAACTCCTGCTATTCGCCAAATGTATAATTTTCCAGGTTAAAATACAGGATCAGAAGTTGGACTTCAGTAATGTCCAGTCAAAGTGTGGCTCCAAAGACAATTTGAAACATGTACCAGGTGGTGGCAATGTAAGTAACTATGGGTTGAACACAACACCCTTTAGTCTTGGTTCTTCCTGAAGTTATTTTCATTTGTGGAAACCTTGGGATTAACAATTTGGCCACCCCGTCACAAAGTCATGCCTTTCCTATGTTAGTTCCCCTGGTTGCTCTCTGGGTTCCTCTGTGGTCCTGAGCTAAAAGGACGGATAACTCCCTGTCTTCCCCAAACTGTTCACTCTTTCAGGTGCAAATTCTCGATCAGAAGTTGGACTTAAGTTGTGTGCAGCCTAGGTGTGGTTCCAAAGATAATATCAAACATGTACCCGGAGGTGGAAAAGTGAGTAAACAGGGGACCGTTTTTGTTGTCTTAACCAAAAATCCTACTAAAGAGACTTTAAAGGGAGGGATAGTTCACTTAGAAATTCATTTTTGGTATGTTTTAGTTTACCTCAAGGGCATCCAAGATGTAGGTGTCTTTGTTTCCACAGTAGTTTCAATTTTGATATTTTTAGGCCAATATAATGGAGGTCTATGGTCACCACCTCAAAGAGCATGCACAGTGAAGTCCAAATTAAAATTACAAATTACACTTTGATGGCCTAACACACAAAACGAGCGGTTTGTGTGAGAAAACGAACAGTATTTATATCGTTTTTACCTCTTGTAACCAAAAACGGTTACAAAAACGATATAAACACTGTTAGTTTTCTCACACAAACCGCTCGTTTCGTGTCTTAGGCCATCAATGTGTACTTACATTCACGAGTCATTCAATCATGTTTAATTTGGACTTCTCTGTGCATGCTCTTTGAGGTGGTGACCATAGACCTCCATTATATGACTGACAGACAAGAACAGTTTGATCTAAAAATATCAAAATTGAAAATACTGTGGAAACAAAGACACCTACATCTTGGATGCCCTTGAGGTAAGCTAAAACTATCCCTTTAAAACTAGGGATGCACTGAAATTACAATTCTGGCCGATACTAATAACTTGATTATAATATCTGATAACCAATAAATGTTAAAACGGTATGTTAAAAGTGAAGTCTCAACATCATAATGTACAATATAAAATATGGATATTTATTTTGAGAGAGTGTTACTTGTAGTGAGCATTAATTAAAGCCCAGGACTTTTAAATTCTGTCATTAATTACTCTCCCTCATGTTGATCCAAACCCATAAGACTTTCCTTTATCTTCAGAAGACAAATTAAGATCTTTTTGACGAAATCCAAGACATTTCTGTCCGTCCACTGACAGCTACACAACTGCCACTTTCAAGCCCCAGAAAGCAGACGTTGGGGTGTGAACATGTGTTCATATTTTGTAAATAAAGTGGTAAATTATGTTTGTTTTTTTGTGCATACTTCATAAAACTGAGGCTAACCACTGGAGTCACATGGATTACTTTAACCCTTGTGCTGCATTCGATTTTTAACACCGTTGAGTGCATTAAGGACCAAAAATGGCCACATATTAAACATTGCCTAAAATATTATATATTATTATTATTTTCCACTTTTACCAAGTTAAATCTTTTAACCAGCATCAGTCCTCATCATAACTACCAAAAATGTATTCAATTTCAGAATTTTAACCCTTTAATTACCAGTTTTGTTTGCGAAACCATCGATTTGTATAAGAGGAAAAAACACAAAAATTCAATTATTTTCAATAAACTAAATGCAAAGAGAAAACTTTAGATTTGGATTATCACAGTCCCACTATGCAAAAAATCCCACTTAGCGCGTTAGAGACCAAAAATGGCCACCTATTAAACATTGCCTAAAATAAGGTGCATTTCCACCCATAGGGAATAAATATGTAGTGACGTCATCTGGTGGAATACACTATATAATGCAAATATAATGCTTTTGCTTCAAAATGAAAGGATGTTTGTGCAAAAATCATGTTTCATGTATTACTGACAGCCTCAGATTTAAACAACGTTTTAATGGGTTTCAATGGGCCATTTTTGGTCTTTATGGTGCTGAGTGTTACTATTTGATCTACACAGTGTGTGTTATACATATTTTGCAAAATGGGATCACATTTTTTACACGTATCCAAAAAGTCACAATTTTGCCAAATTTCATACCATTTGCATTAAAACAGCCAAAATGGTCAAAGAAATTAAACTGCAAAAGACCAAAAATGTCCCTAATGCAGCATAAGGGTTAATGATGTCTCTGAGGCTTGAAAGTGGTGGTTGTGAAGACTTGTCAATGGAGGAACAGAAAATCTCAGGTTCACAAAAAATATATTCATTTGTGTTCTGAAGATGAACATGTTCATGTTCACACAACTACTTGAAAGTCTTTGGGGTTTGGATCGACATGAGGGTGAGTAACAGATTTGTCATTTTTGGGTGAAATAAACTAAACTATTTTTGGGATAATCTGAAAAAGTAAAAATATGGGAAATGAATATTCATAATGAAATAGTCAGAGCACTGATCTATTGTGTTTCCCTATTTTAAATGAATCCATGGTAAATACTGGTTTGTTTCTTGGCTTTGACTGTATGACGACTCACCCTCTAACTCTCATAAACAGGAATGTTTGCAATTTGCATGCACTAATTTTTGTAAATCAGAATGAATCCAATCTGATCTCAGAGTCTGTAATCTTTATTTTATACAAACCCTAAATGTTGCAATCCGATTCATATATTTGATTACATGTGCATTACATTTATTTCCAAAAAAGCGCTCAGAACCAAAGAAAGCCACCGCAATACAATGTCAATGGAGTGCGTTGTCGGTTTTGCCTTGATGACATATCTAACAAAGCTGACATTTATGTGAGAAAAGCTTTTTCTGCAATTATATAGTAAATATTCAGTCTCATTCCACTGAATGCAAGTCAACGTACTTATAATCTCGGCACATAAATGCACATTTGTGTGACGTAAAACATATTTAAAGGAGTAGTTCACTTTTCAAAAAACGTTTGCTGATAATTTACTCACCCCCAATGTCATCCAAGATGTCCATGTCTTTCTTTCTTCAGTCGAAAAGAAATTAAAGTTTTTGATGAAAACATTCTAGTATTTTTCTCCATATAATGGACTTCAATGGGAACCAAACGGTTCAAGGTCCAAAAGACACTTTCAGTGCAAACTGTTCAAAGGGCTTTAAACGATTCCAGACGATGAATAAGGGTCTTATCAAGCGAAACGATCGGTAAGCTCAAATGCTCGCCTTGCTCTGTTCTGTGACGAGCGTTCGTGACTCTCCTGTTCGAACTCGTTTATCAAAATGAACAAATCTTTTTTCCGAGTCAATTCGTTTGTTGCGTTTTTTGAATGAACCAAATGAAGTGGAAAAAGATTCATTCATTTTGATGAACGAGTTCGAACAGGAGAGTCACAAACGCGCATCACAGAACAGAGCAAGATGAGCATTTGAGCTTATAAAACTTAAACTTTGTTATTTATTTATTAAATGAACGATCGTTTCGCTTGATAAGACCCTTATTCAACGTCTGGAATCGTTAAAAGCCCTTTGAACAGTTTGCAGATTGCACTGAAAGTGTCTTTTGGACCTTGAACCGTTTGGTTCCCATTGTTTCCCATTGTTTGAATGTTTTCATCAAAAACTTTAATTTCTTTTCGACTGAAGAAAGAAAGACATGGACATCTTGGATGACATGGGGGTGAGTAAATTATCAGCAGAAGTTTTTTTCAAAAGTTAACTACTCCTTTAAATATGCACAAGGTATTTTATTAAAGGAGTAGTTCATTTAAAAAAAAAAAAAAATTGCTGATAATTTACTCACCCCCATGTCATCCAAGATGTCCATGTCTTTCTTTCTTCAGTCGAAAAGAAATTAAGGTTTTTGATGAAAACATTCCAGCAGTTTTCTCCATATAATGGACTTGAATGGGAACCAAACGGTTCAAGGTCCAAATGAGAGTTTCAGTGCAAACTGTTCAAAGGGCTTTAAACGACACCAGACGTTGAATAAGGGTCTTATCAAGCAAAACGATCGCTCATTTAAAAAATAAATAAAAACGTTTCATTTTTATAAGCTCAAATGCTCGCCTTGCTCTGTTCTGTGATGAGCGTTCGTGACTCTCCTGTTTAAACTCGTTCATCAAAATGAACAAATCTTTTTTTGAGTCTTGACTCGAAGGGTCCTAGATAAGACTCTTATTCATCGTCTGGAATCGTATAAAGCCCTTTGAAGCTGCACTAAAACTCTCATTTGGACCTTGAATCGTTTGGTTCCCAATGAAGTCCATTATATGGAGAAAAATCCTGTAAAGTTTTCATCAAAAATCTTAATTTCTTTTCGACTGAAGAAAGAATGACATGGACATGGAACTACTCCTTTAATCCGGTTGAGAAAATAGTCGGATTTAATAGTTTACATGCTTTCTTTTCTTCATTTACATGTAACTCAGAAGAATATACAGTACATGCTGTTTTGTGGCATTGACATTTCCTGCAAGACCTGTTAAAAACAGACACTTTCCTTACTTCAATAAAGTTAAGCATGTCATAAACAATTCTCCATATAATTAGAAGACTTTGATTTTTGACTTTTAGGAAAACCTCTTTCCTTACAAAAACAGATGACCACCGCTGAAATCCTAACCCTTAATGCCAACCGGCTTGTCATTACACTTCTTAAAGTACCAGCGAGAGATCCTTATGCACTGGAGGGGATTTGCACAGAGGGGTCTTGTTTAGCGCTCTGGTCAGGAGAGCTGGTCTTTGTGGTGAGCAGTTGGCTCCAGCTATAAGTTGACCTCACTCTGAAGACACTGAGGCCTTTTTACACAGAAAAACCCCCAACAGCTGTGGCTATGAGGTCATTGCGTCTATTTTTGGAGCAGGAATGGTACACGATTGTACCGTTCTCATGTTGTGTCTTAAAATGAAAAGCATTGAAGAACATATCTTTTTAGAACTGGTGACCAACTAGATAATTAATGTTGTGGTTCATCATACTTACATCGCTATAAATACATGGCGCAGTGGATAAGACACATGCCTTTGGTGTGAGAGACCCGGGTTCGAATCCACTGTGAGACATCAATGTGTCCCTGAGCAAGTTGCTCCAGAGGCGTGCGACCTCTGACATAAACAGCAATTGTAAGTCGCTTTGGATAAAAGCGTCAGCTAAATGTAAATACAAATTGGTTTTAAAAATTCTCAGAGACTGAGAGACTAATCCACCAAGAGGCTTTTGCATTGAAGGAACTTAAAAGTTTACTGACTAACTGCACTTTAGCACCTGTCTGCCATTTTCTCAAGCTTTTTCTCTTTCTCATGTAAATGAGAGTGTGTTTGGATTTTTTTAATGAATTTAGAACTTTATAAATGACTATAAAATCATTGTTTTTTGTTTTGAAAAGGTCCAAATCCTCCACAAAAAGATCGACCTGAGCAATGTGCAGTCAAAGTGCGGATCGAAAGACAACCTGCGCCACAAACCAGGTAACCGTAGACGTCCACTTTGGATTTTCAATGTCTCCGACAATCGAAGCTCAAGCTTTGGACTTAGTTTTCTCAGCATTTTGAACGCATGTACATTAAACATAAGTCATGAGGAATTTCACCTGCCTTTTCAAGGTGGAGGAAACATTGAGATCAGGTCTGAGAAGCTTGAATTCAAGGCTCAGTCAAAGATTGGATCTCTGGACAACATTAAACACGTGGCTGGAGGAGGCAGCAGGAGGGTAAGACCACATGTCCTCCACTGATGGGAAACGATACTCAATCTATTCATTAGATAATCTACACAATCTACACACCCTAAAGTTAAATATATAAATCCTTATCATTTTACAACCATGTCTGTGTAAGTCTGTCTAAGCTGGGTTTGAATCATTCAGTTCTTTAGATGGCTTAAAGAACGTTTTAAAGGAGTAGATCACTTTAAAAAAAAAAGCTTTTGCTGATAATTTACTCACCCCCATGTCATCCAAGATGTCTTTCTTTCTTCAGTCGAAAAGAAATTAAGGTTTTGGATGAAAACATTCCAGGATTTTTCTCCATATAATGCACTTCACTGGGAACCAAACGGCTCATGGTCCAAAAGACAGTTTCAGTGCAGCTTCAAAGGGCTTTAGACGAGTCCAGACGATGAATAAGGGTCTTATCAAGCGAATCGATCGGCCATTTCAAAAATAAATAAAAAAAGTTTAAGTTTTATTAGCACAAATGCTCGCCTTGTTTTGTGTTCTGTGATGAGCGTTTGTGACTCTCCTGTTTGAACTCGTTAATCAAAATGAACAAATCTTTTTTCCGAGTCATTTTTGACATCAGACCCTTAGTCATCGTCTGGTGTCGTTTAAAGCCCTTTGAAGCTGCAATGAAACTGTCTTTCGGACCTTGAACCGTTTGGTTCCCATTGAAGTCCATTATATGGAGAAAAATCCTGTAAAGTTTTCATAAAAAATCTTAATTTCTTTTCGACTGAAGAAAGAATGACATGGACATCTTGGATGACATAAGGGTGAGTGAATTATCTAATTATCTAATCCTTTAACTCCTTCAAATTCTCATCTCATTGGCCTTTGTTTTGATTCCATGAGCATCAGGATTTAAAGTGTTTTGCTTTTACTTGTCTCTGCGTATTAAACTGTGTTCAAATAAAACTGATATAAAAATATATTTGAAGAGAATACATGACATACTTCATCTTTAATTTATTTACATTTGTGTTACCATCGTTTTCCTTTTTGTTGAACCCATATCATTTTGTGTTTCTTTCTGTTTTGGTTGACCATGGTGTTCATTTCACCTCTCATTGGCCACCCTGGGGTCCGTCTCTAGAGAGAGAAGGGGAGAGGGGCAGATACGCCCCAAGATGAGGGCTTCCTCACCCCAGACCCCTCTGATACCCCCACCCTCTCATCTGCCAGTATGTCCCCCGAGCCCATCCTCCTCAGCAACCCCCAGATAAAGATTGAGGACTCCAGTAAGTATTCAAAGAGAGGCTATCCGCATTAAATTAGCCGTCACTGTACTCTCATATATTTTTATAATATAATTTTTGGAGAGTGCTCAAACATGGGGACACATTACTATTAATAGGAATTGGCCACCCTAAAATTAAATTTACCCACCACCCTGGTGTTGTTCTAATGCCGTTCTTTCTTTTTCAGACCACAAAAAAGAGATTTTTTTAAATGTCCCGCTCACACTCATCTAATCGTAGTCAATGGTGAACAGCATCAAGATTTTTTATTTTTTTTTAATCTGCAAAGTAGGCTGTCCAATATGATATGGAAAGATTTGGGTATATAGGTGCTGCTGATGAGAAGTTTGGACTGTAGTGTTTTAAAACAATCAAATAATCACTTGATAAATCCATTTGCAAATAAAAAACTACTTAGTGAACTAATATGCTGATTGGGGTAGATGGATAAGTAATCAACAAAGATAAAATATTTCAAACAAATGAATAAAAAATAATTTGCCTATTGCTTATGATAAGCTTGCACAAGTTTCTTGTGAAATGCATCTTGGGTGCCATCTCCTGGCACAGAGTGATGGGAAATCAACTGTACAAATGAGCAACTGACCAACAAATGATATATTTATTTTAAGAAGATTTAAAAATTAACAAAAATTTCAAAAACAAAAATTTTGTTTAAATTATCTTTATATTTATATAGAAACTTATCTCAAAAAGTTTTTATTGACTTATTTTCTCATGCTTTTTTATGCGGCTTTATCCCTTTTAACATCATCTTACGTTTTTTTTTTTTTGTTTGAAAAATTTCTTATTTATACATTGATCATTTGAGCATGTTATTATTTAGCATTTTGAGGGTACACAACAACTATTTCTGATTTTATAACATCCCTGCCCTGCAGCTTAATGGCCACTAGAGAGCAACAGTGATGTCAAATGATGGAATGGCTCTCAGAATACAGGATTTAGATTACTATTTACTAGGAGTTTCCAGTACAGAATGGTCCTGGATGCCTATGCATGGTTACATGGGTGTTTTCACTCGAGAACTGTTTTAATCCATATCCAAGAATCTCAGTTCCCTATGGAAGCTTGTTTCCGCCACAGAATGAAAAATAAAAAAGGTAATTGCAACTTTCTGTCTCACAATTCTGACTATTTTTCTCACAATTGCGAGTTTACATCTCGCAATTCTGACTTTATTTCTCAGAATTGCGAGATATAAAGACAGAATTGTGTGATATAAAGTCAGAATTGCGAGATATAAAGTCAGAATTGCGTGTTATAAAGTCAGAATTGCGAGATATAAAGTCAGAATTGCGAGATATAAAGTCGCAATTGCGTGTTATAGTCAGAATTGCGAGATATAAAGTCAGAATTGCGAGATATAAAGTCAGAATTGCAAGATATAGTCAGAATTGCGTGATATAAAGTCGCAATTTCGTGTTATAAAGTCAGAATTGCGAGATATAAAGCCACAATTTCGTGTTATAAAGTCAGAATTGCGAGATATAGTTGCTATTGCGTGATATAAAGTTAGAATTGCGAGATATAAAGTCAGAATTGCGAGATATAAAGTCGCAATTGCGAGATATAAAGTCGCAATTGCGTGTTATAAAGTCAGAATTGCGAGATATAAAGTCAGAATTGCGTGATATAAAGTCGCAATTTCGTGTTATAAAGTCAGAATTGCGAGATATAGTCGCAATTGCGTGTTATAGTCAGAATTGCAAGATATAAAGTCAGAATTGCGTGTTATAAAGTCAGAATTGCGAGATATAGTCGCTATTGCGTGATATAAAGTTAGAATTGCGAGATATAAAGTCAGAATTGCGAGATATAGTCAGAATTGCGAGATATAGTCGCAATTGCGTGTTATAGTCAGAATTGCGAGATATAAAGTCAGAATTGTGAGATATAAAGTAGGAATTGCAAGATATAAAGTCAGAATTGCGTGTTATAAAGTCAGAATTGCGAGATATAGTCAGAATTGCAAGATATAGTCGCAATTGCGTGTTATAGTCAGAATTGCGTGTTATAAAGTCAGAATTGCGAGATATAAAGTCAGAATTGCGAGATATAAAGTCAGAATTGCGAGATATGAAGTCGCAATTGCGTGTTATAGTCAGAATTGCGAGATATAAAGTCAGAATTGCGAGATATAAAGCCACAATTTCGTGTTATAAAGTCAGAATTGCGAGATATAGTTGCTATTGCGTGATATAAAGTTAGAATTGCGAGATATAAAGTCAGAATTGCGAGATATAAAGTCAGAATTGCGTGATATAAAGTCGCAATTTCGTGTTATAAAGTCAGAATTGCGAGATATAGTCGCAATTGCGTGTTATAGTCAGAATTGCGAGATATAAAGTCAGAATTGCAAGATATAAAGTCAGAATTGCGTGTTATAAAGTCAGAATTGCGAGATATAGTCGCTATTGCGTGATATAAAGTTAGAATTGCAAGATATAAAGTCAGAATTGTGAGATATAGTCGCAATTGCGTGTTATAGTCAGAATTGCGAGATATTAAGTCAGAATTGCGAGATATAAAGTCAGAATTGAGAGATAAAAAGTTAGAATTGCGAGATATAAAGTCAGACTCAGAATTGCGAGATATAAAGTCAGAATTGCGAGATATAGTCAGAATTGCAAGATATAAAGTCAGAATTGCAAGATATAAAGTCAGAATTGCGAGATATGAAGTCGCAATTGCGAGATATAAAGTCAGAATTACGAGATATAAAGTCAAAATTGCGAGATATAAAGTCAGAATTGCGAGATATGAAGTCACAATTGCGAGATATAAAGTCAGAATTGCAAGATATGAAGTCAAAATTGCGAGATATAAAGTCAGAATTGTGAGATATGAAGTCAGAATTGCGAGATATAAAGTCAGAATTGCAAGATATAAAGTCAGAATTGCGAGATATGAAGTCACAATTGCGTGTTATAAAGTCAGAATTGCAAGATATAAAGTCAGAATTGCGAGATATGAAGTCACAATTGCGTGTTATAAAGTCAGAATTGCGTGTTGTAAAGTCACAATTGTGAGATACAGTATAAACTATTCTGAGGGGGAAAATTTAGTTTTTTTTCCCCCTTAGAATTGGCCTGATAACTCGCAAATGCGAATTTTTATCTCACAATTCTGAGAAAAAATCTTGTCAGAATTTCAAGATATAAACTCGCAATTATGTTATAAAGTCAGAATTGCGAGATGTACTCACAATTGTGAAAAAAAGTCAGAATTGTGAGATAAAAAGTCGCAATTCTCTTTTTTTCCTCACAATCACGACTATTTTTCAGAATCGCGACTTTATATTTCGCAATTGCGACTTTGTATCTCGCAATTCTGACTTTATATCATTATTTTTTATTCGGTGGTGGAAACAAGCTTCCATATGTCCCTCTGAACCAATATCCAGTTCACCTCAGGCATTTCATTTGCTCTCGTTTGTTTTCATAAATTTCCTTTCCCCAGATTGAGTCGCACAAACTGTTGTTCCGTGAGCAGGCCAAAGCGCGAACCGACCATGGCGCAGAAATCGTGTCTCTAGACGAGTCTCCACACGGCCTGAGCACCGTCTCCTCTTCGGGCAGCCTCAACATGGCAGACCCGCCGCAGCTCTCCACCCTCGCCGACCAGGTGTCTGCATCGCTGGCCAAGCAGGGCTTGTGATTGGACCATACTACCACCCAGCCACGCCCCCAAACCCCACCCCAGAAATCAGAACACACACTTTCACCTGCCTGGTGGTACTCTAACCTCTCTCTGAAAGTCATTTTGTGGCCCAGAAAACAACGCCAAGTAACGTTTGGCAATCACTGTTCGATTTTGTAAGACTTCAGATTTGTTATAGGCCAATGAAGCTGTTTTAACTGTGAATTGTGTATGAATTTGCCTGTTCACTCGTCCTTTGCTTTAAAGCAGGGAACTTAACAATTGGGAAT
Organism: Pimephales promelas; assembly: GCF_016745375.1. The sequence goes on along the minus strand of NW_024121876.1, from coordinate 2,998,141 downwards.
TTTTTTGCAGTAGCCCTCCCTTGACTATATTTAGCAGCACAAAATTGCGTTCATGTGTTTGAATGCCTTTTGTTGACCATTTTAGATTTCCTCTAGGCATGCCTGGTGTTTGGTTAGTTCAGACAGAACCCATTTTTCACTTTCAGAGAGGATTGTTCTCATTTTTGAATCAGGATCAAATTAGATGGAGATTATGAATAAGTCGCTTAGCAGTGCTTAAAATAAAAATTAGAGCCCTGAATCTTGACTTTGAGATTGAATGAAGCTTAAAGCCCCACAGTCCATTTCTGAAATGATTTGCACGGCTTACGTGAAGAACAACAGGTTTTTCGTTTTGCTGTCGGTCAGAGATTACACTTGCTGCAGTGAACCGTGTTCGTCATAAACTTTCTTACAGTATTATTCTGCGGATATGAGATATTTATGATATGGAAACACGTTTTTGTGTGCCTACAGGCAGTCTTAAATTATTGATTTGAATTATGTCAGTGCTTCTTTGAAAATGCCTCTCCTACTTTTTTTTGTTTGTTTTGTTTTTTTTGGGAACTAACATAACGTTTAACTCGCATTTATATTTTTAACATATGCATAAAATATCTTCAAATTGTAGCTACGCGTTTACAGCGGTTTTGGACATTTTTATTGGTACCGCTTTACATTTAGATTCACGGTTTTAGCATTTATTAATGCAGTAGCCATCATGAAACAAAAATGAACAATGCTACTACAGCATTTATTAATATAGGTAAATACACATTTATAACCTTCATTTATGACAATAAACAATAATAAATGAACCTAGATTAAAAAATTGTTCTTTGTTGTTCGAGTCATAATGCATTATTAACTGATGTTATTGCAAAGTGTTAATTAATGGCAGGTTGCAGGTGAGGGACATTATTTGAAATCTCTTGTGGAAAAACACAACCTATGCATCTGTAATTTTTTCCCATAATACTGCCAACAGTTCCTCTCTTTTCCTGCCATGACATCCAGCTCTAGCGGAGTTATCATTTTTTAGATGAATTGCCAAAACGTATTGTAAATTTGCCCACTGCACTGATAACATCTTCACGAAAACCATCACCTGAGCACAAGCATGCCGTTACACAATGCTCTGTGAACACATCCTCCACTTCCTCTTCTTCAGAGCTGTAAAATATGAAGTCAAGGTATTCTATTCAACTGAATGATGATGTAATGACCTTAACCAGTCATACGGCTTAAATGAAATCGCAGAATGTTTTAATGAGCTTTGAACCACTCCACGCTATCTTTGCTCCTTGCATGCGTTTCATGTAAGCAGCCTGAGATTGCCTCTACTTTTGCGTGTATCCCATAATCGCTGATGTGCTTATTAGGAATTTATGTAGATATAGTGGAAAAGAGCACTACTCGGACGACGACCCCTGTTTCTTTGTGTTGGAGAGGGAGCTGTGTAACTACCATTAGATATTTAATGTATGTTAACTGTATGTTTATGACTGTATGTTTATGAGGAAAAGAAAAAAAAATAATAAGCAGAGAAGTTCAGAGACCACGCCTGCAACACTTTAAACCTGCATGCTGAGTTTTTACATGGATTGGCGACACGTTTTCTAACTAGGGTGTTTTTTGGAAAGGTCGGCAGAGCTTGGATATGGGATAAGGTGTTTTGTTTCGCTTGTGATGTTGTGTTGAGGGGGGAAGTGAGTGTGTAGAAGACAGAAGAGGGAAAGAAAGTCTGTCCTTTGGTTTAAATGTCTCACTATAGCATCTGCAACATGGTTTTGGGCGCAGTTTTGCTATCCTGTTGTCATTGACTCCATACACCATTTTTGCGGTTGTATATTTTAGCTTGGGAATTGTGGTTGTCAATATTGTTTGTGTGTTTTATTAATAACTGGTTTACAACTATTCTTGTTGATGTACATGTGAATTTGGAAATAAATGATATTAAGCAAATGTCGACTTTTTTATTATGCTTTTTATTACTACTTAAAAAACGTATGATATACTAATAAATACGCGTGGTGTCGCTGTGTTCATCAGAGCACATTGTTCCAAAAAAATAAGGTAGCACCTCATTGCAGTACACGAGATCCAGGGGGCGGAGTTGGATCCAGATATAAGGGGCGAAGATGGGTAGGATTAGGGGTGGGGTTAGGGATCACAGGGAGGAGATGGGTAGAATTAGGGGTGGGGTTAGGGACCAGGGGGCGGAGATGGGTAGGTTTAGGGGTGGGGTTAGGGATCAGGGGCGGAGATGGGTAGGATTAGGGTTCAGGGGGCGGAGATGGGTAGGTTTAGGGGTGGGGTTAGGGATCAGGGTGGAGATGGGTAGGATTAGGGGTGGGGTTAGGGATCACAGGGAGGAGATGGGTAGAATTAGGGGTGGGGTTAGGGACCAGGGGGCGGAGATGGATAGGTTTAGGGGTGGGGTTAGGGATCACAGGGAGGAGATGGGTAGAATTAGGGGTCGGTTAGGGACCAGGGGGCAGAGATGGTTAGGTTTAGGGGTGGGGTTAGGGATCACAGGGTGGAGATGGGTAGGATTAGGGGTCGGGTTAGGGATCAGGGGGTGGAGATGGGTAGGCTGGGTTAGAATCCTCCCCCTGGATTTTGTGTTCTGCAGTGAGGACCATCTAACAAAGTAGGCAAAAAAAGTTAAATAGACATTATTTTTGTGGGGAAGCTTATTTAATTTTACAACAGTGTCAGTTCATATAAGACTTTCTCAGAGTATAAATGGATCCGTTTACATGAAAAGCATTTTATATTTTAGAAACATTAGTCTATATTTGGGGTTAGAAAACTAATTTTAGGCTACTGTTGCCTTAAAGGAACACTCCGACTTTTTGGGACTTTAGCCTATTCACCTTACCCCCCAGAGTTAGATAAGTCCATAGACTCCATACCTTTTTCATCTCCGTGCGTGCTATAAGTCTGTTTGACGCACCCACCGCTAGCCTAGCTTAGCACAAAGACTGGATGTGAATGGTTGCAGCTTTCATACTAATCCAAATGAGTGGCAAAATAACGCAAACGTTTTCCTATTTACATGTTGTGGTTTGTATAGTCACAGACTAGTGTGCAAATATCAAGGCCATATGAGACACAGACATCTTTTAACCGTATAAATACTATATTTTCTGAAGGCGAAGCACTGCTACTTGGGCAGAGTGATAACAATCACCTGAGACGCACCGTGACGAGGAGCAGAGAGTTCGCTCAGTGTTGGAGTAAAGAGTCAGCAATTACTAACGTTAGATAGAAAAGCATAGTTTATCATGGGTGTTTGCTTTATTGTATGAGCTGTGTGACAATAAACAGGTAATACAGTACCATGTTTCATTGATTTCCAAACAAAAACGCACCCAGATTTATAAATATCACATGAATAAATAATTATTATTACAGGAATCAATATATTTTAAATGCAATTTATTAGCTGAACCAAATGTATTCAACAGTATATAATATACAGTAAAATCGCATTACTATAGGATAGAATAAGGGGAAAGTAATAGCACAAATTGTTTTTGCACAATGAACTCACAGCCTATCGTACCCTTTTGCACGCTCAAGTTCGTTATTTCCATGGTTATTTCAAATTTAGGCTACTAGGCGCGCAGCGCGCAGGGTGCAAGTTCAACGCGGTGAACGCGCTCGTTTTTTCCCAAGCGCGTCCGCACCGCATCAAGATAAAAACATATTCATACCCTAATCATATAATAGTGTCACTAACGTTACATTAGCTCTGGCTAGTGGCACTGTTACAGTAGGTCATCTAAAAACATAACGGAACACTTACCTCAGCCGCAGGTGATCCACTTGTCCTGTCTGTGCTATCGATGGGATAACTTAGCCGTATCCTTCAGCACATTATGGTCCGTGTGGCAAATTTTCCAAAATAGTCGTTCCATTTTTTCAAAATAGTCGTCCATTGAAATGTACCGAGCAAACATAATGTCCCTTAATCTATAAGGTGTGTTTGGATCAATATCCAGAGTAAGTTAGCCATTTCTTCATCCAGTCAGCGTTTTTAGTTGGAATTCTGTGAAACATGGTATTACCTCCCCTGTTTACTGTCGCAGCTATTTACAATAGAGCGAAAACCCATGACTCTAAACTACGCTTTTACTATTTATAAATTGCTGACTCTGTTACCCAAACACTGAGCGAACTCTCCGCTCCTCACCACGGCGTGTCTCCGGTGATGCGGTTATCACTCCGTCAAAGTAACGTTAGCAGTGCTTCGCCTTCAGAGAATAGTTCCCAGGTTTTATACGGTTAGCAAGATGTCTGTGACTCATTTGTACATTCTGTGACTATACAAATCACAACATGTAAATAGGAAAACGTTTGCGTTATTTTGTCACTCATTTGGAGTATGAAAGCTGCAACCAGTCACGTCGAGTCTTTGTGCTAAGCTAGGCTAGCGGTGGGTGCGTCAAACAGACTTATAGCACGCACGGTGATGAAAAAGGTATGTATATGGACTTATCTAACTCTGGGGGGTAAGGTGAATAGGCTAAAGTCCCAAAAAGTCGGAGTGTTCCTTTAAAAGCTCAAAATCTTGTCAGATATCAGTTTTCAGTAAATGAGCAGATTGATAACTCATTTAACAATTAATTAATACTTGATCATGTCCTTGTCAGAAAGTCAAAAGATGTCCCATGTTTCTGTCTTATCAACGGGATTTCAGGACAGTAGTCCTTCATAATTATTTTTGCAAACATTCAGGTCTGGCTCCATACTCCTTTGTAACCCCTTCATGATCAAATCAACTCCTGAGGGATAAAATCAAGTCCTGCCTCATTTCCTCGTTACTGAATAATATGCCATTTCTTTTACACAGACATGAATGTTGCCACGTCACGTTGCAACAGCATGAAAGTGACCGTTATCATAAGTAGCGCAAGTGCATTAAAACGATAGTTCACTAAAATAATATGAACGATAGTCCACCCAAAAATAATTACCTCATGTCGTTCCAAACCTGTTAGACTTTCGTCCAACTTCAGAACACAGATGAAGATCTTGATTGATTAAATCTAAGAGCTTTCGGTCCCTCTGCACTTCAAGCAGCTTCGGTTGAGCTTTCCCAGACAGCAACATAGAGTCAGCCCAGATCTGGCACACATCTGCAACGCGTGGATTCCACATGTAGGTCTACCGTCTGGGTCTGTTCACTGATCAATGTTTTTATGTGAATAAAAGATTAAATTCAATCTGTTCATCATAAGCGACCATGTCTCCTTAGAAAATTTGGAATACGCTCAATTCACATGTATTAGTTTTACTATCTCTTTATGAATGTTTTTAAAGGGATAGTTCACTTTAAAATTATTTTTTTGGTATGTTTTAGCTTACATCAAGGGCATCCAAGAAGTAGGTGTCTTTGTTTCCACAGTATTTTCAATTTTGATATTTTTAGGTCAAACCGTTCGCGTCTATCAGTCATATAATGGAGGTCTATGGTCACCACCTCAAAGAGCATGCACAGAGAAGTCCAAATTAAACATGATTTATTGACTCGTAAATGTAAGTACACATTGATGACCTAAGACACGAAACGAGCGGTTTGTGTGAGAAAACGAACAGTATTTATATCGTTTTTACCTCTTGTAACCACAGCCACGTCCAAGTGATCTGAGGGCGGAGGCGCTTCGGTCTGTGCAAGCGCCGGAAATGATCTCTTGGACATCAATGTGTACAAGTCATTAAATCATGGTTAATTTTGGACTTCTCTGTGCATGCTCTTTGAGGTGGTGACCATAAACCTGCATTATATGACTGACAGACAAGAACGGTTTAACCTAAAAATATCAAAATTGAAACTATTGCGGAAACAAAGACACCTACATCTTGGATGCCCTTGAGGTAAGCTAAAACATACCAAAAATTAATTTCAAAGTGAACTATCCCTTTAAGTTGCATAGACTGTCAAGCTCTCAGATTTCTTAAAAAAGATCTTCATTTGTGTCCCGAAGATGAACGCAAGCCTTACAGGTTTGGAACGTCATATGAGGGTTTGGGTGAACCATCCCTTTATCCCTTTCAGGGACTCATCGTGCGCACCTAAGTCCCTTCAAGACGTTTCACTCAGCGGCCATCTTTGAAACACTATTTCAGGCAGCTATTCCAGTCACGCAAGTTCAGCTCCTTTCCTTTTGAATGGGGAAACATCAAATTCTCCTAAGCTGTTCACTTCCGATTAAATTTCCTATTTGAGTTCACAAATGAATTCTGACAATTGTCTCACAATGAGTCATCAAATCATGAAACAATGAGGCGAACAAATCTGAATGGAGTTTGATTTGATTTAATGGTACTATTTACAAAAGGGTGTTTTCCTTTTCTTTTTTCTGCAAATGATTTAACTTTTGAAACAGTCCAAATTACAATGAAAACCGTCTCAAATAGCTATGAAGAGAAAGACACATCAAAGAAAAATAAAAAAAGACATTGTGATTGTATGAAAAAGAAAGAGACAGGGCCACAACAATAATGTCCAGTTGCATAGCAAGTAGATTCTCTCGGGGGCGACAGTGCTGAGTAAGAACACTAATATGGGCTCACAGAAACATCACAGACTAAGTGAAGGAAAAACAGACACCTCGCCGACACAAGATTCTGTGAAACTCCATAACCTGAGAAGGGCAGGTCTGTGTGAAACATCCGGCTCCTTTACGAAGGAATACAAAGTACAATCTCAACAGATGACGTAGAAAGATCCAGGAACATTTAAAGATCTAAACTAATGTGCACTAAAGGCTTTGTGTCGCAGAGCTCGCAATTTTTCCATTACGTTGTGATACATGATGCCATGAACATTAGCATGCTCCGAATGCTGGTGGGAAATTGTCAAAAAGAAAGAGAGAAAGGGGAGGGTCGAGGCGGAGAACAAGATATTGACGCCCTGTGAAGTGCTTTTTAACTGAGGAGAATATCTCTGCTTGGTGCGCGACCATCAACTGAGAATAATGCGGCAAGTATTTTTGTCAGGTTTTGGTTTTTCACTTCACAAAACAAGAATATATTTAGAACAAGTCAGCAGAGAGGCACCCTTTGGTCAAGCCCTCTTTAAGTCTGCTACACAGTGCACTACATAGTGTTCACCTGACAGGTTAGAATACCACACTAAGTCCCAATGATATATTTAGCTGACTATGAAAACATTTATGGAAACAACTTTCATACATCTCATTTACATTTTTCTTTCATCTTTCAGGTTTAGCTTTACTATGTTCGGTAATATTCACTAAAAACTGTGAAAATAATTGGCTGATGTTTGAATATCAAACAACAGAAGTCCCGACAGAATCTTTTTTTTTTTTTTTCCTTTGATTAGTATGAGTTTTTTTTCCTCAATTAATGCCATAGGAGGTGTGGTTTTAAGGTTGTTCCCGTTAGTGGGTGGGATTTAATAAGTTCGTCGTCACGGCGAGGAAGCGTCACTCTCTGACTCCGCCCTGCAGTGGGCGTCGGCTCTGATGACAGGGGGAAAGCTCAGTTGATCCTTGTCCATCTCAGGCTCCACGACTGGGTCCTCAGGCAAAGGAAAACTCCTGAGTTCCCAGGGCTGGACCGTCTGCCAGGAAAACACGCAGAGTGTTAAGAGCAGCATATGAAATCGAATCAATGGACAAATCTATCTTCAGCGCTTCTCAACAAGGGCCGCACAGTTTTTTAGCACCCGTGGTTCTGCAAGTGTTTTCCACATGCATTTTCTCCAAAGGCAGAGACATTTGTCTTGAATCGAAACTAATAGCAAAAACATAAAATATAAAGGGCACTACATAGACTCACCTAAAGGATTATTAGGAACACCTGTTCAATTTCTCATTAATGCAATTATCTAATCAACCAATCACATGGCAGTTGCTTCAATGCAATTAGGGGTGTGGTCCTGGTCAAGACAATCTCCTGAACTCCAAACTGAATGTCAGAATGGGAAAGAAAGGTGATTTAAGCAATTTTAAAATGTCTGAGTATTTCACAATCTGCTCAGTTACTGGGATTTTCACACACAACCATTTCTAGGGTTTACAAAGAATGGTGTGAAAAGGGAAAAACATCCAGTATGCGGCAGTCCTGTGGGCCAAAATGCCTTGTTGATGCGAGAGGTCAGAGGAGAATGGGCCGACTGATTCAAGCTGATAGAAGAGCAACTTTGACTGAAATAACCACTCGTTACAACCGAGGTATGCAGCAAAGCATTTTTGAAGCCACAACACACACAACCTTGAGGCGGATGGACTACAACAGCAGAAGACCCCACCGGGTACCACTCATCTCCACTACAAATAGGAAAAAGAGGCGACAATTTGCTACAAAATGTTGCCTGGTCTGATGAGTCTCGATTTCTGTTGAGACATTCAGATGGTAGAGTCAGAATTTGGCGTAAACAGAATGAGAACATGGATCCATCATGCCTTGTTCCCACTGTGCAGGCTGGTGGTGGTGGTGTAATGGTGTGGGGGATGTTTTCTTGGCACACTTTAGGCCCCTTAGTGCCAATTGGGCATCGTTTAAATGCCACGGCCTACCTGAGCATTGTTTCTGACCATGTCCATCCCTTTATGGCCACCATGTCCCCATCCTCTGATGGCTACTTCCAGCAGGATAATGCACCATGTCACAAAGCTCCAATCATTTCAAATTGGTTTCTTGAACATGACAATGAGTTGACTGTACTAAAATGGCCCCCACAGTCACCAGATCTCAACCCAGTAGAGCATCTTTGGGATGTGGTGGAATGAATGGATGTGCATCCCACAAATCTCCATCAACTGCAAGATGCTATCCTATCAATATGGGCCAACATTTCTAAAGAATGCTTTCAGCATCTTGTTGAATCAATGCCACGTAGAATTAAGGCAGTTCTGGTCAACACAGTATCAGTATGGTGTTCATAATAATCCTTTAGGTGAGTGTATAATACTGGTAAGGTTTTTTTTTTGGTTTTAAAGAAATTAATACTTATAAGCAGCAAGGACACATCACATTATAAATGTCTTTACTGTCACTTTTGATGTTACAAAAGTTTTCTATTTCAAATAAATGCGGTTCTTTTAAACTTTAAGAATCGTGAAAGGTTAACGCTTTCAATAATGTTTTGTTGAGACAAACTCCAAAAAGATTTGGATTTATTTTTAATTTCAGTTATTTAATTTCAATAGAATGATCCAGATTCATTTCAGGCTGTTCTTTTGAAAGCAGAATGTCTACTAAAAGAGTATTTCCCACTTTATAATCTATGGATTTAACGTGTGTATGTTACCTTCACTTCAAAGGTGCAGTCTGAAGTGGAGCCGCACGTGTCTTCGCTGTACAGCAGTCTGTGTGTGTCTCTGGTGTACGGTGTGTGTGCGTCCCGCGAGCAAGGCGTGTCGGGGCTGGGTGGGCTCAGGGGGGACGGCACGGGTCCGTAGTCCTGCAGCAGGTGGAAGTGACTTGCGTCTGGGGAAGAGGGCTGGGAAGGGTTCGTTCCGACTATTGATGGTGTCGTTCGCCCGTCCAGTGATTTATAGGACCTGAGGAACGATATGGTTAACTATTAACTCGAAAATCAGGAAAACCTTTCTTTGGTAAGATCAAGTATGACAAGCACCTGCTGCATCTCCTCTTGGCGGGTGCGAGAGCCGTCCATCGCCAGCGAGAACGTTCCTGGTCCTCACACGGCTGATGGTGTTTCGAGAACATGGCGTCTGAAAGGTCCTCCACCTACACGGAGGAATCATTAGGTGACGTCGCTAATAAGGATCGACAAATTGGAAATGCTTGACGAGAAAAACCAGATGGATGTTTTACCGGAATGTTATCGTCTTCCTCTGCCAGTGGTTGGGCTAAGGGGTCCACTTCTCTCCATCTGAGTAGACATTTTTTCAGACATTACATAATGCATCACAGATATTATAATGTGGATCACATCGCGAGCGACTTCGAGACACACCTGGGTGTGAGAATCTCTTTGTACTGAAGTTTCTCCACTCTGGTGGTGGCGGCCACTGACATGGGAATGACGATGTTGTTGATATCAAACGGACTCTCGCCTCTTCTCCTCCGAACGGGCTGTAGAAAAGAGCAAAAATGCAAGTAATAAATGAAAAATGATCACAGCTACTCTGTACCTTAAATCCACACTGGACATTGGTGGCAACGCTGGCTCGGCCTGTTGTTTCACAGTTGAAAAGGAAACGGATGAGACAGAAAAACAGCGATTTACTAAAGACGCAAGTATACGCTAAACATTCACATCAAAACTGAAGCGAACAATACTGCTCACTAACAATGTATGCGCAGAATTAAATTTGAGACTTTTAAAGACTTTTAAAATAAAATAATTATCCTATGTGCATCCAGTACAAACCCATACAATCTCATTCAATTAATAGTTAAAATACTCAAGGCGTGTGTTATTCAATAGACCCTTTTACAGTTGGTAAACGTGGTGACGTTTTTTGTGGGCGGAGCTTAGGTGGAGGCAGAAAGATCCATCTGGCCGCTTCACTAACACTAGTTAGCAAGGATTGTTGGCTTGTTTTTTTAACAATGACTGGAGGAAATCCAATTTTATCTTAATGTGTAAGGTCACTCAGTGTCCAGGACCTCGATTGTTATTACCAAAAGTTATTTTTAACGGACTGAACCAGATTGGCCGACCTGTAGCCGCCTACACGCTCACTCAATGCATGGACGATCTGACAGGATTAACGTACGTTACCTCGGTTGAGTGGCCTGACGATCGTAAAGATAAACTGAGGCATATAAATCTTTAGATGCCTATATGGTCCTGTACAAGACTTGTGTGTACGATCCGCAGTTCTGCTGAGTCAGCGCCGAGACCATGACAATGTAAAGAGTGACATTACAGTGCGATTTTAATGATGTGAATATTTTCTAGAAATAAAAGTTCCAGATACTGCATATTCATTTTTCATCAATTCTTGCACCAAACAACACAACAAGATGACATTTATTTAATAACAATTATTTAAGCTCCTTATTATGTAGCCGAATCTGTGCTGTTTTGCACTGGCCGCCTCCAGTTTTCACTTTGTTTTGCCTCCAGCTAGCGCCGTGACGTAACTGTGACGTCGGTGCAAAAGGGGTCTATACCTACATATATGCACTGAAATTATACATTACATACCAATTTGATGTCAACCAATATTGTATTTTACTGATTTACATTCACATTTAGTCATTTAGCAGACGCTTTCATCCAAAGCGACTTACATCTGAGGACTACTGATATCAAGATAAACTATTCAATAAAAGGCAATAGAAAGATTATTGTGCTGATACTAGTAAAATCTATTAATCCTCTGGGGTTGTTCGTTTCAGAGTCACACTCGGGGTGTTGGGGTCCAAATGGACCCAAAGGGCGGGATTCATATTTAAAAAAAAAAAAAAAAAATCATGATTTTCTATTTTTATAATATTTTTTCTTTTCTTTTTTGGTGTTTTGAGAAAATTTCAAAAATAAAAAACAAAATTATAATTAGTATTAATGCAATAATTATGACAAAATTTCCCCCTATTGAACATAATAGAAATAATATTTTAAAAAAAACATTTTTTTTTAAAGCTGTATTTCATTTTAGAGTCAAGCCTAGGCCTTAAAAAAGCAAATTTTGAAATGAAAATTTGAATTTTTTTGGTGTGTTTGTGTATAAAAGTGTGTTTGTGTGTGTGTCTGGATGTGTCCGTTTTGCACTCTTGATGTTTTATAGATTCACCCCTTCACTGTTTTGTGCTTTTTTTCAAGATCGTGGCTGATTTGTAGATTGTACGCACAAAAAAAACTCACTCACATTTTTGCCAATTTCCTATTCATTCTCCATGCGGGTCCATTTGGACCCGAACGCCCCAAGTGTGACTATTTTTTTTTAAAACCACTTAGACTACTCGCATCCTGTCCCCAATTTTTGGGGGTTTTCAAATGCCAAATATCAACAAAATCACCAAATTTCGGACCATTCCGAGGAAGGTTTCAAAAAAAAAATGTATTTAAATTCTTCGGGTCCATTTGGGCCGAACAACCCCAGAGGGTTAAATAACCCTAGTCATTTCTTCCTGTGACACTGCAGCCCAAAAAGATCCCCAAGAGTTTGTTGAATGAAATGCTGATCCAGATGCTGTATATCGTGTAACCATAATATCAATAAACTCACTGCCCTCAATTATGCTTTGTAACTTCTTTTTCTGGATATTAATTATATACACAAGCCTGTATACACTGGGGACCTTATTTTGCCATATCTATGCTTTAATACTTCCTGCTCATTCGAAAAGATTTCTGAGATAAAATGTGTGAGATAAAATGCACTCTTACAATCGCCTACAACACAAAAGTGGCACATTTTGACTTTGAATGCGTTTTGAAAGTTCAGGTTTTAACCATCACTATTGTATTTTTCTGTCCCTAAATTTAAGCTCTGTAACATCACAATTAAGACTTTAAACTGAAGATAAAACTGAATTTAAGACTTTTTTTTAAGTATAGTGGCAAGAAAAGGAGGACGGGATCGGAAAGGACCACAAGCTAGGTTTCGCCCCAAGTTTCACCTGTGCCACGCTCCAGACTGCTATCGGCTGTAAATAATGAACGTACCACACTGTTTCCCAGAGGAGTGCTGCTCTCCACGGGGAGGGAGAGCTGTCTGGTCAAGGGACTGGTGTTGGAGGAGTGAAGGCTGGACAGAGACGGACATGGACTGCCTGCATCCATCATGACTTTTGGTGCTATATGAGAGAAGAAAATATATACACACATAAGACATGTGATGTGTGCTTATTGAACATTTAATTTCAAAACTGTAATTGTTGAAGTCTTTTAGTATCTTTAAATTCATTTTGATGGCATTTTTCTCCAAGCCCCCATTCATTTCCGTTAACGTGTACACCCCATTTTTTTACGCATGCTTCATTTTATGCAGCTGCCGGTGGTTGTGTATGGCTGACGTAAAATATTAATTAGAATGGACTATGTAAAGGGATCCAACTTTCTTTAGTGTAACGATGCTGTTTGAGCATGAAAAAGGTCTGAAAGTTACAAAGTCACTTCAAAGGGAGTCAGTATATCAGACTTCTTATGAACTTCCTGAAACGCCTCTATTGTAGCCTTTAGTTTTCCAGGAACAAACATGTCACAATATTCCTCATTTAAATAATTCCCGGCCAAGGCATACACAAAAACAAGGGGCAATGGAGTGCAGAAGTTATGACGTCACTTATAGGCCAAAACGCGGAAGTGAGTTAACATTTTAGCACTTCCGGTTCCCTCGCCCTAAAGCCTATGGGATTTTTGAAAGGATTTTTGCTAAATCGCCTGAAATAAGGTCTGTGGTGAACAAAGCCTATAAATATTTTCACGTTTTGATCTATGACATAAAACACACCAGTTTTACCATCCTTGTTGTTTTTTAATCTTTATTGTGTCTGATTGTGTTTTTTTTACTTTATATTGGCTTCAAAATGTATAAATTTTAGATTAACTTGTAAAGAATATCTTGATAGACAAAACGTGTTATGGTCACAACTCTTTGTTGAACACAGATCTTATTTTTTTTTTTGCCATTTTCCAAAAGTCTATGGGGAAAATGCATAGCTTTTCGATCGAGGGAACCCACACGCCGCTAGCTTCCGAGTTGTCCTACAAAGTGACCTCATAACTTCGGCACTTTATACCTGGTTGATTTGCGTTAGTAGTGTGTTATGATATTGGTAAGGGGTGTGACATTTCACACGCTCGCAGCGGTTGACCAATCACAACACTAGTCTAGCCAACCAATCAGAGCACATTGAGCTTTTCAGAAGAAGGGGCTTCATAGAGAAAGGAGAAAGAGTGTTATTGACAGACTGGGAAGAGAGGAGCCACAACAATGGAGAATATGTGGGGGGAAAAGCGTTTTTTGAACATTGAAGCTTGAAACCTCTTCTAGTAGAGCCCAAAAAGGGCATAAATAGCACCACTTTAGGACATATTTGGAGTCATTTTTGTATGGAAGGCAGTGCACTCACAGTCTGCTCTGTCCAATGAGTGCTCTCTGACTCTCTTCCTGCTGTGACTCCGGACCAGCACGCGGTCCGGCCTGCAGGGTGTGAGTGTGTCTGGTTTTGGGACACATGAGATGCTGTCCACCTGCTGCCTGTGCAGTTTCTCCAACCTGCTCTTGTGACGGGCCAATCCTGACAGAGAGAAAGAATTAAAAGTGAATTGCTTTGGCCACTTTGTCGCAGACTGTGAGAATCGACACGTTTGTGTACTTACGGACTGCGGCCGCATGCGAATTTGACAGTCGGAATTTGTGTTTAGAGTGGAAGGATGATGATGGTGGTGTGATGGAGAGCTTGTGTTTGAGAGAGATCTTCTTCAGCGGTTTGATCCTGTCAAAGGAACGAGTCTGCCAATGAGACCTCAACACCTTCTGCAACTGTAAGCTAAGAGCCACGTCTGAGAGACCAACCAGAGAAAAGAGAAGATAGAAAGAGAGTTAAAAATTAAATATATTCATCACATCTAGGGCCCTGTTTACACCTGGTATTAAGAAGCGTTTTGGTCGATCGGATCACAAAAGTAATCAGGACGGAAGTGGTTAAAAGTGGACAAAAGAGACACTAGGGGTACATGGGGATCTGATAGACCAAAACACATCTTAAAACCAGGAGTAAACAGGACTGCAGCTAAGTAATACAACTGATAATCTGTGGATCGTGCATTTCGGACAAACACATTAAAGTGCATACAAATCTCCATTTTTCAGGCTTGGTGAATTTTTTAAAAGGGTTTTTTTGTAAAAGATTTTATCATTTGTGACTTTTGACCACAAAAACAGTCGCATATATATTATACATCATCTGAAAGCTGAATAAATAAGCGATTGTTGGCCATTGGCACAAATATAACAGTGCTAGTTGTGACTGGTTTTGTGATCCAGGGTCACATTTTATTAGGGTTGGGTACCGAAACTCTGTGCCAATAGGGGCTAGTTTTGACGTAAACGGTAGTAACCAGACCGAATAAGAATGACAATTGATTTCCGGGAGCCGTTATCAGTATGCGGGAGACTCCCGGAACGTCTGCTGATAGCGAGGGGATTAATGAAGATGCTGAAGACAAAACGCTGCGAGGTTTGGCTGCATTTCACGTGAGAACGATTGTCTGAAGCCGCCTTGACGCTCACGTCATCATATTATATTAGCGTGCGCATCATCTGCTCCTCCGAAAAAGGAAGCTTGTCAGGAGCGCGAGGAGTTTGGCAGCGAACGCAGCGTCTCGTTCCCTATTCAGAGAACATGGGTTACACAGAGACATTCTCTTTCATATGTTTACTCAAGGCGCAGAGGGAACGAAATATCAAACTGGCTAAGAGCTTAACTAGTAAATGACCAGATAACTTGCATCACTAGTTCTAGCAGACAAAACATGGGAACCTGTAGCCATCAGAGATGTATAAAGTACTAGAAACCAGGACTTGAGTAAAAGTACAAGTGCTCGATCAAAAAAGTGACTTGAGTAGAAGTTGAAGTGCTCTTTAAGCACCACACTTAAGTAGAAGTACTAAAGTATTCAACATTTTTTGTTCTTAAGTATTGCAAGTAGTTTATTTTAAAATTCACTACTTAAGTAAAAGTACAAGTATGTGTCATGTAATTATTAAAGAAAGCAGTCAAAAGTTTCAACTAGCAATCAAATATTTGCTTTGGCAGCCACCAAAAAAAAATGTCATTGCAGGACAACCCCTGCATTAGTTGTCAATGTGTGTGTCAATCAATACTATACCCTAAAAAACTGGCGTGTGATTTAGGCAGCATGAAAGCCAACTTGCAACGAATGATTCGTAACATTTTTATAATTGTAACTAACGAGTAACTAGCAGAACATTAAAAAAATATCGAAGTAAAAGTATTAAATTCATCGAAAATATCTACTGAAGTAAAAGTAGAAGTATGAGAATAAAACAATACTCTAGTAGAGTACAGATACAGCATTTTAGTACTTAAGTACAGGGTTAGGGTATTATGTAAATGTGAACTTTTATTTTATATTGGTTTATTTATTATTACCATATGTTACTTGTATTTATATTGTAAGTTAATATTGTGTCCAGTTTGGCCCTGTAAATAAAGGGGTATTATTTTTTGACAAAGTGTGTGCGGTTTCGTTTTCTTAAGAACCGTTTAAAAGATACAGAGCAGGTAGTGGTATCGGATAAAACCCAACCGATACCCAACCCTACATTTTATATAATAAAATGTTTATAAATTATTTTATTTCACTACACACACATATGTGTAATCTATATATAGTGATATTAAATCATTTAAATCATATGTGTGTGTGTGCGTGTCTACATCTCACCCGACTGCATGGACAGAACGGGATGGATGCTGTGGTCTTGATGTGCAACTCTCTCCAGCAGAGGGCACCCATAAGGTAAGTCTGGTTTGGAGAGAGGACGAGCAATCCCACACATGACACATGAACTGTTGACATCACATCCTAGTGGAGGTGAAAACGACGCTCTCTGAACCTGATAAGGAGGAAATTTCAGATACACTTTAAAATAAGCAAAAAAAGGTCCTCATGGGATGTTAATACATTAGTTTATACCAACAAGCTTCACACACACCTTGCCATTGAGATTGTGGAAAGTGTTCGGGTGGATTAAACGTCGCCTTCTGCAGGTCACCAGCGGGCGTGTTCGTGCCGATGTAGAGCTGCTGTCCAGACTCGAAGGACACGCGTCCAACATTTCTGCCACGCTACTGAAATCAGAAAA
Organism: Pimephales promelas; assembly: GCF_016745375.1. Next base: position 2,981,366 of record NW_024121876.1, on the reverse strand, counting down.
TATGAACATGTAAAATGCAGTTTTTGCCAAGCTAATGGGATAATATGACATTGTGATACAAGACCCCATGCATTCACTTATTTTAGCTGGTTAATAATGTTAATTTAAAGTTACATAATAATGTTACACATAATAATAGTGTGTGCTGGGAAAAGATTAATCGCATCCAAAATAAATGCTTGTGTTTACATAATACATGCGTGTACTGTGTATAATTATTTTGTATATATATTATAAATACATACACATGCATGTATATATTTAAGAAATATGCGCATGTATATATTGTATGTATATTTATTTATGTATAAAATATAAATATACAACACATTTTTTCTTAAATATATACATGCATGTGTGTGTATTTGTATATACAAAATAATTATACACAGTACACACACATGTATTATGTAAACACAAACTTTTATTTTGGATGCGATTAATCGTTGCCCAGCACTATATATAACTATATATATATATATATATATTAGGGCTGTGCAAAAATTAATTGCGATTAATCGCATCCAAAATAAAAGTCTGTGTTTACATAATATATTTGTGTGTGCTGTATATAATTATTTTGTATATATATAAATACACACACATGTTTGTATATATTTAAGAAAATGTGTTATTCATAAAAATAAAATATATAAAAATATAAAATATTTATATTTAAATAATACAGATTATGTATTTGTATATGTATATATATATATATATATATATTAAAATAATTCTTAAAAATAATTTAAGAATTATTTGCGCTTAAATTCTGTATTTATATATATATATATATATATATATATATATATATATATATATATAAATACAGAATTTAGGCGCAAATAATTCTTAAATATATACATGCATGCATAGGTATTTATATATACAAAATAATTATATACAGCACACACAAATATATTATGTAAACACAGACTTTTATTTTGGATGCGATTAATCGCAATTCATTTTTTCACAGCCCTAATATGCCCTAATAAGTAATATAAGTAATAATATGCAATAATAATAAGTAATAATAAAAGTAATATAAGTAATAATATGCCCTAATAAGTAATGTGTTGCAAACAATGATTCATTTAAATGTTAGTACAAAGTAGTTAAATACACAATATAACCTGGGTACAGTTATAATAATGGGTTAGCATATGGTAACAACTAAAAAGCAAATTCAAATATTTACTCTAACACAATATGAAATATTAGCATTTTGTCCAAACCTAAAAGAGATGTCGTTTTCAGATGTGTCTGTCAAACGAGACTGGGATTCTGTGGAACTCTGGGATGTTGGTGAGGTCAGGACATTCTTATTAGTCTCCATTATATTTATGCTTCTCTGGCAGGAAGGGGCGGAGTCTCCCAGCTCCACGGGACCCTGCAGAGAGCATGTGAAAAATAAAAACCACAACTTTACACGGCTAAATTAGACTGGATTTTAGTTCTTCTTATAACACAAACACTTTCCATCTCTCCCACAACACACACACACAGCAGATATGAAGCGTCTGCTGACCTTGCTGGCGCGCAGTTGGCGGTAGATGTCGACCTGCTGTCGGATGCGGTACTCCAGGTCTGATACCTGAGCCTGCAGCCATGTCCAGTGACTGATGATGCCGGCTCTCTCCCTGGCAAAGCGGCCTTCTGCTCTTCTCCATCTGAGAGAGAAGTGAACAATCCGGTTAAACACGTTTTAAGTTAGGCATTGTTTAGCTAACTAGGAGTCGTTAGTTCTCATGATCTGTTTACTTCAGTGAGCAGAAACCGGCAGTGACGACTCAGATAAAACAAACAGGAAACCATTTAAATCATTCTCAGTGAATTTTCCAGCCCTGATGGTCCAGATTACAGACAAAATCAATCATTATGACTGTAATAATGATGCATAACACATAGAGGGCACTGTTGAACACATTCAGCACAGACACCCACTTACAGATGCCACAATACTGTTCACAGCCCTGTAAATCAACACTAGCCAGCTTTCAGACACTTCCTTTGCAACCAAAGGAACGGAAGAAAATGGATGAACGCAAGACAAGGGGTAGACGATAAATCCAAAATATATCACAATACGAGTAATCTTTTCACAATTACTGTATATATCATGATAGTGAGAGATTTATTGCAAATTTGTATTAACTAATGTAAAGTACAAGCTTACCAAAGACAAGTAAACAGTCAGAAATATAATCAAAACAAAGAATTACAAGCAATAAGACAAATATTAAAAAGATGCAAATGAAATAGAGTGGTATATCGAACATATAAATATTATAAATAAACACTACAGAAATTAAATAATCAAATGTTAATGGTATGAATTGAATACACAATGATTCTTCTAACTGAAGGTTTTCAGTCAAGAGCAGAGTGATTTTAATTTTTTTTTTTTGTTGTTTGGTTAACATTAAAGAGACAGCAGCAGGTATACGAGGCTTCTAACACACAGATCCAATATACTGGTACACATCTCATTTTATTCTATTGTTTATGACGGTTCACGTGAATACTCGCCAAAACATGCATTTTCATAAACAGTGAAATACTCAAATATAAGGACAATAAACAGCGAAAAAGATGAATTTATTACTTCTACTGTGTGAAAAAGAATGGCAAGCCAGAACCAAATTGAATTCTGTTTGAATTGATCTTATGCTTAAAACTGGCAAGGCTTAAAAAAATGCATAGAAAATCATCAACTCTCAGATAACGCAACAATGCAGAGTCATGTGAGCGGAACCGCAATAGATAATAATCCAAAATATTGACTGCCCCCAACCATTTTTATTTTTTTAACTATTTTTTGTGTGCATCTACCGGTTTATAGACCATTTCACAAGATGTAAACAACACTGGTCCAGAAGCACTTCAGTTTTTTAACACTACATGAAAGCTGGGATAAAATACAACCAACAGAACATTTAAAACTGAATCAAAAAGTTCAACAAACATCTTTAAGATGTTTTCTTTACATGTGAAATAAGGAAAACAGTTACAAACTGAAACAGGAAGTGTTTCTGGACCAGTGTTGTTTACATCTTGCAAAATGATCTATATGGCATTATTACAACCCATGATTTGCCAATGCTAGTTCAATTGGAGGGTTTAATAGCTAAGGGGGAGGACAAGCTTTTCATTGGGCAAAAATCAGAGCAATACCCGTTTCACAAATACTCCGTTTGCAGTTCCGTGCCCATGGCATGTTAACAGGTTAAGAGATTTCACACCGCACGCGGATGCAGTCTGTCGATCCGTTCCAGTTGCGGTTTGTATACAGCAGTGCAGAGATCGTTTCCGCACCGAGGCTATTTCTGCTGTGCTGCAAACGTTGAATTAAAGTGACAGCGCACAGTTCGTGGTCAAAACGAACACAGATTGAGCTGAAAATGTAGTAGATTCACCATTCAATAAAATGTAGAAATAATTCAGGGTTCCAGACTGCGACCAAATTGGTGGCATATGCAACCATTATTTGAGAATGTGCGAGTTAAAATTTTATGTGGTTGCACATGTGCGAGTAGACGCTCGCGCAACAGAACGCCGCTGCAGTCCGTAACTTATGTTCAAAATGAACGAGTAGGCTACATCATGAATCCATTTTCCAAACTGTGTTTTTGACTTATCCCGAATATGAGTGTTTATATACGGACTATTTTATCCTGGGGTCGACTCGGATGCGGAGTTGCCCAGTGCCCACGTGACTCGTCATAGACATTAATGGAGAGAAGTAGCTCCGCCTACAGTGTTCTTCCGCAAGACACATGCAGTTTATTTATTGACGAACGTAGACGTCTGTATAAGCTTATTATAATACTCTAATCTTTTAAAATGTAATGCATACATTTGAATGTTTAATGATTTTTAATAGATAGATAGATAGATAGATAGATAGATAGATAGATAGATAGATAGATAGATAGATAGATAGATAGATAGATAGATAGATAGATAGATAGATAGATAGATAGATAGATAGAAAGAATTCAAATGTAAAATGCTTAAAATTACGGTCCAAAATCCATGAAAATCCTGAAATTTGGCAATGATAATTAATATATTACAGGTATTTATGCTGTAACCCAGAAAGCCTTTGCTAGCTTTGGTCCATTAAAAACACTATTCATCAGCATGCATTGATTAATCCCATGGCATGTAGCAAAAAAAAAAAAATGCGACCAATCAAATGCTAGTGCGACCAACTGAGAAAGTTGGTGGCACCAGTTCAACCAGTGGAAAAGTTAGTCTGGAGCCCTGTAAACGTATTTAATTAAATACTACTTTTCATCTTTTTACTTTAAGACCAGAGTTTTAAGCAAGGAAAACTAAAAAACTACAACAAACTCAACAAGAACATAATGAACGACACTCGTCTCATTTGTGGAGGTGGAAAAACAAGTTCTTTGTGACATGCAAGATTTATTGTATTAAAATTTAAAAGCAAGAGAGTTCGCTGTTTTTGTCAATTTTAAGTTTTAATTTAAAATGCTTACGATTTTAATAAAAATACACGGTTAAATATTTGACCACTTGCTTGAGCAACTTAGTATATATAGAAGCAATGCATGGAATTATAGTCCTACGTTGTTTGAATTGTGTTTAAATGTGCATTCAAGTTTGTAAAAGTGTACAAAGAGAATCGCAATGCGGACAGAACTTTTATTTAAATAAAAGTTGCTGCATTACTTCTGAATTTGAAATAAAAATAGTGAGTAGGCTATGTGTTTGTGGATCAGTTACGCATGTACCGCATTCACACTGCACGCGAAGTATGTGTGAAACAGTCGTAACGGTAGATTTTACTCAACATTTGAAAGAGAACATTCTCGAGTAAGTGTTTGGTTAGTATTGTGACTACAAACATGACACTGGCTGTCCATACTGGTCTATCAGGGTTTCATGACACTCCTGTAGTGTGATACACAAAAGAACACCACCATCTCATGGTGAATGTCCTTCTCAGCACATTCCCACTGTTTAATGCCTCAGTATACACAGAGCACGGCCTCATACGGCCATATTTGCCCACGTGGAATCCGACAACTCGCTGTAAGAAAGATAAATGGAGTGGAAATTGACATGTGCGCTGTTGAGCCCTATGAGCACACACGGCATAATCACAAACATCACTCTGTTCTGACCCGAGGTCCAAAGGTTTTGTAGAATGACTATATAATGATGGTAGAAATTTTTCTCCTCTCAAAATACAACTCAAATCAACATTTAACACCTATTAATTTCATAAATTAACATGTAAACAAAAAAGTCAGATGATCACATAACATTTATAGCGTGTTAATGATCGACTAACTGCACATTATCACTTCCATGTAGCATCATTTCAAAAGCCTGGCCTACATTGAGTCCTGCTCTGAATAAAGAGACTGAATTATTCATGCTAATTGACTGCAGCTCATTTAATAGGTGTCACACTAAACCTCGAGCATGCAAAATTTCTTCGGAAAAAATTATTCAACCTGTAATACATCCAAAATGTAAAAATAAACTACTCCACTTTACTGCAACCCTACAAATCTCTTTTGTTTCAACTAATGCCGGGTTCAGACTGCACGATGAGCCTGATTTTGGCGGAAACAACAATGGCATTGGGACACAAAAATCAAATGTTTAATCTCCCATAGTGTCATAGTGGACAGAAAGACTAGCATGTTTCATTTATTTCGGTCCTTTGTCACATCTGTTTTGACAAATAGGCGCACAGAAGCTTTCAAACATGGTGGTATAAGGAAAGAAAGCCATGAAGGAAAGGTTCAATAAAACTCCTGTAGTTATGATTTAGGTTCTCTCATCTCGAGAGACGAACACGACAGAGCGAAAAAAGATAAATGATGAATGATAGAGCTAACACGCAGCTTCAGTAGCCATTGTTAGCCTCGACAACATCACGCGTGCAATTAAAGGAGTAGTTCACGTTTAAAAAAACTTTTGCTGATGATTTACTCACCCCCATGTCATCCAAGATGTCCACATCTTTCTTTCTTCAGTGGAAATAAAATTAAGGTTTTTGATGAAAACAATCCAGGGTTTTTCTCCATATAATTCACTTTAATGGGAACCAAACGGTTCAAGGTTACAGTGCAAACTGTTCAAAAGGCTTTAAACGATTCCAGGCGATGAATATGGGTCTTATCAAGCGAAACGATCGTTAATTTAAAACAAAAAAGTCAATTCGTTCGTTGAATGAACCAAATGACACGAAAAAAGATTTGTTCATTTTGATAAACGAGTTCGAACAGGAGAGTCACGAACGCACATCACAGAACAGAGCAAGGCGACCATTTGAGCCTATAAAACTTAAACTTTATTTTTTTATTTTTTTCAATGAGCGATCGTTTCGCTTGATAGAATTGTTTAAAGCCCTTTGAACAGTTTGCAGTTTGCACTGAAACTGTCTTTTGGACCTTGAACCGTTTCTGTTCCCACTGAAGTGCATTATATGGAGAAAAATCCTGGAATGTTTTCATCAAAAACCTTAATTTCTTTTCGACTGAAGAAAGAAAGACATGGACATCTTGGATGACATGGGGGTGAGTAAATTATCAACAAGGTTTTTTTTTTTAAAATGAACTACTCCTTTAAAGACAGCAAATGATGATTGGTCAATGGTCGGGAAGCAATGTGTAGTCTGACGTTTCTTGTCCACGACAAGAGTTTAGCATAATCTGACAGTGACTATTTTAACAGACAAAAACATTGTGTAGTCTGAATCCGGCATAATAGGTCAAACAGGAACGGATCAATCTCCTATTGGTCATGCATCTTCCCAAATACAAATTTGCTGTCCATGTTCACACAAATGTAACTTTGAAATGCAGAAAAATTCACTTACATGCATATGAATTGAAGTCAAAGGAACGAAAAGTGTAGTGTGATTGCCCCTTTCACCGTGATTATTCACTATACAACAATTGCTTGATTGTTGTCATTCGCCGATCTACTCTTCCATACGTGGACGTGTGCGTTTGGACGACGGGGAGGGGAACAACAAAGGAGTCGTCCTCCCTCGCTGTGCCTGCTGTGAAGTGAATCATCTCGTAATTGTGTTTCATAAATCACATTGGGCTGACGGAGGGAGTACAAAGACTGAGTCGTTTAGCACGAATCTTCTCTGCCTTTGTTCTTGGATTTCAGACTGTGAGACAAAGAGACTGGATGAAGCAAAACACAGATAAATACCAGCTGGCTTATCGAACTGTGTTATATGGAGGCCTGCCAGTTATTCTTCACTCATACAGATCCAGGGTCACACTGTATTTTAGGTTAAAGCGAGAATGAAACAGGCAGGGATGAATTTCTGCTCTGTAAATAGTGAGCTTTATGATTTCTACTGCTATTAGTTCCCTTTTAACGAATTTGTTAAATGAAATAAAACCAGTAAACAAAGAGAGTTTTCAAATTGCAAAAACTGGGCTAGAATAGTCCATTTTAAACTGCACAGAACTAGTAACGAAATACATTTCCATTGATAATCAAGTATATTTTTGCTTTGTCTGTATTTTTATTGAGCTCCGTGCAATGCATTCTGGAATGTGATTTTATAAAATCGAAAGTTTAAAGAATACAGAATCAGTTTTGATGGATGCTTAATGTACGCGATAGAGCTGCACGATTAATAATTAAAAAGATCACCATCTCGACTCAAACACGCAAATCACAAAAATCACTTAAACATTAAAATCGCTGACCCAGAGGAAGCAGTTTTCATATGAAACATCTTCAGTCTTTTTAACCACACAGTATCATTTCAGTGTCTTCATATCATCGCAGAAGTACAGGGATAAACGTTTATAGTTCAGATATAAGCATTAATGTCTCTGGTAGTGATCAAAATAGAATAAATCACCTTTTGAAACCAACACAACACTTACATCATTTTACATTACATCAAATTACACCATTCCACCAGTAGCTGGTTTCAAATGATTGTAAAAAAAAATTAAATAAAATGATTTGTCATTGAATTATTCAAGAGATTCGTTTGCTGATTCCTCCAGTAATGAAAAAGTGAAGTCTTCAGGAGGGAGTCATTGAATCATTCATTCAAAACTTATTTAAAAAAATATAATTAATTCAAAAAAATGTTAATAGACTGTTTTGTTACAGCTGAATGTGTTCCTGAACTGAACATTTGCGAACACAGGCTCTCGACAAACACACTAAACAACGTCTAAAATATTTCTATTATAATGTTACGTTGTGAGTAGGGCTGGACAATAATTCAATATCAATATATATGGCGATTTTTTTTTTCAATAACGGTGATAAGATTTTTAACCACATTTCTGATATTTCGATGTACATTAAAACACACAAAAGCCTTCATTTAAACACCTTAATCGATCCGATTGAGCTAGATCCAAATGAATTTTCGATCGAATTGAGTGTCGAGTTTAAGATTAGGATATTAAAATATTAATATTAATAATTTGAGTCTTATGTTTATTTGACGGTGATGTCACATTTCTTGTTTGTATGAAGGCTAAATACAAATATTAACAATAATTTATTTGTACAAATTTTATTTCTAAAATATTATGTAGTTTTATACAGGAGGAGGTTTTAGAGACTTCAGAGAACTTTTGTAGGAACAGGCATTCATTGTGGGCGTTCTTGGCAGTAGACCCGAAATTAAGAAATATATTGTTATATAAATTTTGCCCATATCGTCCAGCCCTAGTTGTGAGCAAAAAATATATATTTTGTACAAGTTTAAACAAAACTTGCAGAGCTCCTTGTAGTTTTCAGTCAAAAGAGAAAATGAAGGAATTAAGACAAAAATAAATATTATTATTGTAATTTTACAGTTGTAATGTAAATTAAAATGATTATTATTACAATTATTTTCCAGTGAAATATTATAAAATTGATAATTATTATTTTGTAATTTTATTTAGTAATGTTTAGCTATATTATTTAGTACAATAAAAATTATAACAATAATATTTTGTATTATTACTATATAGCCATTTAGAAAATCACAAAAATAGCAAACTTACCAAATAAAATAAAAAAAGCACAACAAACCAGGAATATTTTGATTGCATTTTAAGTTGCAATTAATTTTTTCATTAATGATCTTATCTAGATAAATTAGATTTTTTTTTTTAGGTTTTTAGGTTTATAGAACGAGGGGTAAATATACAAATCTGAAAGAATTTAAGCATCGGGGTCCAAAGCACAGCTGTAATATTCCAGTAATGATGCAAAAACATGCACAAGGACGAAAGCGAGAATGGAACAGACGGATGGAGAGAAAGAAAGAGGGGATAAAGAGAAAAGAATGTGAGGTGGTTTGGCTTGGCAGAGAAGTGCAGAGGAATTATGGGAGGGAAATGGTGAAAAGGGGTGGAGGAATGCAAGTGGAAAAAGAGAGCGTCTGAAAAAGTGAGAGAGGAAAAGGTTACGTAACACGAGCGGGCTCGGCTCAGACACCGGGACCGGGAGGACAACAGAAGAGACAATAGTGAAGGAGGATACTACAATGAGAAAGATAACCACATCAGGAAAAAAAAAAGGAAAAGTCCTGACAAAATGACGTGTTTTCGATGGGTTACATTTCCAAAAATCAAACCCCCCAAAAATATACCAGCTCCTGTCAAAGGCCAACAGCAGATTTGGGTGATATAATGAAAGAAGACTGAACTACTTTTATAAATCCCAATAAACATGACTGGATTGTAACGCAAACACAAACAAATACACTGATACACTGATGTAGGGTTATATTTCACAACCCCTCAATTGCTTTACACCATAAATTAAATCATGCAACACAATTTCTGTATGAAAATCTTGTTCCAAACCTTTCTGATGTTCATTCTTCTGTATAAGTGCTGCTGACAAACTGTTTTAGTGAACAATGACTTCCATTGTATGGACAAAAAAACCCAAAATGATTTTGTTCCACAGAAGAAACAAAAAGTCATACTGGTTTGGAACGACATGAGGGTGTGCAGCTATCCCTTTAAATCATAATGAGCACAAACTTTATGTAAAATATGCAAAAAATCTGGTTATTTCTTTTTGATTTTGAAGTGAAACATGACCTGGGCATGTCTTTGTGAGATTCACCCACACTATTATCATCATGAGCCAATACACATTCCACCATCTGTCAACATTCTCAAAGGAAAATATCTACTTTTTTATTTTAGCCATTTTTCAGTGAATGGAAGATAAAAACACATCTCTGCAGAGCACTAAACAGCATTCACTTCAGCTCTTGGTGGATTAAAGTGGTCTTTAATTGCAGTAATAGTACATCTTCCATTTGCATAGCAGCTGTGTTCCATTAATAAGTGTGTGTGTGTTCGGGATCAATGTCCTCTGATGTACAAAGTTTAAATGAATCTCGATTTAAGTGCAGTCAGAGGTCAACGACAGCAGTTCCTCATACTCCAGTTTCCCAACCGTCACACTGTGATGTCATAAGCATGTGCCCAGACCGATTAGTCAGAGAGCGTTGCTTGCAAATGATGAAACGGTGTTGAAAATCAACCACCATGAAAACAAAACACTTATTTAGAGCAGGATCGTCATGCAAACACACACAGCAGGAACAGATTCAGGCATATGTGATCACGCTGTTCACTGAAACTAGGGCATGTTTCAGTGAGCTCAAATTTAACATCCAAAATCTGCATTCACGGATGCCTGATTATTTAGGTCAAAGGTGTAAAGCCAACACAGCAAGCCGCTAAACGCTCCTTTTAAAACAGCTTCCATTAATAAATCAACCTAAAAACCAAACATCGGCTTCCTACGTTATCTCCCTAAATATTTAATCAGATTTAGCACTTTGAGGTCATTAAATTGATGTAAAGTGCGTTACAAATAAAATATATTATTATTATTATTAGATACAATATTATCTAAATGCTCATTGGATCTGCAAAGGGAAAGGATTTGAGCACCGATATTTGAAAAAAAAAAAATATATATATATATATATATATATATATATATATATAAATACACACACATGCATGCATATTTAAGAAAAAAATATTTATATATAAAATATTGATAAATTTATATTAGGGCTGTGCAAAAGTTAATTGCGATTAATCGCATCCAAAATAAAAGTCTGTTTTACATAATATATTTGAGTGTGCTGTATATAATTATTTTGTATATATAAATACCTATGCATGCATGTATATATTTAAGAATTATTTGCGCTTAAATTCTGTATATATATATAAATACATAATCTATATTATATAAATATAAATATTTTATATAGGAATAACACATTTTCTTAAACATATACATGCATGTGTGTGTATTTATATATACAAAATAATTATATACAGCACACACAAATATACTATGTAAACACAGACTTTTATTTTGGATGCGATTAATCGCAATTAACTTTTGCACAGCCCTAATTTATATATAATATAAATTATATATAAATCTATATACAGTATATACATGAAGATATTTCTTAAATATATACAATTATGTGTGTGTATTTATATGTATAAAATAATTAAATACAGTGCACCCACATTTATTACGTAAACACAAACTTTTATTTTGGATGCTATTAATCGTGATTAATCATTTGACAGCCCTTATATATATATATATATATATATATATGAAGAGTTCAGATGCAAAAGCCTCTAAGTGCCATTTGAAATTTTCTTCTAAAATGATCATTTTTATCAAGCTTGTATATTTAAGTTCAGTAATTTCACTTAAATGGCAATGAAGATTACCTATTAATTGCCATTTAAGTGAAATTACTGAACTTAAATATACAAGCTTGATAAAAATGACCATTCTAGAAGAAAATTTCAAATGGCATTTAGAGGCTTTTGCATCTGAACTCTTCATATAAATATATATATATATTACCCAATTTTCCAACACAACTGGTCTGAATGTATATGAAATCAATGTGCGCGTTTCTGCTAGGCGGAGCTCACGATGCCTAAACTGTTATTGTGTGCTCTTGTCTGAATATGCATAAGACAACACAACAGGAAGTATGAACAAAAACAACACATGAAAGTGAAACATTAATTCATCACCTGCAGTTTACTTTGATTTCAATAAGAAGCGAAACATCAGGGTTCTCTGTTTCACCACATCTATTTTCACCTACGGCGAACCAGACTCTCCCTCAGGGGCCGAGCAGGAAATTTAACCTCGCTAAAGTTTTCAAATGAGTCCACAGCCGAGGAGGACAGCCCAAACGGCTTCAGAGTAGACTCCATTATGACAACAAGATCTATGATCTCACTGTACAAACAAGGTCGGAGTGGAAATTAACAGTGACTCTCTACAAGGTTCAAGGCATGAACACACAGGCCTACAGTCACAAACATGCCCCCACGCTCCCTCGGGACTCCCGTGAACAGCCCACATGTAATGTGCCTGCTTTGTGATAGCAATGTAGTTGCATTGGTCTGTCAATTCAAAAAGGTGCGTCGTAATTCACTTCATTGGGAACTGTTTTATGCCATTTAGCAGAATAGACTAGTGTGTTCAGACTGAAAACTCCAAAACACATCAAACTGCAAAAATAACATGTGGGATGTTAGACACTTTATGCACCGAATCGTAGCTATTCTTATGTAGCGCATTTATAAAATGAATACACTAGAGAACACAGTGTGTCATTTGGGACACAACTAACAGCCTTGTTCCAAAGGAAATTCAAGAAAGACTAGTGTCGTGGATCAGTGAAAAATTCATTAAATAACTAAAAAAAATGAATAGTTCATTTTTTCAATAGTTTCGAAATCACATGTACGCAGAACGCAACAAGGGGTCTCGCTTGGTTTTAGAACAGAGCCTTTTACTAGGAATTTTTCTATAGTATTGTGACATCTGGGTGTAACGCATTAGAGAAAAGAAAAAATGTCATGGACTTGGTTGTTGATTGGATTTTGAGATGTGTGGGCGAGACTCTAAAGTAAAATGAATAGTTCACAATAAGATCTAACAACTAGGGCTGTGAAACGATTATTCGTGATTAATCACATCCCAAAAAAAAACTTTGTGTTTACATAATGCATCTGTGTGAACTGTGTATAATTATTTTGTATACAAACACACACACACACACACGCATGTATACATTTAAGAAATATTTGCTTGTATACTGTACATATTTGTACTATACATAAATATTTTATATTTAAATATATACACTATATTCTTAAATATATACACTACCGGTCAAAAGTTTTAGATCAGTAAGATTTTTTATGTTTTTAAATGAAGTCTCTTCTGCTCACCAAGGCTGCTTCATTTGATGAAAAAAAAAAATGACAAACAGTAATATTGTGAAATATTATGACAATTTAAAATGACTGTTTTCTATTTTAATATATTTTAAAATGTAATTTGAAAGCTGAATTTTCAACATCATTGCTGTTGCTGATTACACATCAGTTTTCAGTGTCACATGATCTTTCAGAAATCATTCTAATATGCTGATTTTATGCTCAAAAATCTAATTATTATTTTCAATGTTGAAAACAGTCATGTACCATTTTAGGTATAAAAAATAGAAAATTCATAAATAGAAAGTATATAAAATGTAATCTTTTCTAACATTATAAATGTCTTTACAGTAACTTTTGATCAATTTAACTCATCCTTGATGAATAAAAATATTTTCTAATTTCTTTCCCCCAAAAATAAAAAATAAATTCTTACTGACCCCAAACTTTTTAATGATAGTGATTAATGTTACAAAAGCTTTCCAATTCAGATCAATTCTGTTCTTTTAAACTTTCTATTCATCAAAGAATCCTGAAATAAAAATGTAAAAAACTGTTTTCAACATAGATAATAATGATAAATGTTTCTTGAGCATCATATTATAATAATTTCTGTAGGATCATGTGACACTGAAGACTGGAGTAATGATGCTGTAAATTCAGCTTTGATCACAGGAATAAATTACACTTCACTATATATTCACATAGAAAACCACTGTTTTAAATTGTAATAATATTTCACAACATTGCTGTTTTTTTTTTGGTTTTTTTTAGCAAATAATTGCAGCCTTGGTGAGCAGAAGAGACTTTTAAAAACATAAAAAAATCTTACCGATCTAAAACTTTTGACCGGTACTGTACATGTACTGTATGTGTGTGTGTTTATATATACACAAAATAATTATACACAGTTCACACACGTTTATTATGTAAACACATTTATTTTGGATGTGATTCATCGTGATTAATCGTTTCACAGCCCTAATAACAACACGCATTTAAGAAAACAGATTCCATTTCAGGCTGACTTTAAAAGTAGTAAACTTACAGTTTAATGTGACACTGGTCCACATCCACCCTGACAAGCTCCTCCTCCTCGACGTCGCTCTCTCCTCCTGAACTGCTCTCTGTGGCGTCCGAGTCGAACTGAGTCTCCGTCGCGTGCAAATGCGTGGTGCCGCTGAGATGCAGTCGCTCCAGCTCCGAGGCCACCCTGCCACCCTTCAAAAACCGACTCAAACTGTGCGCGTCCACAGAAGCACGAGGCCCTCTCCACGCCCCTGGCTCCGCCCTACGGCTTGCGGCCGGGGTCAGAGTGCGGTCCAGGAAACCAGAGAGCTGCTGTTTGAAATGCCGCTCCACCTGTTTGGCCTGCACCACCTGCAGACGCTTGCGCAGACGCAGCAGGCGGCTTTCGATGTCCGTTTGCCTGTGCTGGCTCTGTTGAACCCGATCCCTGAGCAGAGCCTCCAGGTTGGGCGTTGGTAGGGTTGAGTCGTCGTGGACTGGGGAAGAGCTGAGGGACGAGGGGCGGTCGTCGAAGCCGACAATATCGCTACTGTTCGCTTCCACAACCATTCCACCGACGGGACTCTCCGCTTCTGCTTTGACCTCAGACAAAGCAGTGAGCTCCCTATGTGATGACACGCTGGTGTCAAATTCTGCTGTGGCTTCACATCACCGTTCTGTCCGCCGGTCGTGAAGGTACCGACGGGCTTCGAGGACACCGATAACAGGGCTTCCCCGTTGGTGGAAGGCTGGTTGCTGTCTCCGTTCACTGTGGCCACGCTGCCTTTCTCAGCCACGGCAGCGCTCGGCACGGCCACTTTCTTGGAGAGTCCGTTCACAGGCACCATGGTACTCCCGGCTCCGCCACCGTTGACGAGGCTCTTCAGTTGTCCTCCGGTCAGCTCGAGGGCGTGACGCTTTCGCAGCAAGAAGTCGCTGCCGGCAGCAGCAGCGCTAGGGAATATGGAGCCGCTCAGCAGGCCGTGGCTCTTCAGCACCGACTGCTTGAGGACACCTTGCAGCTTCAGTGACTCCTTGACTTTGATGGCCGAGGGCAATGATGTGACATCAGAGCACAAGTACGGCGCCAGTTTGCCCAGAGACGGGGCTTTCGACAGGGGATCCTGCTCCTGACCCTTCACGTTGTGGTAATGAGCGAAGTTCTGCCCGTCGTCCGCGTTGACGTGACACTTGCCGTTGCTGTGGGCGCCGGCAGAGTCCGAGACGGAGTCGGAGATGAGGATGTTGCTGGCGTTGCTGTTGTTCTCGGTGCTGCCGGGGGACAGGGTGGACGAGGGAGAGGCGAGTTTGAAGCGGATGTGGCGGGCTTCGGCTGGGGCGTCAGTCAGAGCGGGCGCCATCGCAGCCATGCAGCCTCCAAACCTTCACTCCAGCCCACCTGCACAGCCTGGCTGCAAAGGAAGAACAACACATTTAGAAAACTGTGAACTTTACTAAAAGGGATACTCCACTTTTTTTGGAAATAGGCTCATTTTACAACTCCCTCAGAGTTAAACAGTTGAGTTTGCCGTTTTCGCATCTGATATTTCTGATATTTAGAATAATATTATTAGTAACCAGACAGTTTCTGGTCTCATTGACTTCCATAGTAGGAACAAATATCAGAAAACCGGCTGAATGCATTTGAAAATGGTAAAACTCAACTGTTTAACTCAACTGAGGGAGTTGTAAAATGAGCCTATTTCCATAAAAAGTGGAGTATCCCTTTAAAGCCTTTATATATAATGCATTAATTGTGCCTTGTAATGCATCGTATGGTCTCATGAATAACTGCAAACATGGTTATTATACATTTTATAATACTATTTATTCTCTGAATTCACCTTTAGAAATTATGAGTAAAAACATTAACAATTTCAGATGTAACAAGAATCTGCAAATATTATAATGCATTTTACATTACAGTTATATATGAAAAGATATAATACATTATAATGTATTGTACATAATGAATACCTTCATAATGGATGCATTAGACATAAAAGAGACACAAAGCTATTTAAATAAGCCCACTTAATTTCTAATATCTCATCGGAAAATACTTAGACAAGCAGTTTGCAACTCATTGCACTTCTGTAATCTGCATATTTATGACTAAAATGCTCGAATCTCCATTTATCCACATGAATTGTGTGACATTACTACTACTACTTTTGTGCCTGAAATTGTGGAGGCTTTCATCATGAGTAATATACCTGAAACCCAATTGCAATCTCTGAGTCTGGACGATATTCTTTCTTCGCAATTCAAGCCAGCAGGCCGCCAATAAGATATTTTCCACCATTCCTAACTTAGGCCTACTATTCATTAACATTTAATAATAACAACCTGCAGGAGAGACAAGCTATTTAGTCCACTTAATGTGTAATACTTAAAGAATCGACAGAAAATAGTTTCCAACCCAAAGCAGATCTCTTTTATCTGCCTTGCTATGTTTGAATTAGTATATATGGATATGACCTCCCCCCTAAAATGAATTGTGTACGGAGTTTTCCTATCTTAAAGGTTTTCTTACAACTGGCCTCAGATTTCAGAGGTATTCATGAGGAAAATACCTGAAACACAACTGAGGCAATAGTCTCAACAAGATTAGTTTTTGAGGGAAACACCTTGTAACAACATGCACTGTTGAACCATTCACAAAAAAAAAAGTACATCAGAAAAATGAATTGGGTCAATTGTGATGCTAAAACACCAGATAAATTAAGATAAATACAGGCCAGAAGATAACTAGAGATAATAGTGAATGAAAACAAACAGGACTGTTTTATCAGAACTTATGGAACATTAATTTATTTGCCCTGATGCTCTTCACCTTAATAAACTCACCGACCTCAACAGAGAGGGGACCATTATCATAGTCATTAGTATGGAAAGACCTACTCTATTCAGGCTTATGTAAGAGCAAGCCTCCTCATTGCCCCCTCCTCCTCAGCAGACCATCTGTGTCAACGGAATTAGGGATATGCCTTTAGGCCTCAACAGATAAGAGACTATCTCTTCATGAGTACATGTAGAAGGTTCTGCCTTACAAATGCCATAACTCAACATTAGCATTATAACACGTTACTGCTAATAAAGTATCTCAGTGTTGCTTCATAATTAAATAGCCTTTCCATTATTAAAGGAAGTATACTGACATGACAGAAGATGCTGAAGGCAGCAGTCCCACATGAAAAGTACCCTCATTAATTTTAAGTGGTGATAAATGATATTTGTTTAAACAAATTACCAACTGCTGCAACTTTACACAAAATCTGTTTATTTCCATGTGTAAAGAAACCGCTTAATAATATTACTATATTTATAGTATCTCGTTCAATTCCGTGACATGAAACGGACTGGTGGTCATGTGATGACAACATGGTGGTGCCCATGAGGGGGCGACCCCGCGCTATGTAGAATAAACAGCTTTTTTTTTAGAACACTGATGTTTTATTAATATTTCTCAAAAGTGAACTTAAGTCATTTTTAATTAGCTACAAATTACCGAGTGCACATTTAATCTATAAACATTAAAACAAAACGCCGTAGCGTGTGTATTATCCGACCATTTTCGGGTTTGAAGATCCTAACTAGGTTAATATGTCACTGTAGTAAACATGACAAATCCGGTTAAGGTTTAACAAAGGAACGGGCGAAGTGAGCGTACATTAAAGACCCCGTGAGTCTGTGTTCGCTCGAGTCATTTCAAATAAAATCAGATAAATGCGGGAAATTCGCATGACTGCGATAACAAGCGAGCTCCACCAGAAAACAATACAGGAAATACTAGAATAATAAACACTTAAGATCGCCATAAATAAGAAATGTGTATTAAATTAATGTTAAATTCGTGTATAAAAGCTCACACACGAACGCCTGTCTAGCTTCTTACAACCAAAACGCACGAGTCTATTTTTTCCCCACACCACTTCCGTGCATAAATTAAATATCATTTCAGTTCAGACTCGACGTAGATGCTCATAAAATAAATTGTAAAAGGGCTGAAGTTGATTTTAAGGCATTCCTGAATATCTCCTACGCACCGTGCTGTAAGCAGGAGCATTAATATGCTCTCAAACGGCCTTGATTACGTTATGCAAGTCATTTTAACCACCAATTTGAACGAGAGTCGGCTTTAAACATAAGTTTAGTAGAAAAATGAGGCCGCGAGTTGTAACGTTAACGTTAGTAGCGTCAAAAGGGGAGGATATATGCGCCCATTACAATTAAAATGGCAAATAAATAATACAAAAGAACACGTGTGAGTTTATTGCATGACAAAGTACTAGAGAGTAATCCGTTTTAAAGGAACAAGCGCAGCGACCGTACACGCTTTCAACGCCCCATAAATAAAACTGTAACGTTAACGTTACATATTATTCTTGCAAATACAACAGGTGATTGTATAAAAGGAGTCATATATGTGCAGGATTAGGTTTATGTAACATAAGTGTTGCTGCTCGAGATCGTCCACTAACAAAGAAAAAGGAGGAACCTACCACGTGACGGGCGCGCGATCCGAGGGAATTTCGGCAACTATTCCACCGACCTTTGGCTTTAATAGCACAATAATGTCACCAAAGCACAAAGTAAGCCGTTTGGTCAGGCAACCCCTCCGCCTGTGCCATATCCGTGTCCGCTTCGTGAAAAACAACCCGGTTTCTGGACCCCGTTTCGTTATCGGCTCCGGAATCACGAAATGGGCGATACTAGACAACACCTTGCTGCTGCTGTCCCCTTCAGTGGATTATGCAAATATATATATATTTTGTTGTATATTATGAATCGATTGTTTGCTCAGATACGAATTCTTTTCATATACGCCTTTATTTACAGATTTGAGGTGTCATAGACCACCGGTTTCGAGATCATTTTCTCATCGTTGAAGGGAGAAACGCACGAAAGATGGCGCCTCGTTCGTCTCCCTTGGATTTGAGCCTGACAAATACAGATGCAGTGCGTGTACGAGAGAGCCTGTAGGCGGGAGACATTCTCACGCCCGCCGCTAGAGTGACCGCAGACCCGCAGCTCCGCGGCTGGCCACTAGAGGGGGACCGAGAATCGGCTGAGAATGTTGTGTTAGAAAAACATGAGCTATTATATATATATATATATATATATATATATAGGGCTGTGCAAAAATTAATTACAATTAATCGCATCCAAAATAAAAGTCTGTGTTTACATAATATATTTGTGTGTGCTGCCTGTATATAATTATTTTGTATATATAAATACCTATGCATGCATGTCTATATTTAAGAATTATTTGCGCTTAAATTCTGTGTATATATATATATATATATATATGCATAATCTATATTATATAAATATAAATATTTTATACATGAATAACACATTTTCTTAAATATATACATGCATGTGTGTGTATTTATGTATACAAAATAATTATATACAGCACACAAAAATATATTATGTACACACAGACTTTTATTTTGGATGCGATTAATCGCAATTAATTTTTGCACAGCCCTATATATATATATATATATATATATATATATATATATATATATTTTTTTTTTTTTTTTTTTTCAAGTTTGGAAACAATACTATTTTTCATGTTTTTGAAAAAAGTCTCTTATCCTCATCATCAAGCCTATATTTATTTGATTAAAATTCTGGAGGAAAAAAAAAACAATAGGTATTGTGAAATAGTATTACAATGTAAAATTATTGTTTTCTATTTGAATATACTTATCTCTGCAATGCAAAGCTGAATTTTCATCAGCCATTACTCCAGTCTTCAGTGTCACATGATCCCGCATTATGTGATTTCTGAAGGATCATGTGACACTGAAGACTGCAAATACTGAAAACTGAACTTATCATCGGAAAAATAAATTATATTTTAAAATAGCTCATAATCAAATATAAAACCATTATTTTAAATTGTATATTAATTTATATATAAAATATATTAATGAAATATTTAAAATATACTTTGGTCAGTTCAAGAATAATTTTATATCATTTATTTGAAAGAATTAAAAGAGCAGCTTCATGTCCTCGCTTAATGGTTAATATGGGCTTTAGAATGTAACTAATAAGTAGGTTAATTCAATAGTTTTTAGAGAACTTATTTTGAGTAACTTTATATACTTTATATATTTTTATATATATTATAAAATTGTATATTATAATTTTATATAATATTTATATATATATATATAGGCTATATTAGGCTTTGCATGCATTAGGCCCTATTTAGGCTATTATATTCCAATGTCCAGTCGGATAATGTTTTAATGTCTTTTTTGTTCATATGGGCACTGAAAGCAGTTCATATGGCTACTAATGGTAAAATCCATTAGAATAGGTTTAATGCGGTCAGTAAAAAATGAATAAACAAACAAATAAACGTCGCTCATAAAGGAAAGGAAATTACGTCAGATTAACGATGTCGCCAGAACCACAAAATAACGGCATGACATGGACTTTGATCAACATTTAACTGTTATTTTTGATCATATTAAATTAATTTGTTATTATTAATGTATTTTCTCTGAAAATTCGGAGCATTTGTTGCTTGTATTTGAGGTTTAGCCTAGTTCCGTTTGTGACTGTCCCTGCAGTGGCCACTGTAGAGCGCTGCGCCATCTAGTGTTTGATTGAGGGACAGCGCGCTGCAGTTCGTGCTGAGTGTGCAGTTCCTCTTTCCTGCTGTACAGTAGCTATTTCACTATTATACGTCTTCTTAATATATTTGGTAATATAAAAATGTAAATCATATTTGAGAATCTCCCCAGGCACTATACAGTAACTTCTAACAAGAAAAACTGCAATTTAATTCAGACATCATATAAGCTACTCACCTCCTGTACGATATTAGCCAGTTTATATGAAAAAGGTTTCACATAATACAAAATACGAGTATTTTTTTGTTTGTTTTTTAAATTTAAATCTCCTCATTCACACTTTAAAACGAATGATTACGACTGGATCTTGATGCTTTGCATACACTTTCAAGCAGAAACTGTAGATATTTTGTAACATTGACACTAAATAAACAGCATGACATATAGATATAACATGACATGTAGCCTACCATTAAAAAAGGTACATTCCAATTTTTTTTTAAATTTGACATTCTCCTGACAGACTTGCTCTCTAACCCAGTAAACATAAGCTCATTCCATTGAGGCCAATTTCGCCCAGGTCACCTTTACCATATCTCAGCCCTCTCTGACACTTTTTTGCACACTGTTTCTCCTCCCTCTCTTCCTCCTTCCCACCCACAGTCTGGGAAGTAATCCTATATATATGGGTTGTTCACCCTGTACTTTCCTATCTTAACGGTGTTCCTCAGCTCTCTGACTTAAGTCACACAAACAAAGAAAAATGCCAGAAGAAGTTCCTGCTCAGTGCAAGGTTTCCAAAGATGAGCTGGACAAATGGTGAGTCATATTTCAGTAATGATATATCAAAATCATATACATTAGAGCAAAATTGAATTGTGAATGGTGCTTTTTGATGATTGATGATCCTGTTGCATGATTTATAGCCCAATATGTTTATTTGTAACAAGTTTGTATCATGCATCACAAAACCTCTGTGTGTAGCCTATAGGTTATCTGCAGTGGTTTGTGAATGAGACATGTTGGATACTGAACGACAGGAGAGACGATTGAGCACATGTGCAGGGAGGGGGAGCAGGTTTTGGAAGTGATGATGGAGGTGGAAAATTACCCATGTTAGCCATCATGTTGCTAAGTTAAAGCATGTGGCTGCAAACATTTGATGTCAACCGAGTTTAGGAAACGCACATCACAATAGGTTCTGAATAAAGCTCATGTCATTTTCCCCGCATTGTACCCATCACGCACAAATGATTAACCTCCATCTGTTATTGTTAACAAAGCAAAGTGCTCTATTTCTAGGTCAAAAGGTCAGAGGTCAATGCACTCACACAATGTGAACTTTACGGTGAGTTGCACAAGTTGTTCCATTCACCATCTACTTAATGACTATCTCTTAACTGATTTAGTCAAGAGCACTCATCATTTGCAGCGCATCACTTCTGTTTAGGCCTCTTACATATGAAATATAGCATTTGTAAGAAACAGATTATTGCATTATGTATCAAATTCATTCAGTGAAAATTCAGTATTTCAGATGCAAAAATAATACAATTAACCATCTAGTCCTTATGGCGGTAATTTCTTATTAATTTTTTTTATTTTATTTCATATTTTGTATTTTTAGGGGCTTTTGTGGTACTAAATTATACAGTTATGATCCATTTATTACCTGTTAATCACTTTTTAATTAATCTTGATTGTTTTGAAGCACTTAAAATGAGTCTCTTTTTAAAGAAGACACAGATTATAGAAAACAAGTTTTTAAAAGTTATACACGTTTAAGTTTATTATTGTGAAAAATACATAAAAGTATGATTTTAAAATTCTAAATGAAATATATATTTTTCAAAACATGTTTACTCTAAAACGATGCCATGAATCTAAACAAACGTTGTTCCAAATTTGAGGTTGGTTTCTCAAAAAATGAGCTTTCAGTAAGATTTAATTTGGGCGCAGTACCAAACGTTTCCATTAGATGAAATTTCTGGACCCAAGTTGTTGAATCATGTCCAGTGTGTGTGTTTTCACATAGCAAGTGTCAAAAAAGAAACCAAGTTTCGTACCATTCCAATGGAAAAATAAAAAACGTAAAATTGTCCACACGGCCCGGACACGGTTCAAGGGTTTTTGCAGAATGACAGTTCAGTCAGGCCTATATGCATAAACACATGCAGGCCAAATTATAAAAATATCTCATGTTTGTATGCAAAAACTTTCAGAAAGAATGCTGTCTCCGTTTGATGCCAAATTTAGCATGAACTTTAAGTAATGTATATCTGTGATGTAGTTTTAAATAGACTCACACATGGAGCGGCGAGGGAGTGCTCACAGCTCACCTTACATCTCCTGTATTGCAATGTCTGCGTTATTTATGAGGGCAAAGGGTGCTGTCACGTACAGAACCCGCCCAGTGTGTAAGAATTATGTTTTATATATATATTTTATTCAGTTTTTGCACATAGCACATATAAATTTGTTGATGCATAACATGTCCATTAGACTTTTCAAATGACATCATGATATAAATCTATATATTTTCTAGATTTTAAAATAGACAATTCTTGTATATTGCATTTATTATAAATGGTTTATCCATGCACATCATATATATATATATATATTCATGTGTCATCTCTTCTCTGATGAAGTAAGGATTGGACAATCCATCATGTTGGCTTTATAATTAATTGTGAATATATGTGAAAGATGTAATTCAACATAAGTGTTAACTTTTAGTTGGCTTTCAGCATGTCACACTGCAGGACTTGTCAGTTTTCCAAAATAATTTAGCATTGATGCTATTTTAAACGTTCCTAATGTTGTTTTGGAGTCTTCTACAAGCATCCAATGTCAAAAAACACATTAATGTTCTCACTGCACATCACCTAGTTTGTCTCAGAGTCTGAAAACAGTTGTTCAAAGATTCAGTCTTTTTAAATCCCTCCTTTCCGCGAGTCTACTCTGCTCTGATTGGTCAGATAGCACAGTCTGTTGTGATTGGGGTTAGACCACTAGGAGGCGCCTTCTGCCCTATATACATCTGCGTCTCATATTGACGCTTTGATGTATACCATAGACTGTAAAAAATGATGTATACGCATTGACAAAAGCGTCGTATATGACGCCTTAGGATGAGAATGCATTGGTAAGCCACATAAATGTCAGTTCTGGTGGCTTCCTCAGCTCTTTATACACAGTGATATGAACATGAACGATGGTTTCATTTTTTTTCCTATCAATTTTCAGCGAAAGTACTTCTGAAGTGCATTCAAAGTGGATTGGGAGTGCTTAAAGGCGTGCAATCAAATTTGACAAATCTTCTTTTTATTTGGAATATTGTAGTGTTTATTATAAATGATTTATCTGTGCACTTCATTATTTTTTTTTAATTCATGTACCCTTATAATCTTTAATCAAATACATTACCCTTCCCTCCCCCATCAAAAACAACCTCTCTTCTCTTTCTGTCACGTGCCATGGCGAAGAGATGGTCCTCACAGAACATGAAATAAACGGACCCGGAAATGAACACCTTACATATACCTAAACCTACCCAACTCCACCCCCTGATCCCCTAAACCTACCCAACTCCACCCCCTGAACCCTAAACCTACCCAACTCCACCCCCTGATCCCTAAACCTACCCAACTCCACCCCCTGATCCCCTAAACCTACCCAACTCCACCCCCTGAACCCTAAACCTACCCAACTCCACCCCCTGATCCCTAAACCTACCCAACTCCACCCCCTGATCCCCTAAACCTACCCATCTCCACCCCCTGATCCCTAAACCCACCCCTAAACCTACCCAGCTCCACCCCTGAACCCTAAACCTACCCATCTCCACCCCCTGATCTCTAACCCCACCCCTAAACCTACCCATCTCCACCCCCTGATCCCTAAACCCACCCCTAAACCTACCCAACTCCACCCCCTGAACCCTAAACCTACCCAACTCCACCCCCTGATCCCTAAACCTACCCAACTCCACCCCCTGAACCCTAAACCTACCCATCTCCACCCCCTGATCTCTAACCCCACCCCTAAACCTACCCATCTCCACCCCCTGATCCCTAAACCCACCCCTAAACCTACCCAACTCCACCCCCTGATCCCTAAACCTACCCAACTCCACCCCTGATCCCCTAAACCTACCCATCTCCACCCCCTGATCCCTAAACCCACCCCTAAACCTACCCAGCTCCACCCCTCAGATCTGGATCCGACTCCACCCCCTGGATCCTTGTGTACTGCAATGAGGTGCTACTGATGGAGAAAGGGTGCAGCCAGATCTATCGGTTTATGCAAATTTGTTTTGTTACGTAAGATTG
Source organism: Pimephales promelas (assembly GCF_016745375.1). The sequence goes on along the minus strand of NW_024121876.1, from coordinate 2,956,136 downwards.
TAACAGGAAGTGAGACTAGAACTGTTGATGACTTGTTTCGGCAGTTTAGAATCGATTCTTTCTTTAGGAGACAATAACTTTATTTGTTGTGCACTTTCTTTGAAACAATGCAGACATTTTACATTCACAAAAAGCTATATATTACACACTGCATGAAAGCTAAAATAGAAAAAAAGCTTTAAAACTGACAACCCATGTCTTTAAAAAGCAGCACTTTTTGCATGGCCAGATTAAACACACTCTATATATTTGCAGTGTTCAGGGGAAAGGCGCAGAGGGCTGTAAAGAGCTGCTGGAAGCCTTTGAGGCGTGCGTGAAGGGGGCCACGGCGGCCTCGTGAGGGGGACATCATTTTACATGTAAGTATTTCTTATGTTTTAGTTGAACTTTTATACTCGTTGAAATTGATCCATTTTATTCAGAGTATTTCATTACAATAGTATTGTGAAATGATAATGTCTTCTCTGCCTGGACGAATGAATTGATTTGTCCATTCTGATTTTCTTCTGCTATTTTTAACTAAGGTCCTTCCTTTCTGGGTCCTCCAGTGTCCTTGCATTCCCTCACATTGTACTGGACTGAACCATTTTGAGGACAGTGAAAGGGGTGCAAGTCCTGGAAAGCACTGGAACTGTTTAGTTTGATCCCGAGAAGTCTTCTCGGTGTCCCTCATGTCGTCCATGTTATTTGTAACTGTGAAAGAAAGAAGAACCCAGTTTTTATTTTTGTTCAGATTCACACTGTGAAAAAAGCATAATGCATTTAATCTGATTTTGAATAAATGACTATAATTGTTTCTTTATTTTGCCATTACTCTCACACACTCAGAGGTATAACAGGGATAAGATAACTGACACTAAATGTCTGAACTGTATGTGATTGATTTACCTTGAACTGGAGTGGTCTGCTTACTTGATAACTCATGCCAAGTACACTGCAGTGCTGCTCATTCAGTGTAAGTGCCACTGACTGTCAGCACTATCTATTGAAGAAATTCTAAAGGTGCTGACAAAACAAATTATCATGCTGTTGCCATGTAGTTTTTATGGTATACTGCTAGCCAGGACCTTCGTAAAATTAGAAAAAGATTCACTAAAAAACTGCATTTTGTATAACTGTGTTGACGCATCATGGTTGTGACAGCACAATTACGTAAAATAAAAATAATAAACCCATCAGAGCCTGTGTAATTATGTTTAACTCTTAACAGGTGGAGTATATTAAAACTTTGATATTGCCTGATTTGTTATTTTTATCTTGAATATTGACCAGAAGATGTATACACTTAAAAACTCCAGGTTTATATATATATATATATATATATATATAGACCTATACCATATTTTTGGACATGTTCTGAGAACAAAAACATGTTTTAAGAACATTTTGGTAACGTTCTCATTAATCTATCAAAGCATTATTTCGGAATGTTCTCTGAACGTTCCAGACTTCCGTTTTTTTAAAAAGGCCTATTTTTAAAGCGGCCTTTAGCGAATGTTCTATTTTTGTTTTGTTTTCTATTTTGTTCTATTTTCATTATCATTTTGCAAACGCCATGGCCATGGGAACATTACTTTTAAAAGTTTTCTGAACGTTTTGATACAAGTAGGCTAGTTAAATATTAGTCAAACGTTCAACTACAATGTTTCAGAAAATAAATTATGTGTAAATGTTTTGTGTTAAACATTTTGAGAACATTATTTAAGGGGATGAGTTCAAATCACGTGAACAAGAGTAAAAATGGTTTAATAAAGTTTTTTGTTTTTTTGTGCAAAAAAGTAACTTTAAAAAAAAAAGACTTTTAACGATGTGTTTACTACCTTTCTGGGCCTTGAAAGTGGTAATAACATTACAGTCAGAAAGCTCTCGGATTTCAGCAAAAATGTTCCGCAAAAGTGTTCCGGAAATAAACGAATGTCTTACGGGTTTGGATGGAACGACATGAGGGTGAGTAGGGTAATTATTTAATGACAAGATTTTAATTTTTGGGCGAACCTTTGAACTAACATTCTATTAACGTCACTCAAAGGATGTTTTTTAATAACATTTGAGAGAGAACCTTGACTGAACACGAGCTGAAGTCCGAGAACATTCCTGGAACAATGATAGCTACCTCGGCGTTCATTGGAGTTCTATAAAGGTTATTTGATACATTTAGTTTGTTTGTTGTTAAACGAACCTTCTCACAGCACTATAGTGTTGCCCTTTTGTTAACTTTGCCTATCTCCTCTTTTGTAAGTCGCGCGCTTTGGATAAAAGCAAAAAGAAAAGGCCTAGCTGTAAATAAGTGCACCAACATAAAACCTAACCCAAACCCCAAACATAAAATGAAGCCTACTGTCTTCTTATAAATAAAGGTTCCAATTATTTTTTTTAAAAATTTAAGAATAGCCTATTTAAAAAAAAACAACAAAGAACCTTTTACTTTAAAGTATTTGATACCATGACTGTACCGCTGTGGTAGCCTACATTTTTTCTGTAGCCTGTCCAGATCCGTAGCGCGAGAGGTGCAGTGGGGGAGTGTGTTGAGAGGGAGGGTTGATGATGATGAGGAGGAGGAGGGTGTGGGACCCGGATGCTGATGCGAGGAACCAGAACGGAGAAAATAACGCTTTAAAACGCAAATACCGTCAAGACACACAAGATATCAGCGATCAGTGCGCAACGTATACATTTGCATCAAAAACATCAAATCTCATCCCCAAAAGTGTCCAGCGGGCGCGAGCGTGCGCGGGACCGGCGGAGAAGAGAAGGATGAGGATGAGGATGCTGCGGTCTGAGCTCAACATCAGCAGCACAGATGAAACAGATCGGGTAGATCCGCTACAGTGATGCGAGAGCGAGCAGCGCAACCTGGATCTCCTCACAGTGACATACACGATCGGACTCACATACACGATAGCTATGCTGCTAAAATGAATCGGGATTATATTTACCTGTTTGTCTAACCGTAAATGGTAAGATTCTGGTTCCTTTACCTGTGATTCAGGCCTAGCAAGTGTACTCTAGGCTTGAGTCCACTTATACTGTAGTATCCACTAGTATAAGGAGGACTTTCTAAATGGTGTTTGTTATGAGGGGATGGCCAGCTGGTAGATACATCTAGAAACACTGGTCATAAGTCTACTAACCGCAGCTTATCAATACTGCACCTGGCTCTCTGTCATGGCATGCGCTGTGAATTAGAAGTCTGAGGAGGGTGACTTTGATTGGCAAAGCTATGAATTAGGCTGCTTTTATGGACCTAACTCTATCTTCACATTGCCATCTGTATCTTTCCACTCTGTTACATACATGACTCACAGACAGTACCGGTCTGAAAGATTTCAGAATATTTAACAGGCCCGTGTGACTGTTGCCGAGACAGATTTTAGGGAATCCCAAGCTCAGCATGGATATAATTCCGGGTTGTTGCAGACCCCTGCAAGACTATTGTAGAAAAACTCAGCTCAGAAACAGTACGCTGTGATAATATTGCATGCAGTAGCAAGTTTATCAGGAGCCAGGCCGCCACTATGTCTAAGGAACTGTCAGTGACCCAGACAGCTCAGTATGTGGGGCCGTATCGACTCGAAAAGACTCTCGGGAAGGGCCAGACAGGTAAGGAGACGTCGTTTTCCTCTGTAATTTCTGTTGTTTTCAAAGCAGTCGTCGCTGATGAATTGTCTGGTGAATGTCGATAGGTCTGGTGAAGCTTGGGATTCACTGCATCACTAGTCAAAAAGTAGCCATCAAAATAGTCAACCGAGAAAAGCTCTCAGAATCTGTGTTGATGAAGGTAAGGAAACGGTAATATTGTACTTTTCATTGCTATAGTGTCACCCACGTCACTACTAATAATAATTCATTTCAATTTAATTCGTATTCAATTCAAATGTTAATATTCTACCTGTTAAAAGTATTATGTTTTACCATGGCGCAGTGATGGTATCAGATACCACCAGATATCAGATTATGGCATACTGCATGATTATCATATTACAGTGCTATTTTAGAATCATTGAGATACTATTAGGGTTTTTAAAATTTTTTTACATTTGGCAAATTTAGTTTAGTTGTTTTTGCTATTTTATTATCTGTTTTAAAATATGTTTCAAATTTGAGTTATTTAAGTTAATGTTGATTTTACTTCAAGTTACGTTTCAAGTAAAAAAGTTATTTTTATGGGTTTTAGTTTTGATTAAAGGGATACTTCAGCTCTGGAAAGATGAATGTGTATTTAAAATGGGTCATTTATGTAGTAGAAATGTGAAATTATTATTGAATTTGGAGCTTTCTAGAAACTGAGAAAAAGCCAAATGTATTTTTTGGCTTATGTGGATGAAAAACAACAACTCCCAGAATGCACTTGCTTCGCTGCCCTAGGAGGCCACGCCTACCGGTAATAGAGCGCAGTAGTTAGACAACAAGTCTAGGCTACTAGTGAGTCTCCATGATGAGTTTCCCTGAAAATGATTCGAGATCGCCCAAAATGTCCGGGATTCGGCTTTTGCGATCTACAGTCGCCATTCATCATGTTTACTGTGGCGAGCCGGGCCGCGGGAGAACGGCGCGAGGCTGGTGGCGTGAGTACCGATGAGCGACACCTGTGAGACGCACCGGTCTCGTATCTCTCACGGAGGAGCGGGAATTTTCTTAGCAATGTTATACGCACATCAACCGATCACTTGTTTAGCGTTCATGTAAACACTACAGTCAGATTTACCAATCGGAATGAATTCAGTTAGATTGAAACAAAAGGTGTGCATGTAAACAATGAATGGCGAAAAGCTGAATCCCGGACATCGATCATGTCCGAGAAAAAGAGGACGGTAACCCCTACCACTCAGCTTTCTCCACAGAACAAGAGCCTGCTAGCTTAGCTTCCAAAAAAAGATGGCCGACACTATGTGTTCATTCTGTGAGTGAGATCACACCCTCTATGGGCGGGTTGAGGACATGCGGGACAGACCCGACTACCGACTGTAGTCTTTAGCCTCTGGACAACAAAATCCTCCGATGAAACAAAATGATGATTTTTGCGTCATCAGTGGATTTTTTCAGTACATAAAAAAGTACATAAATCTCTCGTCTCAGGGGGATATGAGGGTGGAAAGCACGGTAATTCGAAAATACTAATACAAACCTTAATGCTAAATCCTGAAGTATCCCTTTAATTATAATTATGCATGTACGTCATATACTATGGTATTAAAGGAGTAGTTCACTTAAAAAAAAAACTTTTGCTGATAATTTACTCACCCCATGTCATCCAAGATGTCCATGTCATTCTTTAAGGTTTTTGATGAAAACATTCCAGGATTTTCTCCATATAATGGACTTCAATGGGAACCAAACAGTTCAAGGTCCAAAAGTGCAAAATGCAAACTTTTCAAAGGGGTTTAAACGATTTCAGACGATGAATAAGGGTCTTATCAAGCTAAACAATCGCTCATTAAAAAAAAACCTAGCTCTGAGTTTTTATTGATTTGAATTTTGCATTATAATAACCTAAAATTATATTTATTTTATTAAATATTGAAGAAGCAGCGTATCTTATGACAAAAGAAAACAAAAAGGTTTTGCTCACCTAGCTCTGTTCTGTGATGCGCGTTCGTGACTCTCTTGTTCAAACTCTTTCATCAAAATGAATGAATCTTTTTTTGTGTCTATTGGTTCATTCAACGAACGAAATGAACGAGTTGACTCGGGAAAAGATTCATTCATTTTGATGAATGAGTTCGAATAGGACAGTCATTTGAGCTTATAAAACTTAAACTTTTTTTTATTTTTTTTTATTGAGCGATCGTTTCACTTGATAAGACCCTTATTCATCGTCTGGAATCGTTTAAAGCCCTTTGAACAGTTTGCACTGAAACTGTCTTTTGGACCTTGAACCGTTTGGTTCCCCACTAAAGTCCATTATATGGAGAAAAATCCTGGAATGTTTTCATCAAAAACTTTAATTTCTTTTTGACTGAATAAAGAAAGACATGGACATCTTGGATGACATGGGGGTGAGTAAATTATCAGCAAATGTTTTTTGAAAAGTAAACTAGTCCTTTAACATGCCTTTCCAAGGCCAAAAAAATCATAGTATTACCATTGGACATGTATCAAATCATAGGGACACCCTGGTACTTTTTGGTATGTTTTTGCTCATGAAAAGCTACTTTATTGTGTTTCAGAATTTGCTATTTCTAAAGAATTGATATTTTCATTCAACCGCAGGTGGAGAGAGAAATTGCTATATTAAAACTGATCGAACATCCACACGTGTTGAAACTCCACGATGTTTATGAGAATAACAAATACCTGTGAGTTAGAACCCTTTCTCACTAATTCTCATAGGCTTCACTCAGAACACATTGTTATTTCTGCTTGCCTTAAAACATGTCCTCCACATTCATGCAGGTATTTGGTATTGGAGCATGTTTCTGGTGGAGAGCTGTTTGACTATTTGGTGAAGAAGGGCCGACTGACGCCTAAAGAGGCACGAAAGTTCTTCAGACAGATCATATCTGCTTTGGACTTCTGTCATAGTCACTCCATATGGTAAGACACAAATGTGCATACTCACACTTACACAAATAATGTAAATAAGAATGATAAATAAAATACAACAGTGCCCTGGGGTGAAGCCGTTTCATTTTTTTATTTCATAATATTTTGTTAGCTCGTGAAAATCATATTTTTCCGTTTTGTTGAAGCTATTGGCCACAAAATGATCTTGCATCACAAATGAGATTTCTTAGTGTTCTCAAATTGTATTTTTAAAATCATACTGTCTAAAAAGCAAAGATAATACAGGAATATACACCATTTATTGGTGGTTATTTTGAATATTGTATTTGAATATGGCCTTTTGCCTCAAGCTGTTTTCAACCAAAACCTTCTTTTTGTTTTCTTTTGTCATAAGATACGCTGCTTCTTCAACATTTAATAAAATAAATATAATTTTAGGTTATTATAATGCAAAATGCAAAAAAAAAAAAAATATTTTCAAGATTTGTTATCACAACATATTTTCTTTTGTCAAATCAACTTTATAATAATTTATTTAGTTGAGATAACTTATTATTTTGAGTTTCTGATGGTTAAATTAATCTCCTTCATTGTATTAACTCACTTTTTCCAGTTCAATGAACTTAAAATTTTAAGGCAGACCAGGTTACTTACTTTTTTAAGTTAAACCAGCAATATTTTTTACAGTGTTGTAATCGCAACATTTTTTCTTTTGTCAAATCAACTTAAATAATTTATTTACTTCAGATAACATATAATTTTGAGTTTCTGATGATTAAATCATTCTCCTTCATTGTATTAACTCACTTTTTCAAGTTCAGTGAACTTCAAATTTTAAGGCAACCAGGTTACCTACTTTTTTAAGTTAAACCATCAATATTTTTTTACAGTGTATTATGCTTTTTCGAATATAGCTTTCATGCAGTGTAGCCTTTTGTGATTGTAAAATCTCTGTAACGTTTTAAAGATCAAAGTGCACGATAAAGTTATTGTCTCCGAAAAGAAAGAAGTGCCGGAATGAGTCGTCAGCAATTCTAGACTCACTTCCTGTTACAAACCTACGTAACAATGTAACACATTTGCATAATGCCAGCCGATGGTCTTCATTGGCTGCCTGCGAACAACTTTTATTTTGACCCTCAAACACCGTCGTTGTAGCTGAGACTGGAAGAGTTCATGTTGCAGTTCCAGTTTTCATTCATGCATTTCAAAAGGAAGAGGACTCGCGTTATAATCTATGTGGAAAAACTGACACCATCATTACTTTTCCTATCACTGTGCATCAAGAGCTGTTTGGTAATGGACATTTCATTTCTGACATGCACTGTAAGCTATCGACCAATCATAACAGACTGGGTTATCTGACCGATCATCTCTCTTGGAGAAATGAGGTCATTTGCAATATATTGGCGCTTTTCCACTACACAGTACCAGCTCGATTTGACTTTGGCTCGCCTTTGTTTGGTTTTCCACTGTGTAAAAGTTGTACCTGTTCCGGCTTTCGGGTTCTGAGCGAGCTAAGGCGAGCTGAGCCGGTACTAAAATGTGACGTGAAAACAATACCGACTGCTGATTGGTCAGAGAGAATCGTCACCATTCACTGCGTCATCATTGCACACGCCAGATGGAGTAAACACACGCCAGAAGTTCCTAAACTTTCCACTATTATTATCATGGCAACTCGGAAGAATACGCCGTGGTCAAACGAGGCGGTGCAGACTCCGAAGAGAGGATCCAGCAAGAGCTTGATGGGGCAACGAGGAATCAAAGGCGTTGCTATGACGACCGGGTACTATTTGTGGCGGTACTGTCTGCAATGGAAAACAGAGCGAAAAGCAAGCCGAGGCGAGCCGAGTCGAGGCGAGCTGGTACTGCTAATGGAAAAGTGTTTTCTGACATCGGATGCATGTTAACCTATTGTAGGATACTCCAAAACAACATTAGAAACCTTTAAAGCTACACTGTGTAACTATTTTAGTTTATTCTTAGCTAAAAACAACAAAAAAAATAAATGTCCTCATTAATTATTATTTACTTCGTTCAAGTACTAAAGTATTCTCGTGAGTGTATAATATGCCATTGAAAATACATACGGGTAAGGGGTTCTAGTGTCGGTCGCCATGTTGACCCTCCATCTTGAAAGTACATTAGCCAAAGAGGGACATACCCGTTAATTCAAGCTTCGCCTTTCGCGTTTACGTTTGAGTTAACACTCATGGACGAGGTCAAACTGGAAGCCATGTTAATCTTGGACTACTTTGGCCACCGTAGGAGTTAAAACTAAATCGGAATTGAGAGGAACAGAAAATAATATTCACTGGATGGTCATATACCTTTTCACCGCTAGATGGGGGTAAAAATCACACAGTGTAACATTAAAATAGCATAATTGGGGCACTATAAAAATAAAAATATAAAGAACATATAAAAATAAAATCTAAGTCAAACAGTGGTTTGATAATGTATTGTACTGTATATCGACAAAGGTTTTGTTTTCAACGTGAGCATTAAGTGAGCAGTTTTTAGTCACTCATTTCCATGTGTGGTGGTTGTAGCTCTAGTCTCGAAGTTGAGCAGATACATGTGTATGCGTCTATAAAGACAAGGATGAGTGAAGTATTAATGTTTCAGAATAATTTTCTGTGGAGGGTTGTTGGTGTGTGACGTGTCCTCTGTGCTCTTGTAGTCATAGAGACTTAAAGCCAGAAAACCTTCTGCTGGATGAGAGGAACAATATCAGGATTGCTGACTTTGGCATGGCCTCACTACAGGTGGGAGACAGTCTGCTAGAGACAAGCTGCGGGTGAGTATTTTGTATGTGCGTATGGTTTGTAATACTGGTGCTTGCTTTATTGAACATTGCAATAGTAGTTATGGTTTATGACATGACAAATATTGTATGGATCTTTTCACAATCAAAATAATTGTTGGCAAATGCCTCTTGGTTTAATGTTTTGTCATCTAATGCAATTTCATACATTCATACATTTAAAAGTGCAGTAAAACCACCCTCTAAAACTCACTTCAAAAAGACAAAATATGATCAACATCGATCCACATCGAAAGATTTGCCATCTTTACATCGTCAAACACATTGTGGTAGCGGTAGACGAAAAAATTATAATGATTGCCCAAGAACGAATGCACCTTTATAATATCCAAGTGTTGAATAGGGTTACTGTCACTTAGCTTAGGCATTTTTATTTTTGCTAATATAAAGTTATTTTTTATAGTCCAATCTAGCAACTAGAGAAGTAGGTTCGATTTATTCATGACAAACTTTGAAGTTGGCTTGACAAAGGCTTATTAAATTAAAAGTTGTAAATATTTGTTAAAGTTTGATGTTTAAATATAGTCTAATGTAAGAAAAACAGCCAGTTAGCTATAGGCATGATAGCATTCATAATATGTAAAGCATGGACATAGCATGCTAGTTATTATTAACATTTGGCTAATGTAATTTATGTAAAACATGTTGCTGGCATCTTTAATGTGTTTCTAGAAGTTGTTAGCATGTTTCTAGTATGTTTTAGCTGTTTTGAGGTTTTTGCTTTAATGTCTAGTTAGCATTTTGCTATCATGATTTAACATTTTGCTAACAGGTTTTAACATGATGCTAGAATGTTTTAGCTCATAGCTAGCATGATGTTATTATATTTTAGCATGTAGCTAGCATTTTTAGTATGTTGCTAGCATTCTTAACACCTTGCTAGTCTGTTGCTTAGATTAGTCTGTTATGTTAAATTGGTAGATTAAAAAAATTGCTTGCGTGTTTCTAGCATATAATCACACTAAGTCAGAACAGCCTGAAAGTCTGTGCAGAGTTGTAGTTTGAAAGGCAGCGTTGCCAGATCTGAGTTAGCTCAATATGGCCTATCAAAAAAATCCCAAAAGTTGCCTAATCACCATAATCCAAATCAAAACTCAAAATGTTCCTTTGTTATACTTAGTGATCATAAACACAGCTCAAAAATCTCCCTATCAGAGGCCCTCCTTAACAAAACTTAACTCTTAGTACAGTAACATTGATTGAATATACAAGCATTTCAGTCAAATACAATTTATGCAATATGTCCAACCTGTGAACTTGGCAACCCTGGATTTAGGCTGCATTAATTTGAGAAATTTGGGGCCAGATTTACTAACAGCATGCGCCAGTGCAAACCCTCTTTTGGCATTGAAAAACTACTGTCAGGATTTACTAAACATAAGACACGCAGTGAGTGAAATGTTAGCACTGACAAGGCATGAACAGGGTTATTTTTACGGCTGACCTTATTGTATATACATTTGTAGGAGTTTCCCTTTCAGACACAGAATTTATGGTTATATAAAGGATAAGGTTAAGGTTAATGCTTGTCAATTTACTGGTATTTGCACCATTATTTACCACATAAAACCACTGGATGCTAATTTGCGCTGCTCTTGGTAGATTGCGTCGGTCATTATGAAAATGATTCGGCTGTGAAATGATTTTGATTTTGAAATGATTTGCGCTCTCCCGCTAATTTTCCCTGTTTATTAAATCTGCTCCTTGTACTCGTAAGAAGATGCAACATTTTATCAAGTCGCCATTCCTATTCCTTACTCCTTAACTATATTTTAATTTCCATTTAAATAAATGCTGCAGAGTTTTTGGGGTTTTTTTTGTAAATGCAAATATTTGTAAAAAGCTATACCTTCTCACACCCTTCCATACTCTGTTTTTTCCCAAACTATTTGCAGATCTCCTCATTATGCATGTCCAGAAGTTATCAGGGTAGGTCCATAGATCTAAAAAGTAACATAGATGTTTTAAAGCATCTTTCTGCCTGAAGGTGTACCATTGACCTCACCACCCTGTCTGGCTTCTACTGTAGGGTGAGAAATATGATGGTCGACGGGCTGATGTATGGAGCTGTGGAGTCATTCTCTTCGCTCTGCTAGTGGTGAGGAGGAAATCGCTTCAGTTTTAAGGACAGCTTCTCAAAGGGCATTTTCCTCGTTTTTAGCCAAATGAATACACTCCTTGCATGTCTCTACCATCTGTGTTTATGTATGTGGGTGTTCCTGTCTGCCGTCCACAGGGCGCTCTGCCCTTCGACCACGATAACCTGCGGCAGCTGCTGGAGAAGGTGAAGAGTGGAGTTTTCCACATGCCCCATTTCATCCCACCCGACTGCCAGGCTCTGCTGCGGGGCATGATCGAGGTCGACCCTGAAAAAAGATTCACGGTGAGGGCATACTGTGGACTCTAAATAAGCATACTACTGTCTGAATAAGCATACTACTACTCGTGGCCTCAAGTAAGTAACTCGTGGCCTCAAGATATAGTTAGTATCTTGAGGCCACGAGATAGTATCTTGAGGCCACAAGTTACTATCTTGAGGCCACGAGTTAGTATCTTGAGGCCACGAGTTAGTATCTTGAGGCCACGAGTTAGTATCTTGAGGCCACGAGTTAGTATCTTGAGGCCACGAGTTAGTATGTTGAGGCCACAAGATACTATCTTGAGGCTTGAGCCACGAGTTACTATCTTGAGGCCACGAGTTAGTATCTTGAGGCCACGAGTTAGTATCTTGAGGCCACCATAGTTATCTTGAGGCCACGAGTTGAGGCCACAAGATAGTATCTTGAGGCCACGAGTTAGTATCTTGAGGCCACGAGTTAGTATCTTGAGGCCACGAGTTACTATCTTGAGGCCACGAGTTACTATCTTGAGGCCACGAGTTAGTATCTTGAGTCCACGAGTTAGTATCTTGAGGCCACGAGTTAGTATCTTGAGGCCACGAGTTAGTATCTTGAGGCCACGAGTTACTATCTCGAGGCCAAGAGTTAGTATCTTGAGTCCACGAGTTAGTATCTTGAGGCCAAGAGTTAGTATTCTGAGTCCACGAGTTAGTATCTTGAGGCCAAGAGTTAGTATTCTGAGTCCACGAGTTAGTATCTTGAGGCCACGAGATAGTATCTTGAGGCCACGAGTTAGTATCTTGAGGCCACGAGTTAGTATCTTGAGGCCAAGAGTTAGTATCTTGAGGCCACGAGATAGTAACTTGAGGCCAAGAGTTAGTATCTTGAGTCCACGAGTTAGTATCTTGAGGCTACGAGATAGTATCTTGAGGCCACGGGTTAGTATCTTGAGGCTACGAGTTAGTATCTTGAGGCTACGAGATAGTATCTTGAGGCCACGGGTTAGTATCTTGAGGCTACGAGTTAGTATCTTGAGGCTACGAGATAGTATCTTGAGGCTACGAGATAGTATCTTGAGGCTACGAGATAGTATCTTGAGGCTACGAGTTAGTATCTTGAGGCTACGAGATAGTATCTTGAGGCTACGAGATAGTATCTTGAGGCCACGAGTTACTATCTTGAGGCCACGAGTTAGTATCTTGAGGCTACGAGTTAGTATCTTGAGGCTACGGGTTAATATCTTGAGGCCACAAGTTACTATCTTGAGGCCACGAGTTACTATCTTGAGTCCACGAGTTAGTATCTTGAGGCCACGAGTTACTATCTCGAGGCCAAGAGTTAGTATTTTGAGTCCACGAGTTAGTATCTTGAGGCCAAGAGTTAGGATTCTGAGTCCACGAGTTAGTATCTTGAGGCCACGAGATAGTATCTTGAGGCCACGAGATAGTAACTTGAGGCCAAGAGTTAGTATCTTGAGGCCACGGGTTAGTATCTTGAGGCTACGAGTTAGTATCTTGAGGCTACGAGATAGTATCTTGAGGCTACGAGATAGTATCTTGAGGCTACGAGTTAGTATCTTGAGGCTACGAGTTACTATCTTGAGGCCACGAGTTAGTATCTTGAGGCTACGAGATAGTATCTTGAGGCTACGAGATAGTATCTTGAGGCTACGAGTTAGTATCTTGAGGCTACGAGATAGTATCTTGAGGCTACGAGATAGTATCTTGAGGCTACGAGATAGTATCTTGAGGCCACGAGTTACTATCTTGAGGCTACGAGTTAGTATCTTGAGGCTACGAGTTAGTATCTTGAGGCTACGGGTTAATATCTTGAGGCCACAAGTTACTATCTTGAGGCCACGAGTTAGTATCTTGAGGCCACGAGTTACTATCTTTAGGCCACGAGTTACTATCTTTAGGCCACGAGTTACTATCTTGAGGCCACAAGATAGCATCTTGAGGCCACGAGTTATTATGTTGAGGCCATGAATTACTATCTTGAGGCCATGAGATAGTATCTTGAGGCCACGAGATACTATCTTGAGGCCACGAGATAGTTATGATTAATTTTTTTTGCCAAAGTGGGACTAGGTGGGCTCCGTAGAAAAATGATCCGATCCGTGGCTCAAAAACCATAAATGATCCGAACCGTGAATTTTGTGATCCGTTCCACCACTGCTACTGACTAGCCGATAAATGTGCACCATAAAATAGCATATTGATCAACGCGACATGGCACTCTACTCAAGCTCCATTTGCTTTTCCCTAGCCATGACTGTGTCTATATTCTCCTCTTTTACTTCCTCCTTTTATCAGCGAACATAAAAAACACAATTGCAGAGTGCGATTCATCTTGCTCTATTTGTTTACCACTGGCACATGCTAACTTGCGTCGTAGCCTATGATTTAATATGTGTCATCATTGTACAGTCTACATATGTCGTAACCAAATTTATTGGATCCGTGTCGTACAATGTGATTTTAAAGGATTGCCACAGTCTGTAGCCACTAGCCAGCATAAGAGGACTGGATATTTTTATCTCAAGACCAATCAAGAGAACAACTGCGAGGATATTACTAAATTGCCGGTGCATTTCCTGATTTATTTGTAAACATCATTAATGTGATTGGATGTAAAACTTTGTTACTGTTATGCCAGGTCAGAATTTGAAATTAATGGGGGATTGTGTCAAAATGTCACCTAAATTTATACAAATGCCCACAAAATTCAAGAAATGATTGTGAAAAAGTAGTCGTATGACATCTTGCTTTTTATATATAACATTTAATGATATTAATTAAAATGGCAAGAGAGCTGTTTTCACAAATATTAGCAAGATTGTAAATGTGATTATTTACTATTTATTTATGCAGTTGTAATAGTACCAATTTAGACACCTCTGCAGTGCAACGATGAGCTTTATTGTTTTGGTATCAACACACACTGCTCTTGGTCTTTATGGCGTTATATGTGTGCCTCAATCCTGAGCGATGTAATTGTAATTTTCCGATTGGTTGATCTTGTGACACACTTGTGTGTCAAAAGTTGAGCGCGCACAGAATTAAGAGGTTGAGAGAGAGAGAGAGAGACTTGACAGGAGCGCAGCTAATAAGTTTGAGAGAGCACCTGTAAACTGCGTGAGAGGGGTTATTATTGCACGTTAATATGGATAATAGCAAATACATTTATTGAACACAGAATCGTTTTTTTCTTTGCTCATACGAATTTTTTTGCGATTGTTAATTTCTGTTCAAAATATAATGCACTGTGCTTGCAGAATATAGTTCTCTCTGCTCAAAACTTACAATCACTCGCTCAGGATTTCTTGACTTGGTCTCGGTTTAAGTGGTCTTCACAACAACACTACTCGAGTTATAGCGCCATCTGCCTGTCAGCAGATTACAGTATTTACACCATCTGTTGTCCTTTCTCTGCAGCTTGAGGCCATCCAGACACACGCCTGGTATCAGTAAGTATTGATGATTTATACTCTATCACTGTGGTTATTTGTGTGTTTATGGCTGTATTTTATGAATGGATCTCGATTTCTATTAAAACGATTTCAGCCTGTGTCTTTCACAACTGGCAAAATCGCAGTTGATTTGTGCAGGCAGCTCACGTTGGTCTGTGTGTTTGTTTGTGCGTGTGTGATCAAGAGCTGGACGCAATGAGCCGTGTCCGGAGCAGCCGCCCCCGAGGCGTGTGTGTATGGGCCGGATCATGTCTATGACAGAGCTGGACCCGGATGTGCTGGACAGCATGTATTCTCTGGGCTGTTTCAGGGACCGGGTTAAACTGGCTCAAGACCTGCAGCGTGAAGAGTGAGTGCGAGTACCATGCACATTTTCACCAGAAAACTACTTAATGTTTAACATTTGTATTATTTATCTCACTCCTTTCCTCAGAGATAACCAAGAGAAGATGATCTATTATCTCCTGTTAGACCGTAAAGAGCGCTATCCCAGCTATGAGGACGAGGATCTTCCTCCGAGAAATGAGATTGGTTTGTGTCTTTTCCCCTCGATTGTTCATTTACACAGTTAAACGAAGGGTTAAATTAAGTGCAGTTTATAGAATCCTATGTTTTTGACAGTTTTAACTAATGGTCAGCATCAAGTCACATGTACTCATGTGAAACCATGTGGCCATTTCCATTTATACATTTGGCAGATGCTTTTATCCAAAGCAAATTACTGTATTTTCCGGAATACATCTGAAATGTGCTGCGACTTATTTTCCGGAGTGACTTCTGTGCCCTTATTGTGCTACTTTCAAGGCTACTTATTTTGTTTTGGAAGTGTCCTACAGGGGTTTTACATAAATCAAAGGAAAAAAAACTCTAATTTTCTCATAATATTCATTTCACCGCAGTCACCTTAAAGGAGTAGTTCACTTTAAAAAAAAAATTCTGATAATTTACTCACGCCCATGTCATCCAAGATGTCCATGTCTTTCTTTCTTCAGTCAAAAAGAAATTAAGGTTTTTGATGAAAACATTCCAGGATTTTCTCCATATAATGAACTTCAATGGGAACCAAACGGTTCAAGGTCCAAAAGAGAGTTTGATTGCAAACCGGCAAAGGGCTTTAAACGACGCCAGACCATGAATAAGGGTCTTTCAAATGAAACGATCAGTCATTTTTTTAAAAAAATAACAAAGTTTAAGTTTTATAAGCTCAAATGCTTATAAATGCATCAAAATGAACGAATCTTTTTTCGAGTCATTTGGTTCATTCAACGAACAAAATGAACGAATTGACTCATTCATTTTGATAAACGTCAAGGCAAGCATTCGAGCTTATAAAACTGAAACTTTGTTATATTTTTTTTAAATGAGTGATCGTTTCACTTGATAAGACCCTTATTCATCGTCTGGAATCATTTAAAGCCCTTTGAACAAAAGTCTTTTGGACCTTGAACCGTTTGGTTCCCAGTAAAGTCCATTATATGGAGAAAAATCCTGGAATGTTTTCATCGCAAACCTTAATTTCTTTTCGACTGAACAAAGAATGCCATGGACATCTTGGATGACATGGGGGTGAGTAAATTATCAGCAAAAGTTTTTTCAAAAGTGAACCACTCCTTTAAGTGGATTCTCAGTGCTGAAAAGTGTCTTCTCGACATGTAGACAACACAAACCATCCAGTCTCCGCTACAACTACAGTGTTTGAGTGTCAAAGTTCACGGACAGCCAATGAAGACCATAGGCTGGAATTTGTTGTTTTGTCACGTAGGTTTGTAACAGGAAGTG
The DNA here is from genome assembly GCF_016745375.1 of Pimephales promelas. Next base: position 2,939,212 of record NW_024121876.1, on the reverse strand, counting down.
AGAGTGGAATTACTTGCGACTCGTTTCAGCAGTTCAGAATCTATTCTTTCCTTTAAAAGCCAGTTGCACTCGCGCCATGGCGGATTCGCTATTTACATGACGGAATTTGCATATGGAAAAACTGAATGCGTCTCCAGAGAGCAAACGGATTTGCTCGTGCGCGAGGTTAAAGCGCGACAGGATCAGCAGGACAAATCGGACTCAACCATTACTTTATGTACACAATGCTAATCTTTTACATTGAAAAGTCCCTGTTTGTGTAATAAGCAGAGTGTACGCGCGTTGTGGACCCGCCTATAGAAAAAAAATATATATTGCGGGAAATATCTATTTCAGTTGCCTCAAAATAGCATGGCGCCAACAATGCGCCTGAACACATCTCATTTTCAGACCAGCACCCCATGGGCACACAAATGGCAAATCAATGTGACGCAGGACAAGAAAATGATAACTGCGTCAGGCTGAAACTAGCAAAAAAACACTTGCGCCTGGCGCGCATTGTGCAGGATGATACACTCTAAAAAATGCTGGGTTTTTTAACCCATCTTTGGGTCAAATATGGACAAACCAAGCGTGCCGCACAAGCCCTCAAAACTGAAGCCAAAACGTCTCGATCGCCCCCCTGTGACCGGACCTAGTATAGCTCATAACCCCCGCCTCCCCATGTTATTCAATGGGACGCGAGCCCAACTAAACAATTAAATTACACTTCACTTATCCTTTTTCCGCAGATAGTTTCTGTCATTTACTGTAGTTTCTATCAAGTGTTCGTTTTTAAAATAAATTTGTTTTTAGTTAGTTATGTGATGATAAAAACGGTGCTCTGACATCATGATTGACAGCTGTGATTGACAGGTTCTCTGTGCGAGGTAGTCACTGAAGCACCAGCGGACTTTTTCATAATGTTGATTATGTGGTCAGTAGTTGTATTTACCTTATTTGAACGAGGTTCTGCAATCAGCAGACATCATTGGAGAAGAACGAAGCAGACAGAGGACACTTGCGTGTGCTTGCGTTTGATTCAGCGAGAATGAGGGCGGGGCCTTGATTCCGCGGCTTTACTTCCTGCTCACGACTGCGCATGACTGGTCCCGAAACACGCAAGTCCGCAGATTCAAGTTCCAAGATGTCAGCGTCATATCGAGACACTGGCGGCTTCAGTTCTCTCCGATGGAAAAGAGCGAAGGGGCGTCGTCCATCTTTTTTTACAGTCTATGGGACAAACTCAGCCATTTGGATAAATGTTTAAATTACATTTTTAACACAACATTTGGGTTTGTCCATATTTGACCCACATTTGGGTTAAAACAACCCAGCAGTTTTTAGAGTGTACGGCCCAATAACTTTATTTTTCATGCACTTTTATCTTATCTTATCTTATCTTATTTAACTTATCGTTATAAAATCGTTATTTATTATATATAAAAGTTAATAATTCAATTTTGTTAATCAGTACCATAGCAACGCTCAACTTCCGCTGGAATTGTCGGATAGGAACCGTCCGTAGCTTTTCGCAGGAGTTCAAATTTTTGAACGCATCCGGATGACCAACGGACACGATTTTCTTCGCACCGCACTCGGTCGGACCCGTTTCGGACCCATTCGCATGCGGTCTGCGAATCTCCATAGGAAATGAATGACTTCCGGTCGTTTCGCAGCCGCATCGGAGCTGATTTCAACTGCCAGTGTGAAGGCGGCGTAAAACTTTGCAGACATTTCACATTCACGAACAGTTACAATGAAAGCTAATATTCGAAAAAGCATAACAGGGGCGCTTTAAATAATGCAATTAACATCAAGAACGCAACGTACATCGCAGCCTATACATCATCAAACTAAAATGCAGTCAGCCAAGCATAAAAAGTTAAAGAGCTCAATTTATCTTTATTTAATATGTACATTTTTCATACTTCTTCTGTATACTGTTACATTTGAAGGATTTTTTGTGGAGTGAGCGGAAACGAAAAAAAACGTTTACAGTGTTTCTAATGTTTGTAAACGTTTCGTTTAATTCACAAGTATTTTACAATATTTCTGAATGTAATGTGACTTATGTTTGTTTTTTTTTGTTTTCAACAATGCAATTGGATCCGGTGCGCCTTTTCCGGAAATTACAGTGCATTGCATTCATGGTATACATTTTATCAGTTTTCCTGGTAGTTGAACCCAGAGCCTTGGCATTGCTAGCGCCATACTCTGCTGTTTGAGCTACAGGCAAACTGCGAACGTTTTGTCTTTCTATATAGACCCTCCACGGAAGCGCGTAGACTCGCCCATGCTGTCCCGTCACGGCCGCTGCCGGCCCGAACGGAAGAGTCTGGAGGTGCTGAGTGTGACGGAGCAGGGCTCTCCAACACCCCCACGCAGAGCGCTGGACACCTCCACGCACAGCCAAAGGTACACACACACACTCACATACATGCTTTAATGCATATATGGAGCTTTGTAAATATTGATTTAGCTCTATTGATTCTTGACCACAGATCTCGATCTGTTAGTGGAGCATCAACTGGCCTTTCGTCTAGTCCTCTGAGTAGTCCCAGGGTAAGTGCCTGTTTGCCAACCTTTTCTGTTAAAGGGATTGTTTACCAAAAATGACAATTCAATCATAATTTAGTCACCATATATTGCTATTATGAATACAGAGTTACTCAGCAGCAGTGTTGACAAAACTATGATTTTCCCGATACATATTGATACAGAAATATTTGCAATGGATTCGATACTCATTTTCGATACACTCAGACAGTCTCTCTTCTAGTATAACTGTGCGTTCACACCGAGAGCCGGCGGCGAGCTATGGCGAGGGCCGCGTGGCGCGTCTTGCACGGCGAGGAGAGTTGAAGTCAGTTCAACTTTATGGTAATAAGCAATGACACGGTTCGGCGGCAACCAATCGGAATGTAGAAGTGCTCCGTTTAAAAGAGAGAACGCAGTCCTGTAAACTTTAGTTCCGACCACATTAGTTCCGGAGCAAAATAGAGGAGGTTGATCATTTGAATTTTATAAGAGGGCGCACAACACTTCATTTCACTTTTTCAGCGGGAATGTAAATTACAGGATAGTAGCACTTAAAGGAGTAGTTCACTTTTCAAAAAACGTTTGCTGATAATTTACTCACCCCCATGTCATCCAAGATGTCCATGTCATTCTTTCTTCAGTCGAAAAGAAATTACGCTTTTTTTGATGAAAACATTCCAGCATTTTTCTCCATATAATGGACTTCAATGGGAACCAAACGGTTCAAAAGACACTTTCAGTGCAAACTGCAAACTGGGTTTTAAACGAGTACAGATGATGAATAAGGGTCTTATCAAGTGAAACGATCGCTCATTTAAAAAAAAAAAAAAAACAAAGTTTAAGTTTTATAAGCACAAACGCTCACCTTGCTCTGTTCTGTGACGCGCGTTTGTGACTCGCGAGCATTTGAGCTTATAAAACTTAAAATTTGTTATTTATTTATTAAATGAGCGATCGTTTCGCTTCATAAGACCCTTATTCATTGTCTGGATTCATTTAAATCCCAGTTTGCAGTTTGTACTGAAAGTGTCTTTTGGTTCCCATTGAAGTTCATTAAGTGGAGAAAAATCCTGGAATGTTTTCATCAAAAAAGAAAGACATGGACATCTTGGATGACATGGGGGTGAGTAAATTATCAGCAAAAGTTTTTTCAAAAATGAACTACTCCTTTAACCCTGAACACAAAAGCCACACCACAAAAATAACAATCGACATGCTTGTTTGCTTTGCGGCCCCTTTAAATACAATTTCAAAAAAGATCACGTATTCGATCTACGTCAGAGCATCAGAGCGTCCACGAATCTTTCCACTGCGTCGCTGGCAGGGCGGCGAGAGCGAATTTTGCCGCTCTCGGCGGCGGCGGCGGTGTGAACGTACGGTAAGTATATAGTTTGTTACACTGTGTGTTTAAGAGCACTGTATTGTGACACGCTCGCAGGTTATGATGCTGTGTTTTTAAGCGTCTCAGAGCGACTCGATTCAAACTCTACATGCGTTTGGGAACGCAACATTACGCTTTTTCATAATTCGCAATCAATCTCCAACATGTTTTTCTCGCAGCATTTCACTAAATTTGTAATGAGATGCGTTTGTAAACTTGTTGTCACAAAAATGTAAAAGGCTTCTCTAATTTTTTTCGCCAAAATAAAAGCCTGAGTGTTCAACACTTGCAAGTGAAAATATCAAGACAAGAATTGCAGTGTAAAGTAAAATAATTAAGGTGCTTTTTATGAAATATTGTTTTTTTATTTTACAGTGCAGTTGTATTACAATAGTAATATGTTTATTTATAATAATAATAATAATATATAATTGTTTTTATCATGTAATCCCACTATAGCTATCAGGCCTGAGTGATCTCAAACAGACAGCTTCAGTTGATAAGAAAATACTTTTTTTGTGGTCAAAAGTAAATGAACTTAGCGTTCCAGTTTTATGCCCTTAAAGGGATACTCCACTTTTTTGGGAAATAGGCTCATTTTACCACTCCTCCAGAGTTAAACAGTTGAGTTTTACCATTTTCAAATCCATTCAGACGATTTTCTGATATTTAGAAGAATATCAGTTACCAGACAGTTTCTGATCCCATTGACTTCCATTGTATATATTTTGTCCTATATGTAAACTGAGCCTATTTCCAAAAAAAGTGGAGTATCCCTTTAATGTTGTGACTTTTTTTTTTTAAATGTTTTTCAATTATTGTATCGAAGTTAGAAATTGTTCAAAATAATTATAAAAATGACTTGTGTGTTAGATTTCAAGTTTTCAAGTCCTATATAGCAACAGACTATAATTTTGACACTTTACAATAAGGTTTTTTTTAACATTAGTTAACATGAAAAATACTTCTAAAGCAAATATTAATGTTAATTTCAACATTTACGAATGCATTACATTCAAAAGAGCTATCTATTAATATTATTTAAAGGATCTGATCTAAAATTAACAATGAACAGTTGTATTAACTAAGGTTAACAAAGGATTTTGTTTGGGCTTCTTATATCTTTATGACACAAGTTGAATACTTAGCCTTTTTTCATTCACATTTCCTGAACCGAGTTAATATGAACATGCGCATCAGTCAGTCTTAGACACACACACACACACAAGTCCCCAGACACCATCACTGTGCACTAATCCGTATCACCTGCCATTGCTCATTTTCACTCCTGTTTCTCTCTCCATCTGCCACGGCCTTCACTCCTCCACCCGATTCTTCTCCTCCTCATCCCATCAGAGCCCTGTCTTTACCTTCAGCGAGCCAGAGGTAGTTGCCGCCACCAAAGCGGGAAGCGGCAGCACCGTCACTCGTCCCAATCGATCGCATGAACCCAAAACGCAGACGCTTCCATCTAAAAATGCACCTGAACGCCCCCAACTCCAGTCCATGAAGTCCCTCCCCCTGCCCGCCTCCACTTCCCGCTCTCCCTCCCCTTCTCCCCTCTTGTCACCCATTCCCCGTTTCCTCTTCTTTCCTTCTCCATCTGCGGTGCTGAAGTCGGTGACTAAAAGCTTGTATCCCATGTCTCAGGTCACCCCTCAGGGCTCTCCCCTGCCAACCCCCCTGGGTACCCCTGTGCATCACCCCCACCCCCCCACCGCTACCCCACCCTCCTCCTCCTCTTCCTCTTCTTCCTCCCGAGCCGAGGGAGGGAACGTGGGCGTGGGCTCACTCTCCTTGACCCCACCCTCTAGTCCAGGGGGAGGCGGCGGCATGGCGGCCAGTAGCTCCGCCCACTGGAGGACACGCCTCAACTCGCTGAAGAACAACCTGTTGGGGTCGCCGCGGTTCCACCGGCGCAAGCTGCAGGGTGGGTGCAGGTGTCGCTGTCGTCACGTTTCCGAAGTATTTCATCGAGTAGCGTTGGGGTTTTCAAGCTTTTTGGTGCCATGGAGCCCTAAAGACCCGTTTCTGGTGATGAATAAAAAATATTACATCTGGAATATATTTACCTTCTATTAAAGGAGTAGTTCACTTTTAAAAAAACTTTTGCTGATAATTTACTCACCCCCATGTCATCAAAGATGTCCATGTCATTCTTTCTTCAGTCGAAAAGAAATTAAGGTTTTTGATGAAAACATTCCAGGATTTTCTCCATATAACGGACTTCAATGGGAACCAAACGGTTCAAGGTCCAAATAAGAGTTTCAGTGCAGCTTCAAAGGGCTTTAAACGACAATGAATAAGGGTCTTATCAAGGAAGGACCCTTCGAGTCATGACTCGAAAAACGATTTGTTCATATTGATGAACGAGTTCGAACACGAGAGTCACGAACGCGCATCACAGAACAGAACAGGGCGAGAATTTGTGCTTATAAAACTTAAACTTTTTTATTTATTTTTGAAATGACCGATCGTTTCGCTTGACAAGACCCTTATTCATCATCTGGTGTCGTTTAAAGCCCTTTGAAGCTGCACTGAAACTCTCATTTGGACCTTGAACCGTTTGGTTCCCATTGAAGCCCATTATATGGAGAAAATCCTGGAATGTTTTCATCAAAAACCTTAATTTCTTTTCGACTGAAGAAAGAATGACGTGGACATCTTTGATGACATGGGGGTGAGTAAATTATCAGCAAAAGTTGTTTTTAAAGTGAACTACTCCTTTAAGTGGTTTTCTTCCTATTTTTTAGAGAACTTTTAGACGTATAAACTTAAAGAAAATGATCAAATTAATAGTAAAATAATTGATTAATCTCAATATTTCTGATCTTGGATACCAGAATGAAAAAGTTAAATCACATTTTTATTTATTTACTTACACTACAAAAATGCTGGGTTGTTTTAACCCATCTTTGGGTCAAATATGGACAAACTCGTTTAAATCACATTTTTAACACAACATTTGGGTTTGTCCATATTTGACCCAAATTTGGGCTAAAACAAAGCATTTTTTTAGAGTGTACTTACCCAAATGTAATTCATTTTCTCTGAACTTTTCTGCAGACTCCCTTCTAATTTTCATAACTTTAAATCTAAACATTAACTGCAATAACAATTAAATGTAAAAAAATAGTCGCGATTAATGTAAAAGAAAAACGTACATTTATTTTATGTCTGCTAATTATTTTTCAACATTTCTCATTTTGAATTTCAATGTTTCTCAAGTTCAACTTACAGCTAAATAAATGTTTAAGTTGGTTGAAAAATGAAATTTAATTCAAAATAATAACAAAAACTAGAATATAATAGTATATCATTGATACTAACACTGCTTGCGTCCCACTGGTGGTGCCTGGATCTCAGTTTGAAAACCCCTGAAATATAAAACTGTCAAATAATTGAATTTAGTTATTGTCAGGTTGTATTCGGTCTATGTTTCATTCTTACTCTTACCTTTCCAATAGTGCCAACCACAGAGGACATGTCCAGTTTAACACCAGAATCCAGCCCAGAGTAAGACACATTTCCCATCTCAGCACATGCATAAAGCCGAGAAGTCTGTCAAAGAATCATCTGGATAGAGTTGCATTCTGTTTTAAAGGGTTTACTGCATATTGCACATTTTATGTTATATTAATGTATTCCCCAAGGTCCACTTATAATGTTAGGTAAAGGTTTTTGTCCTCCAAAAACAGGAATAATTAGGCTATTAACTGTTTTCGCTACTGTTCCTCTTGGTAACACCCACTGTTACCCACCATAAAATTCAATTCCCATACATTCTAAATAAGAAATACTATAGTCTAACATTCGACAGGGAATATTTTAGTGGCAGATTCTAAACATTAAATGTTTCAGATATCAACACTCGACGTCACGGTGACTATTGAGAGAAACATATTGACAATAGTAATCTATATTCCTCAGTGTGCTGCATTATTTTGATGAGTTTTATAGCTTTTCCATGTGTTTGTGTTCGGCAGGCTGGCTAAAAGGTCCTGGTTTGGGAATTTCATCAGTTTGGAGAAAGAAGAGCAGATCTTTGTGGTCATCAGAGACAAACCTCTTAGTTCCATTAAAGCTGATATCGTCCATGCCTTCCTCTCTGTGAGTCTACCTGATTTGTCCATGGATTTAACATTTGGATAACATGTATTACATGACATGAATCAGATCCAAACTAATCACATACACACTGTTCAAAAGATTAGTTTAAGAAATTATGCTCATCAAGGCTGCATTTATTTAATACAGTAAAACTGAATTATTCTGAAATAAACTTACTATTTTCTATTGTAATATATTTAAAAATATGATTTATTCCTGAATTTTCAGCATGACAGTGTCACATGATCCTTCAGAAATCATTCTAATATGTTCATTTGCTGCAGCTGAATTCATATTTAATGCCTCCTTGCTGAGTAAAGTAGTCATTTCTTTAAAATAAATATATATTACCCAATTCAAACTTTTAGTATATTAATATTTGATTAGGCCAATTCACACTGCATTATTGTGAAAAAAAAAAAAAAAGAATTGAAAAGTATAAAAAGTACTTTTTCACATCACAATGCTTTTAAGATATTTCTACAATATTTCTACAAGAAATCAACAAACATCTTTTACAAAATTAAATTAGTACACAAAAGTGATGATGTCCACACCTAAACACAGATTTTTCTTTCTCTCCTGCTTTTGTCTTCAGATTCCCTCCCTCAGTCACAGCGTAATCTCTCAGACGAGTTTCCGAGCAGAATATAAGACTTCCGGAGGTCCGTCTGTCTTCCAGAAGCCTGTCAAATTCCAGGTAGACATCTCCTTCTCTGAGGGGGAGAGAGAGCCGGAGCGGGAGAGAGAGAGGGATGGACAGAAGGATTTTGGAATATATAGTGTAACTTTTAGCCTCATATCAGGTAAGAACTGCTTTTTTATAAAGGATTAATTGTGATGATTTTTTTTTGCTCACTTCCAGTAAAGTATCAGAGCATTTCATTTGGAGTAAAGAAACAAACTATGAGATAAAACAGTGTTTAAATCACTCAAGTTTACAACAGCGTCACCACACCAGCGGATACAGTTTCAGAACGAGGTAGCATCTGTTTCGCAGCCAGTTTAAATAAAAATTTAAGCAAATGCTGGTATACTGTTAAATTTAATTGATTGATTATTTTTCAGTGTATCATTGTAGCAGTATTCTTAAGTAGATAGCCAAAATATACATAAATATATCCTAAATATAAAAAAATAAGGCTTTGATTTTAATAAAAAGAATGATTATATAAATTATTGTATAAATGTTATTGGAATGGAAATCCAAATAGCAAATCGTTCCCTTTAAAATATATATATATTTTTAACTAATTTATATATTCAGTAATTTAAATATTTAAAGGTGCATTGCGCAACATTTCATGTTTAAAATACCCGTTTTTCTAACCCATACATGCTTAAACGATTGCCTGATGGGCTGAAGGAGCCCTTCTCTGATCACTGCGATTGCCTCTATAATCCTGTACAGTAAAATAAATAAGAGGGATTCGGGACGGAATTTGAGACTAGACGAGACCTGGCTATGTCTGGCAGGTTTGTGTATTCACCGCCATTCTCCGTATCAGCGAAGACAACTCGAGCGACAAAACTTTAGTCAACTTTCCACAAAAGTAGAAGATGGATTCAAAGAGACCGGCTTGTAGTTCATTCCAAACCCCAATGCAAACTCCACGTAATGCCAGGTACAGATTACACGATTTTAGCCCGATTTTGGCACGATCCGTTTGACGTAGGGTGTCGTGGGGATTCGTAAACGGCAACGGACGTCGAGACGCAAGATTCATCTCGTATAGTGTGTCATAGTGGGCGACAACCTACGTCACGGGCGATGCTTCAGAACATCACAACAAAAAGACTATCATGTTTAATTTTTTTAACGGTCGTCCACGACGGTTCGTCAAATGTATGAGGTTGACCAATAGGAGCACATGAGCTTTTCCGTATACAACTTTCAAAAATGGTGAAACGAAAGAGAGACGATGCTGCTAACGTTAAAACTAAAAGTAAAAAATATATAAGAAAACAAATTTTTTCCTCAAGTTCTCTTTGGAGGATTGAAAGCCCATACTGTCCTCTTCGAGCAATCCAGGAACGTGTCCATTGTCGGGTTTACTTTCTTTTTTTTTTACTTTTTTCTGAACACAAGACAGCCAATACAACACACACCGCTTCATCCATTGTTTGTTTACGTTCGTTTCCGGAAGTCACTCGCTACTAGTTTCACCTTCTCGATGACATCACACGCGCCGTTAAAGACGGCATGCGATGACTGGTCAGGAAGCAACGTGTAGTCTGACATTTGTGTCTTGTCCACGACACGACAAGATTTTAGCAGTTAAAATCGCGTAATCTGACACAGTGACTATCGTAACAGACAAAAAAAATCGTGTAATCAGAACCAGGCGTAAAGGCCCGTACACACCGGGACGAATATCAGCGCGCGTTATTCGTCAGCGTTTTTCAAAGCGTTTTCACACCCAAGTGAAAAGGTTTTGATGCGGCGCGTCAAACCAAAAAAACGAACCCGAGGCGGTTTTTTAAAAATTACGCTTTTACGCGTGGCGTTTTTCGCGTCGGTGTGAACACTCACATTGGCGCCCATTGTTTAGTCACGAGGAGTTAAACGTCAACGAATATCGCGCGGGAAATTCGTCCCGGTGTGAACAGGCCTTAAGACAAAGAAAATTAAAAAAAAAGAAAATTTGTCTAGTGCCAGGCATCGGAAGTGGACTGTCTTTAGAAAATATCTTCTTATTAAACTGTCTGTACACTGTCTGTAACGTTCTCAATGCTTCGTTTTGCATGTAGGGACCCTCATTATGTTACTGTGTTCGTGTGGGGCGATTTTGAGCCTTGTCAGTGGTATTAACTTAACTTTATTTTTCATCATTACTACATGCCCCATATACTAGCATTATACGCTAAACAGTTTTTAGAGATAAAACTCTTTACATTCGATTATCATGAAAACAAATCTCAGAGAACGGTCGACTAGGTACCAATGTGTTATTAGACCAAAGGTTCATTTTGTGCCGGAGTTCGTGAATCGTTTTCATTATTTCCATTCATTCATTACACTGATTTACATAAGACTAAACAACACTCAAACCCATAAAGGGGATCTTGCCGCCTCATTTAGAGGTCTACTACACACCACTGATGTTATATTATGCGTGTGAATTTATATTTGCAGGTCCAAGTCGCAGATTTAGAAGAGTTGTCGAAACGATTCAAGCCCAGTTGCTCGGTGCTCATGATCAGTCCATGACGCAAACTCATTCAGGTAAGAACGAACACATTTCACGAATAGGCTCTATGCACAACTTATTTCCGCATTCTGTTTGAACAGGTCTCATCGCTTCCGGTTCAGGTCTTTTGTATGTGCTTCATGAAATTTTTTTGCGGTTTTACTCAAGATAACTTAAAAGGAGCGAGTAAAGATTAGCATAACCATATGCAGATTGATATTTAAACGTTTTATATTTTTTCTTCTTCACAGTAACGTTTAGATATTTAAATGGAATAAAACGCCAATAACAAAGTGAACTAGGTAGGTTAGCTGATTACCTTAAAAATCCATAGATATTGTAGTCAGTTCTTACGGCCGTCAACACTTTCTATGACAAGCGGATGCGATGAGACCCGTTTTCCGGTTTGGTCACGTGACGATCCGCATAAAGCCTATTGTTCCAGCCTGTTTCCACTCCTTCGTAGCTTTCTTTTGCCTCACGCCAGATGAGAAGAACGGTCGCCCTCCCAGAACGCCAACCAGACAAAACTCCCGGCGGTCCGAGGGCGGAGGCGATCGGTGCGAGTGGGTGGAGCGCGGCGAGAGCGGGGTCTTACTCCAGCGCAGGGGTTCGGGGAAAGAAAGAACCCGCCTACTTTCCTCCAGTGGAACACAATCACAGCCCTAAATGAGAAATATTGTGAATAATCAGCAACCCATCAAGATATTAGCCATGATATGAGACAAAACTACTCAGACTTTCCTTTTCCCCTTCTCACTTCAGAACAGCATGATGGTAAAATGTGTTTTTAAAGGAGCTTTTTGAAAGCCCAATGAAACCAAATACTGATACACAAACGGTAAACGGCCTCTTTGCGCAAGAACACGGGACGCAACGAAGCGAAGAAACATCTCCACTGAAAAATACCGCCGCATACACTTTTGAGATCCGAGGAACACCTCTGAAAACGGTTTAATCGGTCATCCTGGACGATGCTTTGATTTATGCTGTATTTTCTCTCATGTGATTTGGATGTAATGTGCAAAACTTGAGTCTTAAGAGTTTATAATGACATTCGTGAAAGGTTCCGGTTGTGGGTAGCACACCATCTGTTCCTTACAGTCCTGCTATCAGCAATCGAGTAATTATAGCAACAGAGATCTTAGTCCAATTAGTGTGAATTTTTATCCTCCGAATCATGTTTTTAACAAAAAAAACATTTAGAGATCCAGATCCAAAAGCTATTAGCACCAAGAGTCTGCTCAGTCATATGCAATAAAAATCAATAAGCTACAAAAGATTCAGTTTAACAAAGCTGCACACGCTGAATCTTTTAAAACATGATTACCTCTATGAGCGGACAGACTCATGACCGTAAATAGTACCGTTGCTCACCAGCCCTTCGTCATTATCTACAGACAACTTCATTTTCACTCTCTACACAAATGCTGCATGCTAAATAACATCCCCCCTCACAGCAAGCGTCTCCCCTAATGACTGAATGTGATTGTAGAACAATTCTGCGTGCGTTTACACGTCGAAATCTGGCCTTTTGGCGGCGCAAAAACGCGAGACCGTCTGACTAATGAACGATTCCCACGACTGTTGTCTCCAACAAGAGTTCAGATGTAACGTTTCCCCTTTAAAAGCCAAAGGGAATGGGAATCTCTCAAAAAATGAAAAGGATTTTCATCCCAATTCTCTGTTGCTGCAAGACTTGGTCGAAACAACCAAGTGAATGTCGTTGACTATTTTACTTATGAAAAGAATTAGTTTGTATATTATTCTGGGATTTTGAAAAAGAGTGGCCATTAGGTGTATATATCTGTGTTGGAATGTTTGGGGTATTAAAAAATGCATATTTTGGGAGAGTACAAGACAGTGAGACCATTAAAAACATTTTTGGTTCCGTAAAAAAAAACTTTTTTTTTAAGTGCCCCTATTATGCTTTTTTTAACTATTATCTTTATTGCGGTGTTTAATACAGCTGTGCAGGACAAATACAATTAATCTAGGATAAAGTTATTCTAATTCTTATTCTATCCTAAAAAAAACATTCTAGACTGCTGAAATGAGTCGTCAGCAGTGTCGGGAAAGTTACTTTAAAAAAGTAATTAGTTATAGTTACTAGTTACTTCTCACAAAAAGTAACTGAGTTAGGCCCTGTTTACATGAGAACGCTCGCGGGTGAAAACGTAAAAATATTTTATCGGATGTGCCTTTCGTTTACACGGCGACGGCGTTAAAAAAATTGAACCCACCCTCCAGAGTGGAAATCTTAAAAAGGCTCCACCGTCGTGTTCCCGTGTAAAGGGTAAAAACCATAGATATCTATAAATGATCAGTGTCACGGCGGAGTATTTATCGTCATCACCGGCGGCCATCTTGTCACAGACAGGCTTTCTGGCGGGCTCTGTGGTATCTGACGTAAGAAATACTCTTATCTCATTGAAATCTTGACGGATTTACAAACGGTTTGGTTTCTTACAAACGTTCTTAACGTGGCTATAATTCTGGATGATTATTTATTTATACACTTATTATTCATAAGTATGCAGTATCATAACTACATCTCTGCCGTTTATAACAAACCAGACCGTTTGAAAATCAGTAGAAAATTGAGCAAGTTACGGTGATTTAAAAAGTACATGCACCATCAAAACAATGTTACCAGTGAGCGAGCTGCCTGTGACAAGATGGCCGCCAGGTGCTGACGTCGACCTCCATTGGCCAGCAGCGCGGACGACACATCTAGCCTTTATATACATATCTATGGTAAAAACGCAAAAGTCTGGTTGACAGTGAAGGTTGTACGCAGGCGCGCGGACTTGGTGTTGTTGTGTGGCTCCACATTGCCGCCTGGAGTGCATACTACATTGCATTTCACACACTTTTGCGTCACCATATGCACGCGAATTTCCCACCCAAAACGCTCATCTAAACGCAGAATAAAAAGTGAGAACGCAACGCCACTTTTGCGTGTTCTCTTCAGAATCGTTAAAAAAATTGTAATAAAAAATATACACAGGCTACACATAAACACTTTGTAGTGCAAATTAAATTAAAAATTAAATATAAAACTCACCTTTACAACTGGTTGATATACTATATCCTACTTGAAGTATTTTTTTCCTCACAAAAGTCCTCTGAAAAAAAATAACGCCATTAGTAACGCCGTTTATTTATAACAAAGTTATTCCCATCACTGGTCGTCAGTAATTCCAGTCTCACTTCCTGTTACAAACATACGTAACAATAATGCCAGCCGATGGTTTTCAATGCCTGCCTTCGAACAATGTCTACTTCGACCCGCTTTCAAACACTGTCGTAGACTGCAAGAGTTTGGTTTATGTTCTCGGCGTGTCGAGTAGTTCCGGTTTTCGTTGCGGCGAATCCACTTTACATGTACTACAAAAGGACAAGGACTCGCGCTAAAACCGTCATCGTCATTAGTATTCATATCACTGTGTATCAAGAGCTCAGGCAGATCTGGAGCTAAAATTGGGCGTTTCATGACTGACATGCACCGTTAGCTGTCGACCAATCACAATAGACTGGGCCGTCTGACCAATCAGAGCAGAGTATCTCTCGGAAAGGAGGGGTTTAGAGAGACTGAATCTTCAAACTGACCGTTTTAAGACTATTTGAGAAATGAGTTGATGTGTAATATATATTATGTGGAAACGTTTTTTTTCTGACATTGGATGCATGACCTCCTGAACAAAATTAGGAACTTTTAAAATAGCACAATAGGGGCACTTTAAAAGAACTTTTTTTTTCTTAGTGTAAAGAACCTTTTAATAATGTGAAAAATAATTTTCCACTGTTATGTGCAATGGAAAGGTTTGGATGTTAAAGGTTCTTTATAGAACCATAGATGCTGATTATTTTTAAGTGTGTATGGCAAAGGTCACTTTGTGAAGAAAAACAGAAGCAAACACACATTTTGAATTTAAAACTATAAATTATTGGTTGTAAAAAAAAAAAAAAAATACTGTGTAAAAAAAAAAGTGTAATTTCTGTGTCATCATCACCGGACGGAATTGCAAACATATTTTGAAACAGATTTGCGGACCCTCCCCCTCATCTGTCATTCAAACCGATAGCCCCGCCCCAAACTCACACTATTGGTTGACTCAAATTTGCTTTTGTGTTTTCATGCAAAATAAATAATACACACTTCTCAGAAAGGACCTGAATTTGAATCTCCTTTGCACAGTATTACATTCGTAAAGACAGCAAAAGAAAGACTTCCTCTGGACATTATCTGACGTGGAAGAGATGCTGTACCTTACTAAGAGGAAAATGAATAATGAATGGTATCCGAAACAAAATAAGCCATTGTCTAGGCCACGGACCTTGCTCGCACCATCTCACCGAAATATGTACATTCACATCAATTTGTCTCTAATTATGATTACGAAACAGTATAAAACATCAAATTGATCTCTTTGTACAGCACTGCTTTGTCATCGTGCTTCCGTGCAGCGGTTATGCAACTGATCCAGCATAATATATCCGAAAGAGGGACACTCTCTCTGTATAAATGGCTTTTCTGCTCAACAACTGTCATGAATCCTGTAAATGCGATTCTGCAGAGTTTTCTGTGTCTGTCTGTATGTCCGTTCACTAATCTTTTCCATTTTTTACTTTTATTTACTTATTATGTGGACATCGTTTGGAACTAAACTGCTCATTATATCATGTGACACATGTACCACCATATCATATTTATAATATACATATAGTTTATAATATTATTTAAACACATAGGCCGTCGCTAGTGGGGCGAAAGGTGGTGACGATTTTAGGACCCCCAGCTTTTACAGGAATAACAACAAGACTAAATGACTTATGAACATGTTAAATCTGGCCGGGTTACGTTAACTCTTCAATTTCTGTGGTTATGTATGTTTGCGTGCAATGTCTTTCCAACCCCTCGACAGAATTTTAAAATATATCAGTGAATATATGTTGACATCTCATTGACTATCTATGTGCGAATGAATCATAGTGTTGCATCTGGAAGGTTGTGCACAGTGTTTGTTCACAATGCACACGGGTTAACCATATGAGTGCTCTGCATGTCAGACCACGTTGTTCTTTGTATATCTGCTTTGAAGTGTGTGTGTGTATGGATGTACAGTTGGAATGCATTGTGCATATGTGTGTGTGTGCTTGCGTGTGTGTGTGTGTGTGTGTGTGTGTGGGAGAGAGGGAATTATAATGGATACAGGATGGTCTACGTAATCAGTTTGATAGGCATCAATAAAAATAACCAACAAAGCCACATCTTTGTGTTGTTACTCATCTCATCTGCTTACAATGAAAATCGTCTAAAACCATTAAAAACTAATCAAATTAAAATACGTTTTAATTGAAATAATAAAAAATGTGAAAAAAATCTTAAACTTCTTTTATTTCAGCTATTATTTATATACTGTAAAAAATATTGTTGGTTTAACTTAAAAAAATAAGTAACCTGGTTGCCTTAAAGTTTTAAGTTCATTGAAATGGAAAAATTGAGTTAATACAATGAAGGAGGTTGATTTAATCATCAGAAACTCAAAATATTATGTTATCTGAACTACATAAATGATCTAAGTTGACTTGACAAAAGAAAAAATGTTTTTACAGTATATATATATATATATATATATATATATATATATATGTATGTGTGTGTGTGTGTGTGTGTGTGTGTGTGTGTGTGTGTGTGTGGCCCTACTTTTAACATGTCTAATTTAGTTTAGGTTGATGTACTAGAATAACAAAACATATATATCAAAAAATATACACTGTAAAAAGTCGTTCAGTGCTATTGTTCTTATAACTTAATTTTAAAAACTATATTTATTCAAATAAATTAACTTATTTTTCTTTCTTTGTTTTTTGAGTTTTCAAAAAGTAAAAAAGTGTGAATATTTTCGTAACCTAATATTTTCTATAATAAAATTAATTTAATTGGACTTCACAAAAAATTGATTTTACAAAACTCATTTTAAAAGTTTATATCAGACGTATCAGACGTGAAAAGACACGACCCGCCCACTACCTGCAGCAACAGAAGAACAAGCCCGGGCAAATTCTTCATTCTCGTCTGTTCCAGAAGTTTATTTGAACGAGGTTTTCTACGGAGCCGGATAATACTTCATGTACCTCATGTAAGTAACTCTTTGTATTGTTAAAATTGAGATTTTACCCTAATTAACGTCTTTCTGCTGCACAATCGCTATGTCGAATAGCGCCAATTTCGAATGTGCTCTAACGTTAACGCTGCTACCTCAAACAGTTTGTTAACTTGAGCCACACAACTTACTGTATTAATCTACGTGTGTGTGT
Organism: Pimephales promelas; assembly: GCF_016745375.1. Next base: position 2,921,686 of record NW_024121876.1, on the reverse strand, counting down.
GCGCGTTGTATAAGTAATGTTATCTTTGAGTGATAGTTTAATGTTTCAGAGGTGTTTGTAACTTCTTCATAAACATTGAGTCCACTGCTAACGCTGTCGAAGTTACGACAGACACGTAGCCACAGCTACATTTTAGCTAAGTTAAGTGATTACTGATTATCGTCGGTTGGAGATGAATGTAAATGTGCCAGTGCAGCAGTTACTTTAACGAGTACACAATCTAACCAAAAACACATCGATGAGGGAGTACCCATTTGCAACTATGAGTGTGGGCACTGTTAGCTAATGTGGATTAGCACATATTAGCCTGAAATACACCCACACCGCCCGCGGTTAACACACCTCAACGGTGGTGCTCAAGGTGCAGGCCAATTTCTCCTCATCCAGCGTGCTTTACACGTGTTTGTATTAACAGGAAAACTTTGTATTTGACTGTGGCACATTCACACATCTCACACCAACACACTTTGCAGTCATTCCAGTTGTTCCACTAATATTTTGGCAAGAGAGGTTAACTTACCAGTATTTTAGGCTATCTAACCATCACAATTAGTCAAAAGCTGTTTTATCATGGTAAAGCATAGTTAAGGCAATTATTCGGCATAGTTCCTCTTTCACAAAATTGTATTTTATGCATTTGTATTTTACTCATAACCCAAATTTCATATTCATATTGCTCTGTAATTATTTGGTACAGATGTCTAACTTGATATATTTATATCAATTTTATGGATGCATTTAAAAAATATTTAAGAGAGAACAGTAGTAGACATGATGTTTCAGATTATTTTCAAAAATTCTGTGATGAACTAAAGTTAACCATTCTTGTCTTGTCCAGCAGGATAATCTTCATTTGTATTTTAAGTGCATTTTTTAATGGATTTTATCAGGCTTGTATTAAAAAGTCTAGATGTAAACTAACTTTATTTATTTTTATTGACAGATGGGATGGCCCTGTAAATTGTGCAACACTGTGGTACCAGGAAAGAGGGCCATTTTAAAGCATTATAGACTGCATCTATGTCTGCATGATGCAACATGAGCATCTATGTCTGCCGTGAGCCAGATGCAGTAGGAATCATCATTGAGGGAATACCAGTCCTTACCAATCTTGGAAACCTGGCCAAAGCATGCTGCTTCCTGCTTGGGTTGACATATGCACTTAATCTTGAGTATCCATCCAAGCTTTCCAAAACATTTGAGGTGTTTCAAACGCTTTTTGTGGGACTTGACACACTGCGCCCAAAACCAAGCCCCAAGTTCATGACCCTGAAAAACTGTCACTGCACTTGTGAACAGCTGTTTTCTTTGTCTGTTCAACATCATTGCAGATTGGACATAATGAGTGTTATGTCCAATATAACATTGGTCCAATATAACTGAATGGGACAATGGACATTCAGGGTGTTGTAATGGTTTATCCTTGTCATGTTTTATCTGCACAGGTCATACTTCCTAGTGTAAAAAAGTAATTATATTTTATACACACAAAAAAGACCTGCTGTTAAGCTGCTCTTTAAAAACTGGTCAGTAGGTGAGATCAATGAGATGTTTGACTAAAGATGTTTCAAAATATTCACACACGCTGTGAAGGTATTATGCCAAGTTGAGGTCAGATGGTCATGCTTGTGACCTGTAACGTTAGTGTTAAAATGTTTCAGTGTTGTGCTCACACAGTTCACTTCAAAATGAAAATTCTGTCATTTACTCACCCTCAAGTGGTTTTAAACCTGAATGAATTTCTTTTCTCTACAGGACACAAGGAAGATGTTTGAAGAATGTCAGTAACCAAACAGTTAACTGGACCCATTGACTTTCATATTAGAAAAAAATAAACATATTAGAAAAAAATAAAAAGACTACGGAAGTCAATGGGGTCCATTGACTTAACTGTTTGGTTACTGACATTCTTCAAACATCTTCCTTGTGTTCAGTAGAAGAAAGAAATTCATACAGCTTTAAAACAACTTGAGGGTGAGTAAATGAAGAGTTCAGATGCAAAAGCCTCTAAGTGCCATTTGAAATTTTCTTCTAGAATGATCATTTTTATCAAGCTTGTATATTTAAGTTCAGTGATTTCACTTAAATGGGAATGATAATTACCTATTAATTGTTATTTAAGTGAAATTACTGAACTTAAATATACAAGTTTGATAAAAATCATCATTAAAGAAGAAAATTTCAAATGGCATTTAGAGGCTTTTGCATCTGAACTCTTCAAATGATAACAGAATTTTCATTTTGAAGTGAACTATCCTTTTGAAGTGTTTTACTAACCTACTATTTACAAGCAGCTTGAAGCTGAGGTCATGTTTTGTTTAATACATGAATACAGAAGTTCTTGATTGGTTATACTATCCAGCTCATTCCCACTATTTGGATATGGCATGTGAATTGTTAGAAAAATAGCAAGTGCCTGTTAACTTGATATTAAAATGTTTTAATATTATGTATGTACACACAGTAAATACTGTGAAGGTGTTCTTCTAACCTGCACTTTATAAGTTGAGGTCATGCTTTTTTTTAATGCATGAATAGATGTTATTGATTAACACCATCCTGCTCATTTTGAATTGTTACTTAATTTTTAAAATTTTGTAACATTATGTACACAGAACTGTACTGTGAAGGTGTTCCACTAACCTGCACTTTATTTGCTGAGGGCATGTTTTCTTGAATGCATTAATACCAATGTTTACTGTCCAGCTCATTGCTACTGTTTTGGATATGGCAATGATTTAATAAATGTTGGAAATTGACACAGAAGCATCTATTTATTTGAAGCTATTTACACTTTCAAAACAAAGAAAGGGCAAGTTGATCAAAATTAATAAATCAGAACATTATCTACTTATTTTTTTCATTTAAAAGTTACCTATTTTAATTAAGTCTAATGTGTATAAAATGACATTTTCTACATTGATGGTACTCAATTTATTGGCTTTTTCTGAAAATGCTACTTAATATTTTTGCATACATTGAAATTCACATTATTAAGTTGAATTTACTCAAAATATCAGTTAGTTCACTAAACTTGAAAAAAATAGTTGGAAAATGTTGTCTTAATTTTATTGAGTTAGATCCAAGTAACAGTTTTAACAGTGTATACAAGTGACAGAAAAAAAACAGCACAAAGTTATTAAAACTAACAAAACTTAAACTGAAAACTGAAAAAATGCTAATTCAAAATATGAATAAAAATATGATGGCAAAGGGTATGTGGATCAGCTTCCTTCCATCCTTAATTATATGAGAATATAAGGATAATAACAGAATATAAATATAATTTGTCATTCCTTGTGAAAGTTATTATAGAACCCAGTCTGAATGTTCTGGGATGATTTCCCAATTAATTGACAATGTAGGATATTAATAATAAAAATGTAAATACTGTGTCTGTACCCTTGATTTTTCAGTTAAACTAAGAAGTGAAGCAGTCTGTTTTTGAGGAGGAAGATGTGTTGATATAAAAGGCCGACACAAATACAATTTATTTGTGATTTTAGAACTGTATGTTATTCACTGTTGCTTGAGGGATCAAGTTAAATAGAAAATAGAAGGAAAAAAACGTTATACCTCTAAAATTTCATTAATTTGCATACTAAATTGGCCATCAATAGGCCTTAATTCTTAGTCAGCTCTAGGTTGCAAAATATCGTTTTGTGTGTGTGTGCTGAAGTGGATCTGATTTGGCATTTCATTCACATAGAACCTTTGTAATTTTCTATTTCCTTCAGAAGTCCAAATCTATTTTTTATTACTCAAAGCTCTAATGGAAATTTGACCAGTGAGCCATTTACACTTCTGGTAAGTGTTTCATATTCATCTTAAAGAGATAAACTTCCATTAAATGCCCAGGAGAGGATTAGAGAGGGCTTTCTTTCTTCTCTCTCCACTGGATGTCGGATAATCCTGCTGTGGGAATTAGACCGCCTCCTAGCGGTGACGAAAAGAGTTGCATTGCTAGCATTAAATTGAACAAGTTCATCTTTACAAAGCAATAATAACCTACTTGCAATTTGTCAGATAGATTTGCTTTGTCTCTGTGTGTTTTTCAAATAACCGTATAGATTAACTTTGGACTCAATTTCAAATAATTCCAACCCAGTACCTCTACATAGGCTACAAGTAGGCTACTGTATTTCTGTCAATGATGATTCTGTATTTTATTCTCAAAAATATCCTTGGCTAAAACACATAGTTGGAGATTACTAGGCCTATACTGATAAAATCCATCGATTAATGGGTACTTTCCAACACAATCCAGAAAAACAGGATATGCTTGTTAGCACAGAGGCCTGTTCCCTCAACATCAAGGCTGTGTGTCAAAATCTAATAAGCTGCCTAACTAGACAGCAGTGTTGCTTATTGTGTGTGCAGTATTTTAGGGCACCACAGGATGATGCCCCTAAATGATGCTAACACAGGAACACCTATGATGCCCAAAAGTGTCAATATCCTAGCTCACAAGATTTGGTGAGTTGGACTTGTGAAGGACAATCAGGATTATAAAACCGAAAAGATAAATCTTTTTTAAAATGGAATATTTCTGTTTTAATTAAGGGATTTCTCCGTGTACATCTCTCTCTTTTTTAAAAAATCCATGTGTCTCATAATCTTTGAAGAAAATAACCTCCCCCCTTTTCTGCAGTGACGTCTCTTCTCTGATGATGCGTTTACTCGCGCGAGGGCGGGGCAACCTGTCACTCACATGAGATCCACCAATAGCAAACCACAGGGAGGGGAAGTTGATTAAAGAAAGGGCTACGGAGTCTCTGAGAAGGAAAAAAATAAGAAAAAATATGAGATGGAGGAAAAATTATTTGTTAAGGCTTTTGCGTTCTCTCACAATTGATTTGTGTACGCAAAGTTTCTTGCGCCGCAAAGGTTTTGCGAGTGAACATAAAATTTTTCAGCGGAATACAAAGGTTTTGCGAGTGAACATCACGTTTCTCAGTGGAACGCAAAGGTTTTGCGAATGAACATATAATTTTTCAGCGGAAGGCAAAGGTTTTGCGAACGAACGCAAAAAGTTTCTCAGGGAACACAAAGGTTTTGCTAACAACGCAGCTTCATGGGGGAAACGAATATGGCGAATATGCATTCGCGCGTAAAAACTTTTTACGCACGAATGCAACATTTCAAGGGGGAACGCAAAGGTTTTGCAAGCAAATGCAATGTTCCTATGGGGAACACAAAGGTTTTGCGAGTGAACATCACGTTTCTCAGTAGAACACCAAGTTTATGCTAACAACGCAGCTTCATGGGGGAAACTAATAGCGAACAATTTTGGTGAATGTGGCTAGCGGTTTTGGCGAGCGAACACAAAGTTTCCAGGGGAATACAAAGGTTTTACGTGCGAATGCAACATTTCTAGGGGGAACGCAAAGGTTTTGCGAGCAAACGCAAAGTTTCTTGGGAGAACGCAAATATTTTGGAAGCAAACGCAAAGTTTCTCGGGGGAGCGCAAAGGTTTTGAGGGCGAATGCAAATTTTCCCGGGGAAACGCAAAACATTTGTGAGAGAATGCAAAAACATTGACTTGATATTTTCCCTCCCATTTCATATTTTTCTACCACCATGTCTAAGGGCTTCGTAGAGGGCAGATAACAATGATGTGCACAAATAAGTTACTTATAATCAGGGGCGTAGAATTTAGTAGGGACGCTAGGGACGTGGCCCCAATATTCAGTGACACTGGAAGGCTATATCCCTAGCAATAATTTCGACCAAAACTTAAAATATATGTATATATTGATGTCCACATCCCCACCAATTTCAAAATCAAACCTATCTGCTTATAATTCATACGTCAATATTCCATAAACATAAGAATGGTCAGTTCAGAAAATCAATGGACAATTGGCATTGGCACATTTATTATAAACACTTGTTATTATAAATTGAAATTAAATGTAATACATTCATCTTTAAATGTCAGAACAGGTAGAAATAGCTTAATTTTCACAACATTTTCACTGTGTAGTGTATAGCTCTATTATTACAAGGCCTATTGCCATTGTTATTTACTGTTATCAAGTTTTAATATTGTAATTGCTGCTCCTTGTTGTATGGTGACCTTGGGTGGTTTGAAAGGCGCCTTAAGTAGGCCTAAATGTATTATAATTATTATTATTACAGTTTGCCTACTTAATACAGAGAAGCCTACAGAGTACGGGTAGATATGTAAACATGCTGAATTATCTGTCCCAGTTCATGGTCATTGTCAAAGGTTTGTGGGAGTCGTGAGGGGGGCATAGAAACACGAAGCCCACAATCAATCTTCAATGCTTTTTTTCACGTGAAGGCCAGACATCCCTGAACGTGCATCTGCTAATGTCTCCCCCTTCTCTGGGCTCTGACCTTTTGGTTGAATACGAATACGAGGGAGCAGTGTGCTCCGGGAATAGCTCCTGTTAGTGGCTGCTGTGAGGTGAACTAGACTACGCGTGAGCTCGAGCATGAGAGAGAGAGAGCGAGAGAGAGAGAGCGACAGAGAGGGGAGGGAGAAGGGAGAGAAACAGCCTCCTTCAAAAATGGCGTCTTCGAGGGAAAATGACTAATATTATGAAAACGCAGGCCTCGAGCTCGGCTTTCAAGTGAACTGTGTGGAATTACCACGCAACCTCAGTTTTTTTCTATATCGTCGAAGTCGAATCCAACACAAAACTCGTGAAGGGAGCGGGATTTACTGAAAATAACAGCAGCAGCAGCACCATCTTATTTTGATGCGTCGACAGGGCTAACAGCTAGCTCACAACAACACTGTGGGTGGAATTTAATTCGATATTCCTCCAAATTCGCTCGCAATATAGTTGCATGCCATGTAGGAGTTGCTTAAAGGCCGATATGCCCCTTGCTTGGTTAATGCATATTTAATACAACTAAAGTAAGTGGAGAAAGGGGAGGAGAAACAAGGGAAAGGACGTATACGGTCATATGCGTCCATCGGTAATTTATCGGTAACCAGGTCAAACCGAACGATTCGCATCCCGCCAGGAGTATGGCATTACTTGATCTGATTTTAAATGAGAAAAGACTGAAAAAGAGGTGAGTTATTTCGTCGGAGGTGGTCGGTGAACACCCCCTCTATCACGCACGCACTCATCTCCTCCCCTCCATTTCCCTCTCCCTTTTCAATATGCTATTTTTTCACTCTTGTGGACTTAGTCGTCTCTCACCAGGAAGAATGATTAAAAACTGACAACAGGACCGCGATCTTGCCGTGCAAAAAATAGTTTTGCACCGAAATCGTTCGCTCGCATCCAGCCGCGCGTATTGGCGAAGCAATGGACAGAAATTACCCGGGCGCTGGGTTCGGTGATTTGGGCGCAGGAGCCGGATGGAGCTACGAGAGATCAGCCAAAGCAAGGTAAGCATGCAGCCATGCTGAAAACACAGAATGGTGTACGTACGTACGCTGTTTGGGACAAAACAGACTGTGAAAAACCTATGCATTTGCATCTGACTCTGACGATGCATTTGCGTAGGATGTCATAAGGTATTAGTGTAGCTATTGTTATTCAAATAAGCGAGGGATTGCGTCTTTGGAAATTCAAGTGTGATTGATGGACTAATGTGCGGTTTGGGGAGGAGAGGGAAGAAAAAAGGTGGGGGGCGGGGTGAAGTCTGCCCGCACGATTTTATTACAGATCCCATCGTAGATTCATTTAGCAGCATCCCCAATGAATGAGGGGCTCGGGTCAAGTCTATTGAGAAGCGGGGTCGCTAAAAAGAAGGCGATCGCAGATTCTGCAGTTTATCTGCGCTCTTTAATGTGCAACATTGATTAAAAATACTTCGAATCAAACGTTACGGTTGCAATGGAAATGCATGTGTAACGTTATATTCATATCATATCCCTCTCAGCGTGTTCAATAAAGTCTCGTTGTTTTATAAATCGTGGAAACAATACTACGCGGCCTCGTATGAGGAGCCCCAGTCAAACCTCCCATTCAGCTGACGTTGGCTAACCCCTTCGTGCTGTTGTCGCATGTGGGCCTACTATTGATTCGAGCTAAAAAAAACTGTCATAAAAATGGATCTTTACGTCAGAGGACTGTAAATAAATGTATCTAAATCGTTTATGTTAAGATATGCGTAAGCTAGCTCTCGCGCTCGTTCTTCAGAAGATGGGAGCGACCTGCGGTGCTAACGAGTTAGCATCCAATGCTAGGCTTACTGTCACAGATTAGAACAGATTCCAGACAACAAACCATTGCATAAATAAAAGGTTTATTTCGAAAAATAAGATTGTATAATCAATGAGGCGTATCATCATTTTAATTTCAAAGTAGCTTATTGGCATTGTTGTTTTACATCAATGATGCCAAAGCCAATAATGTTAATGAAAATAATTCTCAATAGAACATTGTCGTTTTGTTTTATTTGTCTGGTTTTGTTTTGAAATATAAATTATTTGTCAAGGAACTTCTGTCACACAAGTTATTATCTTAATGTACAAGTTCAATGTTCTGAATGAGATTCTAAGTGAAATTGCTGTGGTTGCTGGTAGATAAGGATATTTCTACAGCCCTAGACATATAAATATTAGGGGTGCACCAACATTAAAAATAATCAAATGTAATGGCAGATGTGAAAAAAAAATGTTTAAATAAATGTAAATGTTACAATTCAATTTAGTCATCAAGACGTTTTAATTGTATTACAAGTGGGATAACTATTTTATCCCCCCCCCAAAAAGCAATGAAAAACAAAGAAACATTAATAAAGGACACTTTTCTTAAATGACTTAACACATTTTATGGTAAGATTTGGTTTTGACATAGATGTTCAGGTCTTTCAAAAGTAACCTGTTGTCTAATTAAGGCTTAGATACAATTGTGTTTTTCTCAAACAGATTATTAGTTTTAAATGATTATTCATTCAAATGTATGAATTTTGTTCTAATTAGGGCTGCTCGATTATGGCAAAAATCATAATCATAATTATTTTTGGTTTGTGAAATATCTAGTTAACACAATTGTTGGTGGGCGATATAATCAAGTCTTAATTCACGATACGAGTCATTTTAAAATATTATTGAAATTATCAATACTTCAGCAAAAATTAATTCTTGGTTTACTAATGCAAGAAAAAGGACCTCGAAAGTAATTGCGTAAGACGAGTAAAAAGTTTGCTATACAATAAGAACAAATAATTTAATTACAACCAACAGACAAATAAACAAAATACAATGAAATACAAATTAAGTAAACAGTGTTTTAAGTGTTTCAGGAAGACATTCAGATAAGTAATAGCCTACAGCAAAGAAAGTGAATAATCGAGTGTAAAATAACACTGCATAGTCTTACTGTACACATTAAATACAGGTTAATCCTTATTAAAGCTTCTTAAGTTATTCAGCGTAGATCAGTGAGCGATTTTCTTTTGTGATTTGTTGTTGGATTATAATTAATAACAGCAGGTATATTAGGCTCCTGTCATTTTAAGAGATATAATTAATGCACAAATTCAGTATAGTAGTGTTACACGTGTGGTTTTTTTTCTCTATAATTTTTTGCCATTTACTCACCCTCAAAATGTTCAAAATTTGTTTGAGTTTCTTTCTTCCATTGAACACAAAAGAAGATATTTTAAAGAATGATGGTAACCAGACAGTTGACGGTAGCCATTGACTTCCATAGTATTTTTTTTTTTATTTACCGATTTTTTTTTCCCCCTAATTCCTACTGTGGAAGTCAATGGCTACTGTCTACTGTTTGATTACCAGCCTTCTGCAAAAATATCTTCTATTCTATCTTCATCAAAACAAAGAAACTCATACAGGAGGGTGTGTAAATTGAGTTTTTGGGTGAACTACCCCTTTAAGACAACCGACTGTGTTTACAAGTGAATACTAAAGGCATTTTGCGCGTGTGATTTATGGCTCATATCCGAAGCCCATTTGCGTATCTAGTTTTGCACACAGAAAGCCGAAGCGCGTCGCTTTGAAGGAATGGAAGGTGTGTGGGACAGAGTGTGGCAGCGTTTATTGTTGGGAATGGGAAGCCAAAATCAAATTACGATTATTCGCACAACCATATTAGCAATTTAAACAAACTTAATGGAGTTGATTTGAAAGTTATATAACAGTAAAGTACCCTTTACAAAATTGCTTCCTAGGTATTGCTAGATATACTTGTTTAGGATTAATGTACAAAGAGAGATTACGTTTAGGTAAACTATTGCTATTTAATTACTATGGTTTTACACTTGTTTAAGCATCATTGTTTATTAATGCTAAAGTCACTGGTGATTTCTGGTCTTGTCAGCTTGGTGTACGGCAGCTCTAGATCATCACACCCAGAGTCTGAGCTTCTTCATCGCCAAGCCTATGCCACTCCCCATCCCCTGCAGGGTTATGCCACCAATCACCATCCAGGTGGATCTGGTCAGGGTGGGGCTTGGGGTGCAGCTGGACGAAGCCTAGGTGAGTGACACTACTTTGACTCCACATCTGGTTTGGTTTCATTGTATCATGTTGATGTGGAATGTGGAATAGCTAAATTTTATTTATGATGTGTGCTGATCATTTATTGATACCAGGGTTATCGTTGTCCGGTAAGTACCGGACATTGGCCGGTCCAACAAATTTAAATCTCTCCGGTCAAATTGTCCAATGGCCTAATAATCCCGCCCCCCTTACACAATCTGAATTTGAGAATAACCCTAAAATGTATAAAGCAAAAATACACTGACTGATAAGAAAGGTTATTTTTCATTTTACGAGCATTGATTCTGCGTACACCGCTCTTCTTATGGATGCTGATGCCCTCGCTGTCATGTTTTGTGCCAAAAATTCGTATTAAAACACCATCAATGCGTAAGAGACAACTCTGAATCAAATTATTAAAAGAGAAGTATTTATACTTGCAGAATAAGGCCCAGTCACCAACACAGCAGCTACTCCATGGAGTGAGTGAGACACCATCAGGACGAAGGCTTCTATCTGCCTTTACCGATAAGAGACCCTCTGTTACGTAGGGTCCTGTTTATATCAAGACCATCATAGGGCTAAGGTCAAAGGTCCTGTCCCATATGTTCCTGAAGTGTCACACCCAGCACCCCCTCAACAACAAATATGACATATCAGTTTGCAAATACTAAAAGGCAGATGACATTCACTAGAATCAATGAATATTATAAATGAATATTACAAATGAATAATTTGTTGCTGCGTCGACCAAAACACTTTTTTTTCTTTTGCAAAATGGCAAATCGCGTTGTATCTGAAGGGCAACGTTGAACCAAGCGGCCAGCGTCGCACACTGGTTTGACACACCGACAGACTAGACAGAGTAGGTTACTTTTGATATGAAAAAAAAAATAAAAATCAGCTCTTTTGACAGATCGTTGCGCCTCAGTTCAAGTAAACCAATCGTGTTACTTTTTATTTAAAGATACAGTACAAGAAAGGTGTATATATATAATAATAATATAATAACGATCAATCAGTGTTTTCAAACACTGAAAGAGGTCAATAACACTGCAGGAGAACAAGTGTGTCACAAAACGTTACATTTACCTCAGGAAAGCCATTAGTTGATTAAACCAGCACATTAGATGACTAGAAAAAAATTGCAAGGAGTGTTTTGCTAAATATGTGAACCATACATTTATTATACGTTTACTTGTCATTACATTATTATTATAATGAAAACTGCATTATATTTCTCTCTGTATGTTTACAGCATTATGTTAAATATTTTTTTTTTCTTGAGAAACATTAACATGCAGACTGTAGCCTACCTAATATTTATCCAAATGAGTCAATATTGAATTAAGACTAAATTCAAATCCAAGAATTTAATTGAATAAAACAAACAGTAGCCTACCAGTCATTGGACCATATAAACATTGTAACAAAAACAAAACAGAAAATTGGCCAAAACTAAATATATATTTTTTAACTTAACCTAAAAATTAAGATGACAAAAAGAAAACACTGTTTCCATTTGAACGAAGCTTTCAAAAACCAGCAATTTTTTTTTCCCGTCAGACTACGATTTTTCAATAAATGATTCCACAGCAAGATGTTTTTATCTCGATGCGGCGCAGACAAGCTTGGAAAAAACCAGCACGTTGCTTCCATTATGAGATTTGGATTTGGAATAATGAACTTCAGTGCGCAAAAGACACGATATGTGAACAGGCCCTTACACGGCTTATGCGCATTGCAAGTTGTGGAGAGAGGCAGGGGCGTACAATTTAGTAGGGACTAGTAGGGACGTGTCCCTACCGTTATCCAGTGACACTGATATATCACTAGCAATAATTTGGATCAAAACCTAAAATATATTTATATTTTGATGTCCCCGTCCTCACTAATTTCAAAATCAAACCTACGCCACTGGGAGAGACACTACGAAGTTTTTGTTTTAAGTCGGCAGCTGCACAATTCAGCAATGCTAAAAACAGCGTATAAAGTAGCCTAAAATGATGCGAGACAATGTTATAGGCCGAGTCATTTGTTTGTTCCAGTTCATTTGACAAGGAGTCATTAAGTTCAGTTTGTCCAATTTTCACCAAAATTGCACCAGATCATCTCCAGGCAGTGCCGACAAAAAGTTTTAGAAATCAAGTTTATTCGTTAAACCGTTTTCGATAAATGCACTAACAAATTTTACGTAGCGCTTGCAAAAACAGTCATAAGGCTGTATGTCCGCAACGCTTGATTGTATTCAGACCAATCTGGGTACATGTCATGACAAGCATGACCAGAGGCTACATGCTGCGTTTCGGCGCAGTGCCACCTACTGGTCCGGACATATGAAAAATGGTTATTTTTGCTCATAACTTCTACAGTTCTTCCAAAAATCTCGTTAGATTCAGGGCATCATGCCGAGTCGACTGATATCCAATTTTGGCCATTTTTGCTTTTGGCCATTTTGAATTATGTGCTAAAATACTGTATTTTTTAAACACATGAACGAATTGTTACGAAAATCGGTATGGGTCATCAGTACGATGCCCCGAAGGAGCTTGAGAAGTTTCAAAACAGCGCCACCTAGTGGTTAAATTTATTTTTCAAATGCTTATAACTCAGGCTGTGGTTGACTTATTTTCACGTGAGTCATATCATTAGACTCCTGAATCCTGAAGATTTGCAGGGTTTTGGCATATGGTTTGTGCAGCGTTGTAATTTAGCGCTTAAAAACATTGGTTGGCTTAAAAACAAAAGACATGGGTGCCAAATTTAGAGAGACTGGTATTGTCAATTTTTCATTTTTTATATTAAAAAATTTGCTGGGTACCAAAGCACCAGTACTTTTGAAATCACCAATAAAACGTAAATGTTGTATTGTGTGTGTGGAAGTAAAATATTTACCAAAATGTTCTCATTACATCATTGTTTTTCCATGTTTCTCATAGGCCTTTCTGGACTTTTTGATGCTGGGCTCCACCACGCAAGTCCATCAGGCCCAGATCCATCGGTTATGAACCTTATATCTGCACTAGAGTCCCGGGGTCCACAGCCGCCTCCCTCTGCCTCATCCCTCCTATCACAGTTTCGCACTCCATCATGGCAGACTGGTAAGCTGAGCTTACTGAGTTAAAAGGGTGTTTGAATGGGTGGTTCTTTTATTTGAATAATGTACAACAAACTGAAATAACATATTTGATAAAAATTACATCAAGAATGCACAGTCACTGTTCTGATAATCTCAACTCATTAAGAGCAGTTGTCCAGCACTGTCATCGCTGTTGCTATAGCAACAATTAAAACTTTAATATTAATATTTAATATTAATTTGCTCTCTTGTAATAACTTGTAATTTTCTTAGCCTTAGCTTTTATCCTTTCTTTGTGTCTTTTCTCCACATTTTAGCCATGCACACACCTGCCCCTGCAGAGCTCTTCATCTCTGGTGCTCTTCCTGGATCTGGATCCTTTCCATCCTCTTCTGCTTTGTCTGCCTATCAACACCCAGCGTCATTCTCAGGGCGCTCTTTCCCTGGTGTGTCCTTACAGGATGCGCCCACGTTCAGTCCTACCTCCAATGGCCTCCTGTCACCCCACGACCCTTTACTCCACATCAAGACGCCTTCTCAGTCGAGCCTGGGCTTTGACCGCCTGTTGTCATCACAGGGTGCAGCTGCGGCTTACCGTGGAAGTCATGATCCCTCTGTGAGTGGGGTCACATCTGCTCAAGCCTCCTCTGCAGCCTCAGTTTCTGCTCGCCATATACAGTCTCATCAGTTCAACTTGTTGTCCTCTCAACTGCAAGACCAGTCCTCCCAATTGTACAGTGCCTCTGTGTTTTCCTCTACCCCTGCTCCACCTCAGCCATCATCCCAAGAGCGGACAGTATCAAGACAAGACAGTGTAATTAAACACTACCAACGTCCCTCTCCGGCACAAGCCCCCCCATCCACCCCTCACCCCCTGCAGCACTACCTTAGCTGTGGGGTATCAGGATATCAGCAAGCCAGTCACACTCGCCATGCTGGCCTCTCGTGCAGTCCTTTAGGTGAACACAGTCCCTCCTCGGACCATAAACCCTCTCCCAGGACTGAACAGTACAGACCAATAATCCAACCTTCTTATGGGTCCTCATCATCCACATCCTCTGGTGGGACTGGAAAGGGGACAAAGAGCAGCTCCAGCAGTGGCTACTCCTCTTCTGGATCTGCGTCCTCTTCCAGAACGCCCCACACACCACCCTCTGCCTCTTCTGCTTCCTCCTCATCTTCATCCTCTTCCTCTTCCACTGCGTCTGCTAGTGTTCGTCAGTCTAATTCCATTCCAACCTCCACTTCTGCCTCCGCATCCTCTCGGCAACAACCGCCAGCTCAGACTGTACCTCCTCCACCCCAGTCACATTCCCAACCTTCCCAGAGCTCCTCTAACTCCACCCAGCAAACCCTTCCCAAGTCGTGCCTCTCGGGTTATGGATCCCCAGTGGCTCCAGTCAAGTCATCGAGTGGTCTAACTGGCCAGACCCCTCCTCAACCTCAGCCTCAGTCTTTCTCTCCAAATCAGCCTCCCCCATCACACCTTTCCCAGTCATATGGGGGATTCAGTTCTCCACAGACTCATGATCTTCCTTCAGCTAGGACCTCTGGAGTTGCTAAAGGATATGGGAATTTGGGAAGTCAATCGTTTTCAGCAGATTCAGTATATGGGACTGATTCAGGTTATGGGTCTCTGCCACCATCCCTAGGAGGGGCTGGAAGTCCATCAATGGGTTATGGAGCATCGGGACACTCTCCTGCCCTTCTACGGTCAGGAGCAAGTGGTGGAACAACTGGTGGTAGTAGTAGTGGAAGCAGCACAGGAACTGGAGGCAGTGGTAGCGTGGGAGGTGGGGGAAGTGGTGGTGGATCTTACCACATCCCTGATTCCAGCCCATCTCCATCTGGCAATTCTGGAATCATCCGCCCTGGTCTGCATTCTCCTGCACCTTCACGACCTGCTCAGTCGCCTGTTGGAGCTGGATCCAACAAATATTTATCGTCTGTTCTCTCACCTTCGTTTTTGCCTTCCCCACAAGGGTACCAAGACACAAGAGGACCTCGATCACAACCCTACCACTCATCTGTTCCTCCTAAAACAAAGTCTGATAACAGCATACTTGGTGTAACAGAGTCTAGGCCACAACAGGATGATGATGTTGATGATGATTTCCTCATCCAACACCTTCTTCAAGCCCAGAGTCCTACTCCTCAGGCATCACATCATCATACTCCTCAAAGCCATCATTCCTCACAGCCCACCCAGCAGCCCCCAGTCCTTCCAGCTCAGGATGAAAATAAGGGGCTTGATTATGAGATGAGTAAAAGCTCAGAAGAGAGGTACCACCTCCAAAGTGTTATTCGAACACATAGTGCCACCTCCAGTGCTGCCGCCACTGGCACCGGGAGTGGAGCTGGACTGGACAGTCAATTGGAGATGTCCTTAAAGAAACAGCACCAACAACAGCATCAGCAGCAGCAGCAGCATAAACAACAACATCAACAACAGCCACAGCAGAAGAGCAACAGAACTGTAAGTGACGGAGGACGAGGGAGTTCAGAACAAACACATTCCCATCCTCACCATCATCATGATTCTTTGGGATCAGTGGTGCACTACGGACGGGGTGACCCGTATTCCCAACACTCCATTCCTCAACACTCCACCTCCCACCATCAACACACTCCACATACACCAACGCACCCTCACCTACACTCTCACCCACACATGGATCTTCAGAAAAAGCCTCAAGATTCAGGAGATATGGCTTACATGCGCAAGACACCCGATGTGCAGCAACATCACCATCAGCATCAACAGACACATCAACAGCAAACTCAACATCATCAGTCGCATTCACAACATCAACAACAACCACAGCAGCAACAGCATCATTCTCAGTCACAGTCACTTATGGACTCGCCCACTGACCAGTCTCGCCAACCGTCTCATTTGCTGCAGTCTGTGCTGTCCCATACTCGCAGCAAAATAGACCCTCAGCAACAGCAGCATTCTGTAAGCCAGCAGGCGCTAATGGAAGCCACTGGGGGAGTGTCATCAGAGACCCATTCCCAGTCTCAGACATCCCAGCTCCAACTCCAGCTTCAATCCCAAGCTTTGGAAGCAGCTGGTCACTATGGTCATGGTACTCAGCAGCAAGACCAGAGCCGTCCTAAGTCTAACACAGTGTCTTCACTAGACATGCTAGAGCATTCCCTCTCTCGGACATCTAGCCAAGAGGGGGCAATGGTGGATGAGAGGACTGGGGGTGAAGGAAGCAGGGGGAATTCTGGAGCAGCAACAGCAGGAAATGTAGAAAGGCGCCAGTCACAGGAACAGCAAAGACTTTCATCTCACCACCCAACGCAGCGCCATGCCTCGGAGTTACACTCATATCTTCCTGAGCCAGACATGAGTTTATCAACAACCTCACATGGACACCACCTATCCCACCATCACCACCAACAGCAACAAGCATCACAAGGTCCTCAACATCCTAACTCCCACCATCAACACCCTCACCCCTCCCATACTAATCAACAGAGCCACCATCATCTTCCTCCACAGGCCTCCTCTGCAGCTTCTCAGCAACAAGAGCAGTCTCACCCCTCTCACGCCTCCCAGATTCCTCAAGCTCAACTTGACCATCAAGGAGAGCCTCACTTTGACACCAGAAATCCAGCCGCAAAATCAAATCAAAACCAAAATCAAAGCCAACAGAGCCAGAGGTTTGTTCCTTTAACATCCATCTGCTTCCCCGATTCTCTTCTCCCAGATGAGGACCGCTCGTTCTTTCCTGGAATGGAGGATATGTTCTGCCCAGAGGAATACAAATCCAGTTGCTCGGGAGGAACTGGGCAGGGTCAAGATGGGGTTGCATCTGGCCAAACAGTGCAGGAAGGAATGGAAGGAATTAAAACCACACCTGGAGGAGGAGACAATACAGGTCCAAGTTATGATATGCTTGGCCATCACAGTGACCAGGGGTATGGGCAGTATTGCCATGATCTTTCAGAAACTGATAATGGACCCATGCATTTAGATCTCGACTCATTGAAGACTCATGAGCTCCCATCTACTGTCAACACAGAGCAGCTTGGACTAATCCAATCTCAGCCAGCCAGCCTTGGAATGGGGACAACTGGAACTGTCGGGGAAGGATCTGGTGCCAAAATAGGAAGTACTGGGGGATCTGGGTCTGGATCCGGGGGTCTTACCTCCCCGATTTTCTGTTCCTCTCGCCCAAAGAAGCTTCTGAAATCCAGTTCCTTCCATCTGTTGAAGGAGAGACCTGATCCAAACTCCTTGCCCAAGAAGAGCTATGCACAGGAGTATGAATTTGAGGATGATGAGGATAAGGCTGACGTCCCAGCTGACATTCGGCTCAACAGCCGAAGTCGACTTCCTGATCTGATACCAGACCTTGTGTCCAGTTGTCGCAAATCAAGTGGAGTGGGAGGGGGAACTTTAAGCCCTTTAATGGGGGATCTAGATTTTGGATACTCATCCCTTGGTCCCCCTCCTCAGTTGTTGCCACAGGATGGACCGAAGAAAAGAGGCAGGAAGCCCACAAAACCCAAACGAGATGGACCTCCGAGGCCACGTGGACGACCACGTATACGCCCATTGCCAGAACCTCACCACTCTAGGGGTATGATGGGAGACTATGGAACAGGATATGTTCCTGAAAGAGGCAGAGGAAGAGGAAGAGGCAGAGGCAGAGGTAGACGGGATGAATCCATTATGGACATGGAGATTGCCAATAAAGATCCAAATCAGATGTATCAGCAGCACATGCAACAGCAAATGCATCACCAATCACAACAGCAGACACAGCATCAGGAGCCAATCAAACCCATCAAGGTGAGCTGTGAAAAATTGAAGAAGCTGCTGTTACAATTTATGATATACTGTCTAAAATGAACCTTTGGTAGTCATTACAGATGAATAAATTTATTAGTTATCAGAAAAAAAAAATTTGTATAGCATTGTAAAACATTGGATATTTAATTTTGTATATTCATTTTATCAATTTCCAGGACATTTTCTATAACGTCTTATTCTTCCTCTTTTAGATTAAACTTCCTATTGGAAGCATGTCATCTTCTGATGCCTTGTTACGGACAGACTCCTTATCAGGCACTGATCCGGCTCTCTCAGATGGTTCCCTTGGTTCCGCTCCTTCTTTGGGATTAAGCCCTGGGACTCCCGGAGTGCCTGACATGAACAGACCTCAAGACAAAAAGTCCAAATCTCAAGAGGTACGCAATTTTTATTTTTTATTTATAAACAAACGAACAAAAAATGATAAGGAACACCAGGTTTGTTTTGCCTATTTAAGGCTGCACAATTTGACCCAAAAATGTTGTGCTTGTATATCAGTATGATTAATAATAATAATTATGATTATGATTAAGGTGTATATGCTGGTAGACCTGATAAACCGGTAGAGATTTTGGACTACCATTACTCTCACATCACGTGACGTTGTGCTGCTCGGTTATGAAAGCTTACAGTTTGCATGCGTTTGTTTAACAATGCTTTTTAAAAACAGATGATTTTAAACCGTTGAAGCGGAATAAATAGCTAAAGACAGCTCATTTCTGTATGTGCGTGAACTGTCTGAGAGACAAGAACCGTGAGAAGTTTTTAAACGCTTAAATTGGCTTGAACGGTTAAATACACATACCTATGTGTAAAAAAGAGAAAACACAAAAGTATAATGGATCCTTGCAGTCGGTCTTAAAGTCCCCGTGAACCGGAAATACTAAATGAGACAAAATGGTGGGCGTGGATTTTTTTTTTCCAACTAGCACCTGATTGGATCTAGAAAAGTAGGTGTAACAGTAATAATTATAAAACTAATTTTATTTTGCTATTACTGCTGCAACCTTAACCAGCTCACTAACCCATGAGTGCCACAATCAAAAATGCTCCACCTCGCCGTCTCTCCTTTCACACACTGTCAATGCAAACACACAGGCAGCCTGTCTACTGTCAGTTGGAGGGGCATGGTTATGGATGTTAAGCAGACGCCCAAACCGTCAAACATGCGTCATCAGGGAAGGTCCTCCAATGGGAGGGGAATTTTCAGATTTTGATTAAAGAATACGAAGCCAAAAAAAATGTTTGTGTGGATTGACTTGCATGGATGAATTTTGTTCACCACAAAACGATCAATTTAGGCAAACAAAGTATGGTCAATTTTGAATTCATAGGGACTTTAAAAGTATCAGCATCCATTTTTTGCCCTGCTGTCAAAAACAAAACAAAAAAAGAAAGCATTTCTCACTGCTCTTGACTGTAACTGTAATAAGAGTAACTGTAAGAAGAATGTATGTAACTATGTTGTGATATGCATTGTTAACGTAAAATAAAATACGTTTTTTATGATTTTGGTCATATTGCCCACCCCTAATTATGATTATTATTAATTATTTTTACTGTTATTATTACTAAATAGAAATATTTAAAAAAAATAAAAATTATTACTATTGTAATAACGCTATTTAGTTTATAAAAAAAATTAAAACCACGATATTTAAATATAATAGTATAATTAGAATTTACATTTAGTCATTTTTATCCAAAGTGACTTACATCTGAGAATAATAATATTATTTGACAAAATGCACATTATTTTATGTGAAAACTGCTGGGTGTCCTGTAGACATGCAGGCGGCCTATAGCAATAAATCAACAGAAATTAACATTTCGGTACACTATTCTGGAGGGGGGAAAAAACATAATCATAATTGTTTACTTAAAATTTCATATATTTCATTTATATATTTTTTCACATTGGTTAAAGGCACTAAATAAATATAAATACATATTTTGATTAATCATGCAGCCCTAGAATGTAGTGTAGATTCCACAGTAGTGTGTGTGTGAGCAAATTTTTACATTTTAATCTAACCACAAATTTTGTCCCTTCATATTTAGTTGGAAGATAAAGAGTCGGAGAAGACTGGCTTTGTCGCCTCATTTCTAGATTTTCTCAAGTCTGGAAAAAGGCCATCTGGAATGTCAACGGGCTCAGCTGACAGCGGCGGAAATGAAGATTCATCTCCTGGGAAAAGTGGAGGCATTCGCCCACTATCCCCTCAACCACCACCCCCGCCAGCCGCTGCGGCTGTATCTGGATATGGAGATGGGGAAAGTGATGGGGGACTGTCTTTGGGTGGCTGTCCTAGCCCATGCAAGCGCTTGGATGAAGAGCTGAAAAGGAACCTCGAGACTTTGCCCTCCTTCTCATCCGACGAGGAGGACTCCGTTGGAAAGAACCAGGACCTGCAAAAGAGCATCTCCTCCGCAATCTCTGCTTTGTATGACACTCCACAAATCAGCTCAATGCAGCCTTCTTCACTTCCTCCACCCCCTCCTCCACCTCCTCCTGAACAACTGACACCAACACAGCAGCCACCAGCCCTCAGCCCTCAGCCACCGATGCATACACACGCCCATACCCACTCGATTGAGCCTGCAAGATTGCAAAAAGAAGAGCAGGAGGAAGAAGTGGAAGAAAAAGAGAAGGATGTAGATGAGGTCGTGGAGCAAGACCAGGAAGAGAAAGAGAAAGTCCCAGACATGGAGCTGCCGAGTGTCCCAAAATTTCAAGGTGAGGCTCATTTTTGGGGTTAAGCAGCTTAGAAAACACCTGCTTGGTTAAAATAGGGCATTATTAAGACACAGTTGGACACTTGTTTGCTGTTGTAGGTGGTTGAAAATTTACGAGTACCCTTCTCTCTTGCAGACTCTCCTCAAGAAGCCATTGAAGCCCAAGCTCCCCCTTCTCTCCCACCAGTGTCCCCATCATCCCCTGCTCCCTCATCCGCCTCCTCGCCATCACCTCTTCCCCCCTCCCCCTTCCATCTCCCTCTCCTCCACAGGAGGACAGTCCTTCTGCCGCCCAGAAATCTCCACCACAAGAGTCCTCGCCTCCACCCAGTCCTGTGGCCTCCACTGTTCCTGTCCTCTCTCCTCCTCCTCCTGCAGAGCCCACTCTATCCTCTAGCCCACCTTCTCCCAGTCCTCCTCCCGTACAGGAGTCCATAGCAGAGCCCGCCTCCCCTGAAGAGCCAGCTGTGCCTCAAATTCTGCCGTTGCACTTGGCACAGAAACAGAGCGGTGCTGCCATTGTTGGAGAGACTGATGAGGATGAGAGTGAGAGTGGAGGCGAGGGTATTTTCAGAGAGAGGGATGAGTTTGTGGTGCGGATTGAGGACATCAAGTGTCTGAAGGTACGGGAATCTGTTTCTGACTATATATGTATAATGCGGATTTGCAGAAATATAATGCGACACTGTAGGTAGGTTTCATTTTGTGATAATCTCATCTCTCACCAGTTGGCCCTGCAGACGGGACGAGAGCCCCCTCCAATTTGGCGTGTACAGAAAGCTTTGCTGCAGAAGTTTTCCCCTGAGATTAAGGATGGACAGAGACAGTTTTGTGCCACTAGTAATGTGAGTCATGACCCAAAGCAGCACACCAATTTTCAGCCGATTATGATTCTTATTTATTGGTGCTGTTTACCATGGCACTGTTACTAGTATTTAGCCAGGGTTTTTAGAAATATCAGTCTTTCTATTTTTATCTGAATAATCCAATTCACCTTCATAACAATACTTTAAAGCTACACTGTGTGACTCTTTTAGTTTATTCTTAGCTAAAAACACTTAGTTCTTTCAAAAATATATGTCATTGTTAATTAATATTTACTTTGTTCAAGTAATAAAGTATTCTCGTGAGTGTATAATGTGCCATTGAAAATACTAATGTCGGTCGCCATGTTGCCCCTCCATCTTGAAAGTACATTAGCCAAAGAGGGACATACCTCTTTTCGCGTTTACGTTTGAGTTAACAATCGTGGACGAGGTCGAACTGGAAGCCATGTTAATCTTGGACTACATTGGCCACCGTAGGAGTTAAAACGAAATCGGAATTGAGAGGAAGAGAAACTAATATCAGAGAATGTCTAATTGAAGAGAATTGGCACTGGCTGGTTACTTCCAGGTTCTGGACTGGCTGCAGTAACACCTCTCTGTCCATGCGGGGGCGCTCGCGGTCGAGTGCAGAATGAATGGGAGTCAATGGGGTTTCACCCCCAGAAATCCACTTTTCTCAGGATGTAATTTTTTGTCAAGTAATTTGAAAGTTGCATTCAAAAGTAGGGGTGTGCGATATGACGATTTTTAATCGTGGACGATTAAAATGTCTCCACGATCTGCTTTTGAAGAAATATCGTAGTATCGTGTTACAGTGCATTCTATCAGTTCAGTTCTGGCGCCGTCTCAACTGTACAACGCGACGTAGCCTACACATGATCACACGTTAATGAATAGGTACGGGACACTGCAATTCACAAAAGTTCATTATTTGCATAAGCCTTGCCGGTTAAACATTTAATTCACGCGCTGATGTGCTGTTCTAACGTGCGCTTTCCTGACCGCATAACACCCAACGCTCACATGCACTAGAAGTCTGTCAAACAGCGCCTGAATACTGGACTAAGTTATCTCTCGAGTCTTATTATGCTAATACTGTTAAATACACACAATGTTTACATAAACAGGCTATGTCTAAAGTGAAAGCAAACATTTGAGAGAATATCTGGTGTAATATGCGTCTATATTAAACGCGTCAAGTGCTGGTCTAAAAGCGACAGGAATAAATATTACTGCCGCTTGTCCTTAAAGGGACAGTTCACACAAAAAATTAAATAAATTAAAAAAAAAATCCGTCATTATTTACTCACTTTAATGTTGTTCCAAACGTGTATTAATTTCTTTCTTGTGCTGAACACAAAAGACAATTTTTTTTAATGTGGGTAACCAAACAGTTGCTGGTCCCCATTAACTTCCAGGAGAGAACTTATAAAAAAAACTATAAGGGACCAGCAACTGTTCGGTTACCCACATTATTCAAAATAACTTTTATTTTCAACAGAAGAAAGAAACTTATTTGGGTTTAAAACATCTTGAGAGAGTAAATTAAGACAATTTACATTTTTGAGGGAACTATCCCTTTAGTGTTAATAAAACAAAAAAAACACAAGAAGAAAATCACTCACTGACTGAGAACTTTAATATATCTTTAATAAGAATCGATTTATTCAGTGAAGTCTATGTAGTGTTTTAATTTCATATTTGTTCATTTAATTACTTCAATGCTACTGCTAAATACACCTACTGCATCTGAAAAAATAAAGCACTATTTATTTAATATGAATATTAATTTGTGTAATGTTTATCTTGTCTTATTTATTTATTTTTTTCATTACAGCCACTTGCAAAATATTAAAACCAACTTGAAAAAGAATCGTGATAAAAAATCGTGATCGTGATTTTCCTAAAAAAATCGTGATATGATATTTTTTCCATATTGCCCACCCCTATTCAAAAGGGAGGGCTAAGATAATACACACTAAGCTGAAAATTGCATTTTTAAGTTTACTTATCTGTTCTAAAAATCCGTTCAAAAATGTGATGTCGTCACACAATAGCAGAATGCTAGCGTTTTCCGGCCAACAACGGCCTAACCTGTAAGTAATCAAAAGGACATAAGTACTCGTTCATTCGGCTTTTGGCCTATATTCACTGGATGGTCATATACCTTTTCACCCCTAGATGGGGGTAAAAATCACACAGTGTAGCTTTAAAATACTACTCAAACTTATTTAGCAACTGCAAAGCACCATCATGACAACCATTCAGAACAACTTTGAATTGTGTCCGTAAGTAGGATTGTCTCATCACTTAATTGTGTTTCTGTTTTTATCAGAAATTGTAAAAAGCAATATAAGGGAAAGTAATAATAATAAATAATTATTATTATAATTAATAATGTATTATGCATAATTGGATCTTGAATAGTACAATATTTGTAAATTATCAGCACATTAAGTAATGGTTGAATCTGTTTGGTTTTTGACATTTGTATAAGTTGCATTTGCACTATGTTTCTAAATTTTGTCTGTTCTTTTGTTCTTCTCCCTAATTTCTCAATTTCTTCCTAGTATCTTGGTTTTTTTGGGGATGCTAAAAAGCGCTACCAGCGGCTGTATGTGAAGTTTCTGGAAAACATAAACAAAAAAGACTATGTGAGGGTCTGTTCCTGTAAGCCTTGGCACAGACCTACTGTCAACCTGAGGTATGTTGACCCCGTTATCTGTCTTACTGCCCTGTCCAAGTCAATGACCTCACAGGCAACATGTGAGTGTGAAGGCATCTCCTAAGGAAACTTGTTTCAGATAGAGTACTCTGAAATGATGATCTAGAAGAGATTCAAATAAGCTTTATTCATATTGAGTGATTTAACTCCTTTAAGCTAATCCTTCAACACTAGTATTTACATTTTCACCAGTTCTTTAAGCACACTCACAGGATTGTGAGATATCACAGACGCATACTAGACAAATATCTCATAAGATGAAGACATGTTAGTTGACAGGAAACATTACATTTGCATGTGCCTTGTTGCATTTTTCAGATTTTGTACACATCATATATGTCAGTATGAAAGTTGTAGTGTTAAAGGAGTAGTTCACTTTAAAAAAAAAACAAAAAAACTTTTGCTGATAATTTACTCACCCCCATGTCATCCAAGATGTCCATGACATTCTTTCTTCAGTGGAAAAGAAATTAAGGTTTTTGATGAAAACATTCCAGGAATTTTCTCCATATAATGGACTTTACAGGTAACTAAACGGTTCAAGGTCCAAAAGACAGTTTCAGTACAAACTGCAAACTGTTCAAAATGGCTTTAAACGATTCCAGGTGATGAATAAGGGTCTTATCAAGCGAAATGATGAAAAAAAACCAAAGTTTAAGTTTTATAAGCTCAAATGCTTGCCTTGCTCTGTTCTGTGATGCGCGTTCGTGACTTTCCTGTTCAGACTCATTTGTCAAAATGAACGAATCTTTTTTTCGTGTCATTTGGTTCATTCAATGAACGAAATGAACAAATTGACTCGGAAAAGATTCATTCATTTTGATATACGAGTTTGAACAGGAGAGTCACGAACACGCACAGAACAGAGCAAAGTGAGCATTTGAGCTTATAAAACTTAAACTTTGTTTGATAAGACCCTTATTCATCGTCTGGAATCGTTTAAAGCCCTTTGAACAGTTTGCACTGAAACTGTCTTTCGGACCTTGAACCGTTTGGTTCCCATTGAAGTCCATTATATGGAGAAAAATCCTGGAATGTTTTCATCAAAAACCTTAATTTCTTTTCGACTGAAGAAAGAAAGACATGGACATTTTGAACGACATGGGGGTGAGTAAATTATCAGCAAAAGTTTTTTTTTTTAAAGTGAACTACTCCTTTAAGGGCAGTTTACAAAAGGACAATAACTATAAAGTTTTAATTCTATGAGAAGAGAAAAGTCCACACTGCTATAACAATAACACAGTGGAACAATATCATTGAGATCACCTTAAGAAGGATTTTTAATCTAGCTGATGAACTATAAAATCATTGCTAGCCAATCAAAATCCACACGAGCTACAGACGCCATCACTGCAGTGGATGCTTAATTAACAAAACATTATTGTATGTTGGTATGGATGCTAATATAGTTTTAACAGCCCTTTGTACATATGTATCTTGTACATAAAAGTTAGCTTTTCTTTTACGTGTGTGAAATCCAACGACTCCAAGTGTACGTTGCAGAATGTCGTTCTGTAATGGATTTAGAATCGCTAAATAGTAGGTTTTAGAAGGCAGGCAGCAACTGATGATTATAAGGCAATGTAGGGACTAATTGTTATTTTATTTATCAGAACTTTAATATATTTTGATGTTCCTCTGTTCTGTTGTGACAATAAAAGAAACAAGTTTCTTTTTAAAATGCTTTATCATATTATTTTAGTTAAAACTCATAAATAACTATGTCGGGGAAATCTGTTAATGTTTTGTTGCACGTTTCTGAAAAAAAAAAAGATAAAAAATATCGGCCGATATATCGGATTTTAAAACCCCAAAATATTTGTATCGGTATCGGCCTTCAAAATCCTTTATCGGTCGGGCTCTACTGCTTAATAATGGTGTCATAATGGTCTAGATCACAACAGATCATTTCAATGTGGCATATTTTTGCAACCATCCTGTTGTTGTTTTTTTATTTGCTATTTAGGAGGCAGTCTCAACCAGTCCCAAAGTTAGCCCCGCCCCCCAATAACCAGCCTCCCTTAGAGAGAGCTGAGAAAGACAGAGAGAAGATAAAGGAACCACGCGAAAGCAGAGAGAAAAACAACATTCGGCCAAAAGAACTGCGGGACAGAGAAAAATTGCTTAAAACCAGGGAAGAAAAGAAAGAGAAAGAAAAAGAGAAAAAAGCTTCACCTCCGCCGCCTTCGAAACCTGAGAAACGGGCAGCGTTGACGGAACGAGGGAAGGTGAAGGAGGAGAAGAAGAGCGCTGGACAGGAGAGGAAGACTGAACGCTCTGCTAAGCCTCAGCCAGCAAAGCCTCCACCCAAGAAGCGCAGGAAGTGGCTGAAGGAAACGCCCTCGTCGTCAGAATCAGACTCCTCAGCAAGCGAGGATGAAAGTGAGTGTACTTTTAACCAGTGTTGTAGTACTCGAGACTCGGACTCGTCTCGGACTCGGTCTCGTACTCGAACATTTTTTTTTTTAGGACTCGGAATTATTCCCGACACTACTCGAGTTCAATTCAAAATATTTTTCATGATTATTAATGTATGTTAATAAAATATTTCTTTAAATTGATTGACACGCCCAGTGATTTTCTAGTGCGCAACTGCGCATGACAAATTGTAATAAAATTACTTTTAACACCACCTACTATGTGGCCTTTTTACCCTAAACTGATCATATTTTTTAAACTCTAAGTAAATTAAGTAAAAAAAAAATAAATAAAGGATTTCTCTAAGTAAATAAAAGTAAATTAGGTAATCAACCCTCACTGGTCTCGACTCGGACTCGACCGTCTCTGGTCTCGGACTCGACTCTCTATGGATTTGGTCTTGACTCGGACTCGACTCTCTCTGGTCTCGGTGTCGACTCGGACTCGAGTGAGGTGGTCTCGACTACAACACTGCTTTTAACACATGTATGGCAGGTATTAGCCCAAATGTGACACATTAACAGTTACAATCTTTTTTTTTTTTTAATCAAGATTTTATTTATCTGCACACAAAATTTGGGATAAATGTCATATTGCGGTATAACAATGTATCGTTACACTGTTATTAAAACTATATTGTACATAAAATATAATTTCCTATTACAGTTAAACATTATTTAGAGAAGAAAAGCATTATAATTAATAATTGTAACATGACGATTTTTTTGCAAATATAGCCATAGAATGACAGAATAGGAGGCAATGTGCAGTTATGATAGTGTGTTGGCATGTCTCCGTCCAGCAGTGTCAATAAAAGCTGGCCTGAACACACGTGGGATGCGTGAGATGTACCGGAGCTACGTGGAGATGCTGGTCAGTACGGCACTCGACCCGGACATGATTCAGGCTCTAGAGGACACAGAAGGTACATGAATATGATTACCTCCCAGAAAAACGGCTGTGCTGTCGTTTTCAAAGCATGAGATGAGATTCACCCTTCTCCTTATGTCATTGGCTGTTTCAGATGAGCTGTATCTTCCTCCAATGCGCAAGATCGACAGCCTTCTCGGTGAGCAGAAGAGGAAGCTTTTGAAAAGAGTCAATATGAACTCCCAGCACCAGGTAAGTCACCTTTGTATTTGTGCTGTCTTGATTCTTTTATTTGATCACTTCAGTCTTTCGTGTCCCTTGGCAACAGGCATCGTCAAGGACATTCACCAGTTTTTTTTCCAAGGACTTCCTATAATAGGTTTTTCTCAAATTACTTTTTATTTCTCACATTCTTTTCATCCTTTATAGAATAACAGGATGTAATATAAAAAAATAATTCTGACTAAGGATGGAATATAAACTATAGTTAAATGTCTATATAATGTGCTTGTATATTAATTCCTATAATACAAATTAAACAAATACAGCCTGTAGGTGGCAGTCTGGTAATAACTAGAAAACTCCTAAAATAATAGGATTCTACTGCGAATTCATTATGCTGAATAACTTGCCTTTCAGAAGTTACTGTTTAGAGACTTTATTCCTGTTTTAGTCACTGTTTGCATTAAGTATAATACGTTACTGCTGTATATTCACTAGGGCTGGGTATTGAGACAAACTTCACAATTCGATTTCGATTCACAAGCTTGCGATTCGATATTGATTATATTGGATATCAGTTACAATAAATGGCAATTTTTATCAAGGGAATCAAATCTCTCAACTAATGCTGTAAACTTTGCGAGTCTAGGTGTAGCCTACTAGGCTTCATTAGCCTGATATGAAGGTAATAATTAACTGTTTTGTAGCTATACAAACACTTAAATTACACTTTTATTTATTTTTATAATAATATATATGAAATATAAACATTTAAATGGTGGCTGTCATAAAAACTTGCCAGATTTATTCAAATATGCTTTAAATATTGAAGAACATTGAGATTATAATGCATATGTAATATGGTGTATATATTTAGCAAAATGCTCCTCTCTGGAGTTATTTTTTTTGTAGCTGACTAACGAGTTTATGTGGGTTTTCTGAGGTAAATATGACGATGACATTGATTTACAAGCTGATTAACTGACGTCTTTCCACGGTTGAAACCCTGATTGAGCGAATCATAAGTTGTACTCTATCTTTAACACACTTTCAGATGCTCATTCATGTTTATTTCGCGCTGTAACTGGTATTATTAAGCCGGAAGAGAGATCAGCGCTGCTGCTTCTCTTGAGCTGCGCCAGAGCGATCTCACGCCACAGCGACAAAACGTTATTTATGTTTTTAAAATTTCTAAAGAAAATGGACGTAATTTGAAAATCGTGACTTTGTTTCATATCAATAGTAACAAAGGACAAAGATTATTGCGATTTTTTTTTGGATGCGTGCAGCCGCGATACAATGATACGTTCATTCAAATGAAACAGGATGACTAATCGATTCTTGAGATTTAAGAATCGATATCGGTTCGTAAAAATCAGAATCGATTAATACCGAGAAATCGATATTTATTACCCAGCCCTAATATTCACAATGGAAGGAGACTCGCATATATACAGTTTTACGTTTTATAATTCCAGGAATAAACTCATCTGAAATGCAAAAACGGCACTGTAAAGCGTTGCACTCACCTGGCTCTGCACCGAGTGAGCCCTGAAGCATCTACAGCATGAAATACTATTTTACCTAGGGCAACCTGTGACGTACTGTGATTGGATTTCAATCATCCATGTTGTGTTGCTGTAATTCTGAGTTCTTTGAGGTTAACCGGCTTAAACTCAGGCGCAGGGGAATATGAGACTTTAAATACTTTTTCCAAAACATGTATTTGTTTCTTGTGCGTTCAAACCACCTCCACATTCTTTTTAAACTTCATGCTCTTTTAAGCACTTTTCTACTAAGCAAGCCCTTTTTCCAGGTATTGCAGAACTGACATTTCTGAAAGCTAAATTCAAGTACTTTAAGGAGCTTGTGCAAACCCATCCATTCTTCTCTGAATGTCCCTCCACAGGAAGCCCTTCACACGTTCCCTCAGATCACGGCGGAGCCCATGGACTCGGGCACGGTGAGGGTCAGACTGAGTGGGGAATGCTACAACCGCAAAACCCTGAACCGCATCAAAAAGAGTGTTTCCAAACCACAGGTGATTCTTTCCCCCTGATACTGAAATATAAATCTGATTTGATTATGGGACTGTCAATCTGAGGAAAAATGCATCACAGTTTCAACAAAAATATAGAGCAGCACAACGGTTTTCAACATTGATTATAAGAAGAAATGTTCCTTGTGCATTAAATCAGCATATTAGAATGATTATTTCTGAAGAATCACGTGACACTGAGGACTAGAGTAATTCAGCCTTGCTTCACAGGAATACATTACGTTTTAAAATAAATTGAAAAAGAAAACTTATTTTAACAGTAATGATCTCACAATATTCCATTCCAAAGGGAATCTTCTGAACTCCCTGAAACGCCTCGATTGTAGTGTTGAGTTTTCTTCTGGAAACAAACATGTCACAATATTCCTCATTTAAATAATTCCCAAGGACATTCCCAAACACTCTCGAAGCACTTGACCAATCACAACACACTGATCCATTCGACATATCAGAGCACATTGTGCTTTTCAGAAGGAGGGGCTTCATAGAGACAGAAACTTAACGGAGCGTTACTGGCAGACTGGGAAGAGAGGAGCTGCAACAGTGGAGAATATGGGAAAAATAGTGTTTTTGAACATTCAAGCATGAAAACTTCAGGGCTAATGCTACATTCACACCGGACGTGAATAGCGAGTCAAATTCGCGTCTAGTTTGACGCTTGACCACTTTGTGTTAATTCGAGCGTCAAGAACGAAACAGACGCGGGAAAAATAAAAAGTTTGAAGCGAAATTTACGCGCATCAAAACTGAAACCCGTTGACGGCCATCTTTGTTTATGTTGATCGAGCATTCATCGAGAGATTCACCGCACTGTATTTGCTTTGGAGAGCTAGAACAGTGGCGTGGGGATCATCGTCGCCGTATTTGTGTCCACTGGACCCTTCGGAGGAGAACCGTTTGGCTAGTTTCACCCTTTGCTCGCTCAATGAGCTGCGCCTGGATGACGGCCGCTGTCAGCGGTACTTCCTCCTGTCCCGCGCCCAGTTTGATGACTTGTTGTCCCGCATCGGAGCGAGGATCACCCTTGCCCTCATCCACCTAATCTAGCTGTCATTTATTTTTGTTTTGATGATAAAAAGAGCCAGCTTCCAAAAGTTATTAACTGTGATTTTTAAAAAAAATTTTCTCTCTCTCTCTCTCACGCCCAGACATGAACTTATGCACATATATGTTGATTGTCTTTACATCATAATACTATTTCATATAATTAGATATGGAATGAATAACATTCAATACAAAATGAACATGTCTCGTATATAGAAACAATGGTTTAAGTGATAAAATATTTGCTTTGTTGTGCATTAGAACCACACCAGGCATTTAGTCATATTACAAAATAATTTATTGAAGCATCCAGACACTTTACCACGTGAGCAAGCAGCTAGGCTCCTGATTGGTTAACGTGGCGCGAATTCACGCCAAAGTTCAGATTTTTCAACTCGGGCGGCAGACGTGAATTTGCGTCAAACGCATGAATGCACAATTGGCACTAACTAAATCATTCGCGCTTAACGCGGCAGACGCTCAATTCGCGGCATTCGTGCGAACTTAACACGCGCCACGCCTCATTCGCGCCGCAGGAATTTTTTTTGCGCGTAACGCGTCTTTGCATTGACTTATCATTGAAATCATTCGCGCTATTCGCGTCCGGTGTGAACGTAGCATTAAAGTATTCCGGCACTGTGCCGGATCTCCGGCGTGTCCAGCTTTAACGTGTTAAAATATTTAACGCAAACGCAGCATCCTTTCTTTCTGTCATCCTTTAGCTAGGGTTATGACCATGCTCTTATTCACGCAAATGCTTTAAACCACTAATGCGTGACCAGACAAAAGAGGACGTACAGAAAAAGAAACGCGCCAGTATCGAGTTCTCTTTCGCGCTTCAACGAACAATAACGCACATTTATGCCAAAACGTCAGTTTTGTCCTCACAAGAACAGTCTTAAATGAGTGAAATAAAAACTTAAATGGAAGTGAATAGTAGTGAGAGAATGAGATGCGTGAGATCCTGTCAGCAGCGGCAGATCTTAAAGTGACAGGAGCCATTAATGAATTCATTCTGTATGTCAGTAGAGTCATCCTAAAGAACCAAGGCCGTGTGTCCACCAAAGCGTTTTTAGCCAGCTGAAAATGCTATACGCTCTGCTGAAGACGCCGTGCTTTGGGCGCTTGAGAGCGTTTTGGCAGCACAGTGTTTTTTCCGTTGAGACGTTTCGTTGCTATGATACAGAATATATGCAGCAGTTTGAATGTTTTGAGAGTTGGTCGGTGTGGTTTAGTCCCGCCCCTCCTCCTCTGTGATTGGACGGCTGGGTCAAATGTGACAGTGATGAGCGCTGCGTTTTATCCAAAGTTGAACATTTTTTTTAACTCCCAGCGACCAGTAAAAACGCTGGGCGCTCGGCGCTTCAGCGTGAAAAAAACGCTCAGCACCTCGTCACGCTCATGGCGTTTAAAAAACGCGGCGCTCCCATTGAAAACAATTGAAAACATACGCCAGGGGCGTGGAAAAACGCTTTGGTGGACACACGGCCTAAGGTAACAGAGAAAGCTTGTAACTTTGATAAGGATTAATCTATATTTCATTTATAATTTATGCAAATGAATATCCTTATTCAATTTCTGTATGCTACAGGTAAATGACATTTATTATGGGTTTTATATTTTTTAAAGCCTAATATTTAACATTTTTGTGGAAATCATTTTCTTTGAGACATCAGTAGCTATAATATTAGTGATACTGGCTTTCATTCATAAAAAGATATGATATGATACAGCTGTAATACTTGCCAAATAAGCCCAAAAGTTATGTATTTATTTATTTATTTTTTTCACTTTAACCCCTGAAACATATTCTAGTAGAGCCCAAAAACAAAATCAAGACTTTGTAAAAGGGTGTAATATGGCCTCTATAACACTTTAAATCCATTGGCAGCACAATGTAGAAACTGTAATAGAATCCAGATTCTAACATGTCAGCATCCCTGTCTCCTCCAGGACCTCAAGTTGTCTACAGACACATGTCGAATCTACAGTCTCTACCACTCACTGCATCATTATAAATATCACACCTTCTTACACTGCAAGAAAGAGGTAAGAACTCCATTTCCAGAGTGAACAAACGCAGACACGAACGCACTATTAAAACTCTGGTGTTTTCTTTTAGACGAACACTATAGAGCAGGCTTCAGAAGATCCTGGACAAGAGGAGGTTGTTCAGCAGTGCATGGCCAATCAGAGCTGGCTGGAGACGCTCTTCAACTCCTTCTTAGAGCTGATGGCCCTCAGCACCAAAGCTTGAGAGGGAGGAAATCGAGGAGGCCTCAGTGTACAAAGAAGCTGGATTTGTTGTTGCCCTCCTCTTCGCTTTTCCACAAATTCTCTTTTAAACGGCTCTTGCGCAGCGGCGACAGAAGAGGACCGGGCGACGAGCCCAGCCGGCTATAACTCCATTAACTCTTCACAAACGTCACCGAGGCCGCAGACCCGGTGCGGGAGAGCTCAGACGAATGGACATGACTAAACTGAGAGTGCCGACTTTACTGAATTCACTGAATCCCAAGGAAATGGTACCCAGAATATACCATGGAATATACTGTGTGGAGTCTTTATACTTTTTGAATTGACTGATTGACCGCGGGAAATGACTGACAGGAGGAGTACGCTTCGTGTCGACACTAGGAGGAAATCTGTTACTGAATTTTACACGAATAATTTTTTAAGACTATAGCAGTTTTATTCTGGCTTTTTTTTCCTGAAACGAGAGCGAGAGAGAGAGAGAGAGAGTGAAGGTTCTGTTTTATAAACGAAAGCGGACATGGGAAGATGCGTGCAACGACATGTGATGACATTCAACGCTTTAGTCTACACGCGTCAAACAAGTGAGCTAAAGTAAAGCATTTTTTATTTATAAAGACGTTTTTAACAGGAGTTCGCACATACTATTCAAACAAGTAACGCTTCATAACGGTTAAAATAATGTTTGTTCAGATGTTATAAATGGATCTTATTGCCACATTCTGAGCTGTCTTCCTTTTTGCTCATCGAAGGTGGGTAGATACAACGGAAAATGTCTTATCGTTTTTATCTGTTACGGACGAGAAAAGAAAGAACAACTATTTCATGCTACGCAAACGGTATTATTGCAGTGCATTCTACAGAAAAAAAAATCAAATGTTGAGAGTTGAAAGTGAGAGTGAAGCATCAGATTCCCATTAGGGAGGGATAATGTATTAGTACTATTTAAAATGGAAATTTGTTTTTATTTGTTTGTCTTTTGTCTGTATTCTGAGTATTATTTTGGAACAATCTAATACTGTGCTTCTTTCAAAAGTAAAGCCTTTGTGTAAATATTGTACAGCTCTTGACAAAAAGCCCCCCGGTTCTTCTGTACATGGACTATCCCTGTATTTGACAAACAAATAAAACCGTCAACAACTACTTTGTCTCAAATAAGATATGCTTTTTTTTCCTCTGGGTTTGCACTTCACTCCAAGTCAGATTTACTTTGTGACGGGAGAATTAATGGAGCCAGATCTGTTTCTCCCTCTCTTTGGCTTCAACCGAACTTTCTTCCCTAAATGGTTTGTTCTTTTCCTTGAACTTTTGACCATGACTTTATTACACTTCCCCTTTTTGCTGTTATTGTTTATTATTTCTGTTGCTTTATATTTTATGATCTATTCATCTTCGGTTTAGGCCTCAAAACGGCAGGGTTTTTCCAGCCTGGAACTTTCTAGAAAAGTAGAAATTTCTAGCTTTTTTATGATAGATGGTTCAAATTGTTTTGGAATATTTTCAAAGTATAACCAGAAAGTACAATTGTGACCTACAATTACAACTACTTGGAAAATATGCAGTCAAAAAGTACACTGGCACTGAATTGATATTTATTTTGACCCTAGAAATCTAAAGACATGCTTGCATTCTTGGTTTTGTATACAATTATAAATTAAAGCTGGTGTGTTACAACAGATTAAAAAGTTTTGATTGGTTGATATTTTTGCTCACAATTCTGATAAGTCTTAAATAATAATAATGAGGAGTAGGAGTTGGTGTGCAGATGGCAGGATTATTCGGTGATTACAGAATGAAAGCGCTGCTCTGAACAAAATGCCCTGTAAAATAAATATAAACTGATAGGTGTACTGATCAGAAATGTATTAAAAGTCCATACAACATCATCATAAGAACTAGAAAAACCAATCTTTATTAATCTTAATCTTTTTAACCAATCTTTATATAAAGATGATGGTAACACTTTACAATAAGGTTCATTAGTTAACATTTGTAAATGCATTAACTAACATGAACTAACGATGAGCAATGCATTAGTTACAGTGTTAATTAATCTTTGTTAATGTTAGTTAATACAAATACAGCTGTTCATTGTGCGTTCATGTTAGTTCACAGTCCATTAACTAATTTTAACTAATACAACCTTTGATTTTAATAACGTATTAGTAAATGTTGGAATTAATAAGATTAATAACTAAGTTAATTGCTGAAGAAGTATTGTTCACATATTGTACATGTTAACTAATGTAGTTAACTAATGTTAACTAATGAATCTTATTGTAAAGTGTTACCAAGATGATTCTCAACTACATTATGAAAGATTATATAACAATGATTTGATGTACTATTTTGATCCATGTAAACATGGCTATTCCCATTGCAACTGATTGGCATATTAATGTGTTCTTGGCAACATGTAATGCAAAAAGAAGAGTAATGGGATTAATAACTTGGCAACATTTTCAGAAGTATTTCATATTTCGTAGGAATATTGATATTCATTATTTTATTTCCCTCACTGTCTCCCCAGAAGTCCTACCGCTACCGGACATGTTGGAAATCGACAGAAAGTCCTATTCTGATGTTTTACTAAAATGTCTTCTACAGAGGACAAAATAAGTCTATGGGTCTCATGAAGATAGATTATATTTGAAATGTAATTGATTTTCACGTTGTGTTATCGTTCCAAACCGACCAAATGACAGATATTGGTCGCCCTCGCCATCTTGTGGTCATCTAGGGTTAAACAGTTCCCCTGTACACGGAGTGACGTGTACAATGACGTTAAAATGGAAAATCGAAACTGACATGGATTTCCCGAGTAATGTTCAACACCTGATCTCAAGGGACAATAAAGTGTTCAAGGTTTGAATAAAGTCCGGTATTAACGCAGAACTGTCAAGCGAGTCTGTCTCATAGTCGTGATATCTGAAGAGCTCGCTGAAAAACACAACAGGCCACAGCACACACACTGTCGATGTAACCTTACACGGTAAGTGACGATTAAAAGCCATGGTGTTTTTTCTTATTATAACCATGGTTCATTATTTGACTCACGAGATAACATTATTCCTTATACAGAATGTCTTCCCTAGATATGTCATGTTAAAAATTAAAATGTCCACGGCGATATGTAAGAAAATGTTTATACTGTAAAGTTCAGTCAAAAATATACACTAGAAAGGTGTTTTAGGTTTTGCTGTATTTTAGGGGTGTATTAAAGAAGAGTTGTGAGAGTTTGTAAATGAATGTCGGGATATTTCAGCATGTTCTTCTGTCTTTGCAGGCACATTGATGGTTTAGTTTGGTTTAGTCTGTGTGCATCATTCATCATGACCCAACCAAAGCCGCTCTTCGTTCCCTGGCTGTACCAAAAAATAGAGAGTGGAAGTTATCCTGGAGTGTGTTGGACCAGTAAAGAACTTCAGCAGTTTAGCATTCCTTGGAAGCATGCTTTGAGACAGGACAAAAACAGTGATGATGTCCTCATATTCAAGGTGAAAATAAGCATTATTTGTCATTATTAAAGATCCTATTAAAGATAAAGATAGATTATTAAAGATATTAAAGATTAAAGAATATCATTAATACAAGTTTTTGACCTCAAGGGCATCCAAGATGTAGGTGTCTTTGTTTCCGCAGTAGTTTCGATTTTTATATTTTTAGGTCAAACCGTTGTCTGTCAGTCATATAATGCAGGTCTATGGTCACCACCTCAAAGAGCTTGCACAGAGGATAGTTCACCCAAAAAGGAAAATTCTGTCATCATTTACTCATCTTCAAGTAGTTCCAAATCTGTATGATTTTCTTTCTTCTGTTAAACACAAAAGTAACCAAACAGTTGAAGGGTCCCATTGACTTCCACAGTATTTTTTCCCCCATCAACTGGTTTTAAATGATGACAAACTTTTCATTTTTGGTTGAACTATCCCTTTAAAATAATTGTATTTAATAATAACACTAATACTAACAGTAATAGCACTTTTAGTATATTATTGATAAATTGTATATAGTGCATGCATTAGATCTAAGTAGATCTTTATATGTAGGCTAATTTCATAACTGCTTATGTTGTCTTTGAATGTCAAATGTACTGACAAGCATTTATGCTAAACTAAAATATACTTTAATGTCATATCCACTGAAACATCTATTTATGTCATAGAACGGTTGTCATGCTATATGAAACAGCTTGACAAACTTTTTAACCAGATAGTATCATTATTTCTGTATTACAATAATTCAAGTGATCCCAGAAGTACTGGGATAAACATTTATAGTTCGGATATAAACACTGATGTCTATGGTAGCGATCAAAATAGAGTAAATCACCTGTTAAAACCAACTTGAAGTGACTGATAAAAAATGGATTTATTAATGAATAATTCATCCAAGAGATTTGTTCAAAATCACTGATTCATCCAGTAACGAAACAAGTGAAGTCTTCATGAGTGAGTCGATGAATCATTCATTCAAACCGATAAAAAAAAAAAGATTTTTTAAAATATAGTCTGCTGCAATAAACATTTTCTAAGACCTTCTAGTAAATGACATGTTATGTAGTTTAATTGTCTATTCAAAATCATGGGCAAATCTTGATCCTTCATTTAATTATCAATTTATCCAGATTAATGGTGCAGCTCTTATGCATACTCTCTATAAGCACACTTAGATTTGAATACAATTTAATACAATGAAATACGTTTATTTTTCACAAGAGGACACTATAATTGTAAGGGTCATTGTCTTCTAATGTCTGTCAGGCATGGGCTCAGACCAGCGCTTCTGGAGACAGGATAAATGGAGATCCCTCTATTTGGAAGAGGAACTTCCGAAGCGCTCTTCGTGCCAAAGGCTTCAAGATGGTACTTGACAACAAGAATGACACTGCGGATCCGCATAAAGTGTATCAGTTTCCGTCTGATTGTCTTTCTGCAGGTAAGAAACGATACATTTGTGGTTGATGTCATTAAGAAGATTGATCATTGAACCTTTTCTGTTTTCTACCCTGACCGCCTGCAGGATCGGAAGGGTCTCAAGAGACTGATGTGAGTATCTGTTTAATCAGTTATTATGTGCTTGTCAGGCTGGGTTTTACAAAAAACTAGGGCTGTGCAAAAATTAATTGCGATTAATCGCATCCAAAATAAAAGCCTGTGTTTACATAATATATTTGTGTGTGCTGTATATAATTATTTTGTATATATAAATACCTATGCATGCATGTATATATTTAAGAATTATTTCTGCTTAAATTCTATATAAATACATAATCTATATTATATAAATATAAATATTTTATATATGAATAACACATTTTCTTAAATATATACATGCATGTGTGTGTATTTATATATACAAAATAATTATATACAGCACACAAATATATTATGTAAACACAGACTTTTATTTTGGATGCGATTAATCGCAATTAATTTTTGCACAGCCCTACAAAAAACACATTCAGATTGACAACCTGTACAATACTGTGCACACACTGACTTGGGAAATTTGTTTCCCATTCTTTAGTTTTCTCCAGAACTATATTTGGACGAGGAAAGCGTGTTCTCTAGTAAGCAGTTTTTATTCCCAGTCATGCATTTGTCATACAGGTGAAACTCGAAAAATTAGTCAATTAGTTAATTCATTTCAGTAAACTTAAAAGGTAAAACTAATATATTATCTAGACTCATTACATTCAAAGTGATATATTTCAAGCCTTTATTTGTATAATTTTGATGATTACATCTTGTGAAAACCAAAATTCAATTAATTTTTATTATACCCTATTATGAACCAAATTCAAATTTAGAATATTGTGAGAAGGTTTTCAAGCCATTATCATCCAAATTATAACAAAGGCTTGAAATATCTCACTTTGCATGTAATGAGTCTATATAATATAATAGTTTCACCTTTTAAGTTTAATTACTGAAATAAATGAACTTTTGCACGATATTCAAATTTTTCGAGTTTCATCACCTGTATAATAGTGAGGTAGACCTTTAATCGTGATGACATGTGTTTTACTTGTATCTCCTTTATCTACTCTGATCTTTTCTTTCTTAGAAAACCCATCCCAAGGTTTAGAGGGACAATTAACTGGACTAAACCTTCATGAAAGTCCCTCCCGAGGTACATTGAAAAATTATAGGAGGCTGTAGTACAAAGCAAAATATGATATGATATTAACTCTATGGATATGGTTTTACCATTATTTTAGGTATTTGAATCTCTATATGCATAATGTATGCTATTGTTATATTATAATAAACACACACACACACACACACACACACAAAGGATGTCCTGCTTAGTACATTGACATGCTTTGTTCAAATATTATTAAAAATTCAATTGCACTTTATTTTGCAGTAAGAGTACTTCCGTGTATAAAATACTGGGTAATATGAGGTAACTGCCTTAAGGTTTGGTTCACAGGTTATTACCCAACTATTGCAATATAATAAATACATATCATTTACATGGGGAACAGGACTGTTAAATAAAGTGCTACCACAAATTAATTTTGGATTTTGTAAGCGTGTTGTTTTATCGTAGTAAC
Source organism: Pimephales promelas (assembly GCF_016745375.1). The sequence continues at coordinate 2,881,625 of NW_024121876.1, read as the reverse complement.
GCAATGACAAGTAAAATTATGCTGTCATACAAAGAAACAAGTAAAACCAAGAGAGAACCACCTAAATATTAATATAATACTGATTAAGTTGTCGAGTAGACAGTGACTGCTTTTTGTTTTTCTATGCATTTACTTATTTGCACAGTCAAATAATATATATATATATATATATTAGGGCTGTCAAACGATTAATCACGATTAATCACATTCAAAATAAAAGTTTGTGTTTATATAATGTATGTGGGTGCACTGTGTATAATTATTTTATATATATAAATACACACACTTATATATACAGTATATAAGAAATATTTTCATGTATATACTGTATATAGATTTATATATAATTTATATTATATAAAATATATATATAAATTACATTTTTTTCTAAAATATACATACTTGTTTGTGTATTTATATATATAAATAATTATACACAGTGCACCCACATATATTATGTAAACACAAACTTTTATTTTGGATGTGATTAATCGTTTGACAGCCCTAATATATATATATATATATATATATAGATGCATATTTACATGGTTGAATCCCCTCCGGGCACCACTTTTGGCCACTTAGTACATGGATTATTGCTTTTAGTTATATAATGATTTAAAGGACAGTAAGTTGTGAATTTCACTTTTCATATTTGTTTCAGTTTGGAATTCAGAGCAGTTATACTTGGGACAACAACTCTTCCAAACATTGGATCCATGTTCAGAACCCCAGTTTACTGGGATGGCCCATTTTCAAAGAGTGGACCCCCCCGGAGCCTTCTCTTCAGCTGGGGGTGCGGTTGGTGGCTTGGGGCAGATTTCACCAACTGATGCAGCGACGGCGGTGAATCCTCATTCTCCAGAATATCAGCAGCCGGCTGCATGTCCACCACATGCTGAAGGAAATCAGGATGCCATTCCTGAACCCAAACTGGGTAGGTAGAACCTGAGACCATGACATATTCTTCACATCAATCACTGGTGTTTAATTACTCAGCTTTTTTTCCATTCATTTCCTTCACAGAGACATGTTTTCGGATTAAGGTGTATTACAAAGGGAAGATGGTGTTAGACAAGCTGGTGGAGGATTCTGGATTCAGACTGATGTATCAGGAAAACATGTTGGTTTTTTTTGTACTTAAAGGGATAGTTCACTTTGAAATTATTTTTTGGTATGTTTTAGCTTACCTCAAGGGCATCCAAGATGTAGGTGTCTTTGTTTCCGCAGTATTTTCAATTTTGATATTTTTAGGTCAAACCGTTCTTGTGTGTCAGTCATATAATGCAGGTCTATGGTCACCACCTCAAAGAGCATGCACAGAGAAGTCCAAATTAAACATGATTTAATGACTCGTAAGTGTAAGTAGACATTGATGGCCTAAGACACGAAATGAGCGGTTTGTGTGAAAAAACAAACAGTATTTATATCGTTTTTACCTATTGTAACCACAGACACGTCCAAGTGATCTGAGGGCGAGGACGCTTTGGTCTGCGCAAGCGCCGGAAAGTGCCGGAAGTGATTTCTCGCGTGTGTACGTCGCTCATTGTTTACACAGAGATTTTAGAAGTGTTACCTTTCACTGTGAAGATCTAAACATATTTAGATATACAGGAAATTGCAATGGAAGACGATTTCGATATATCAACAGACAACGTTGATTTTTTTTGCAACCGCGCTTTTGCACAGCCCAAAGCGCCCGCGCCCTCAAATCACTTGGACGTGGCTGAGGTAAAAACGATATAAATACTGTTCGTTTTCTCACACAAACCGCTCGTTTCGTGTCTTAGGCCATCAATGTGTACTTACATTTACGAGTCATTAAATCATGTTTAATTTGGACTTCTCTGTGCATGCTCTTTGAGGTGGTGACCATAGACCCCCATTATATGACTGATCGACAAGAACGGTTTGAAAAATGTCAAAATTGAAAATACTGTGGAAACAAAGACACCTACATCTTGGATGCCCTTGAGGTAAGCTAAAAGTATCCCTTTAATTTACTGATCAACTTTCAATTAGCATCACTGAATAATGTTATAGTATAATAGATGAATACTTAACAGGCTACACTTTTTTCCCCATAGTGACGAGTCCAGAGCTGACCTACCAGTGGTGAGGCTGCCTCCTCCTCCAGATGATATCCCAGATCAGAACCAGATCAGGCTTACGAACGATATCCTGAATAATCTGGGCGGTCTGGAGGTCAGGAGATCGGATGCTGTGGTTTATGGCCACCGCTGGGGAAACACCAGGATCTATTGGGGTTTGTGCAAACATGAAAAAAGCCCAACAACCAGAGAGCTCGCCAAGAACACGCCTGACCCCATCTTCTTCTTCAAAAATTATATTTCAGGTGAATTATATTAGGTGTTTATTTTATGTATTTGTTTGGGTATGGTCGATCTTTGGTGGTTGCAGATATTTAGTTGATTCTTCTATATCCCTTGGATAATGTGTTGGATGTCTGTTCATGCCATTCCATTAGGTTTGATGGAGTTTATGGAGACAAGCAGGGAATCTCCCTCTTATACTCTTTACTTCTTTCTGGGAGAGAAGTGGCCGGACCCCAAAATGAAACCGTGGGAGAAGAAACTCGTCATGATAGAGGTTCGGATTGGGCAAATTAAATACTATAAATATATATAAAATATTTAAATTTTTATTATTTCATGCTTCACATATTTGTTACATATTATTACATATACTATACATATTTGGTATGCAAAATACCAACATGATCAAAAAATTATAATCTGTTGCACACATCCTTCTGCTGTCTGATTGATAGTTTATACTTTAATGATAAAACAAAGTCATTTTAGTATCATTTTAAAAATGTTGAATGAGTTTTATCACATAGATGTAAGAAAAACTTTGATATTGTTAGTAATATTTCAAGATGGACACTTACTCGACTGAAGAAACTTGTAATGGATTACCCATACATATTTTCTTTTTTTAGAAAAATCATGTTAAAATATATCAAATATGATGCATTAGGCTTTTGAGGAACGTGTATTTGTACATCTATCAATCCTCATTGTATTGCTTTGCGTTATATGTTTCTTCCACCATTAAAACCAAATTAGATCATAAAACCTAAGCATTTAAAATCATCTAACTAAAACATATTATTGAGAGATATAGAGTGAGCTCCATATTCTCACTATATCATTTACATATTTACATTTATGTTGCATTTAACACCTGTTGAGTCACTGCCTCTCATGGCTTACTGCTTCATTAGTATTCGTAATTTTTTAGAGGCTAGTAGTGATTTTTGTCAGAGTATGCAAAATAAAATAATTGTATGATGACTTATTTTGATCTTTCCCATTCTCTGGTTTGGTTAGGTTATTCTGACTTCACTGGAGGGTTTGAACACGTTGGCTGTTTCACGTGGGGCGTCTTCACTGCAGTCAGTGGAGCTACAACTCTCTCTGGAGCTAATGATGGAGTTGTGTTAGAAAGATCGCCTCTGTCCAAGTGAAAAGGCTTGACTCTATTCTTATTTCGGATTAATTTAAATGACTTATTAAAGTGCCCCTATTATGCTATTTTGAAGCCTTCTAATGTTGTTTTGGAGTTTCCTACAATAGGCTTACATGCATCCTATGTCAATCTAATATACTGTATATTACACATCACCTCATTTCTCAGAGAGTCTGAAACTATTCGTTGGAAGATTCAGTCTCTCTAAACTCCCTAAATTACGGTGTTTTAGGGCAGGTCAAAGCAGAACTGGCAGAAATTCCCCCCTCTATGTGAAGCGCTTTGAGTGTCCAGAAAGGCGCTATATAAATGTAATGAATTATTATTATTATTATTGTTTCTGCAGGTCAGAATCGATTCTTTCTTTTAGGAGATATTAACTTTATTTGTGGTGCACTTTGACCTTAACCTAGAAATCTAGACGCATCCTAGTGGCAGCAAAAAACATTTTGCAGCCAGTGTGGTCTAGCAACTCTCCATAGACGTTTAAGCTGGAAAAACAAACTCTGGTCAGGCCAATCACATCGTGTATAGAGTTGGCGGGCGGGACAGAGTTGCGACGGTTCACTCGATCCTCGGATTCTGCGCCGCGCCCACTGTTACAAAAAAGCTGTGGCGAAACGATCAACAATCACATGAAGTAGGGTGTGTATGACACGCCAATTCGTATTTCCATTTTTGGCGTGCTATCAGACTCGCTTTTCAGCGTGTTTATGAACGCCGTTGACTTAACGTTATTACTGTATATATAAATATATGACTTACCTCAACCCCGTCCCTAAACCTAACCGTCACTGGGGTTAATGGCATTTATGACTGTTCCCTTACTATCCGAGGAAAAAAAAAGATCGCTCCCCAGATGTAGATCTACATTTTGCTTCGGTTTCACGCGGACATTTGACGGCGTGTACAGACACGCGGAATCACTCGGACGTTAATGGCGTAGACATACACGCATACACGCGGATAGCTTAAAATGCGTAGAGATAACAGGCCACTTGACTCAAAAGTGGCGTGTATGTTTACGCAAAAGTCATGATGTCATGTTGCCTGGTGCTATTTTGCAGTTCCAGAAAACAATTGCGCCAATGACCAAAAAAAAAAACCCGGTCTAAAGTCAGTGGCGCGTTGTGCGTACATTCAGATGCTATTTTAAGCGCGCATGCTTGGCCATAATACAGAGTGTGAACAACGCGCATACACTGTAGATGATTCTAATTTGGGTGGGTTTGTCTCATCCCCAATGTCACTTCTCTTTCTTTTACGGCCCTGACGAGAACATCGATCTCCTCGGCTGTTAAAGGGTCAGTTCACCCAAAAATGAAAATTAAGTCATTAATTACTCACCCCCATGCTGTACCAACCCCGTAAGACCTTCGTTCGTCTTCGGAACACAAATGAAGATATTTTTGATTAAATTTGAGAGCTGTATAACTACCACATTGGCTCCTAAGGGACTGCCTCTTGACGGCCCAGAAAGTCAATGAAGAAAATGTTTAAATATCCCAAGTGACTACCGTGGCTCAACTATATGTTTATCAAGCGACGCGAATACTTTTTGTGCGAAAAAACAAACAAAAATAACGAGTTTATTCGACTATTTCTTTTCTTCCTTGTAGGCCAGAAACGAGACTTCCTTATAGATTTCCACGACGCATGCGCGAGAATTGCGATCTGAAGTAGTGTAAGCTGGTGTAAGCAGATCGCAAATCTCGCGCATGTGTCGTGGAAATCTAAGGAAGTCTCGTTTCTGGCCTACAAGGAAGAAAAGAAATAGTCGAATAAACTCGTTATTTTTGTTTGTTTTTTCGCACAAAAAGTATTCGCGTCGCTTGATAAACATATAGTTGAGCCACGGTAGTCACTTGGGATATTTAAACATTTTCTTCATTGACTTTCTGGGCCGTCAAGAGGCAGTCCCTCAGGAGCCAATGTGGTAGTTATACAGCTCTCAAATTTAATCAAAAATATCTTCATTTGTGTTCCGAAGACGAACGAAGGTCTTACGGGGTTGGTACAGCATGGGGGTGAGTAATTAATGACTTAATTTTCATTTTTGGGTGAACTAACCCTTTAACCGATTAAAGCGCGCCTGGTAAATGCGCCATTATAATAGTATTGCGCCACGGAACAAGCGCACCTCGTTCATCACGCGGAATGCCACACCAATGAATAATGAAGCTACTCCAGACCAACCCCTTTTAGATTTGCGTCAGGCGCAAGAGGCATTTATCCCGACGGTTAAATAGCAACAGCACCAGATCCGCCCACAAAGTTACTTGCGCTTTGCGCTTTGACACTTGCGTTTCAGATCGTTAAAATAGGGCCCACTGTCTCTTTCTCTCTCACACACATGTAGGCTAGTTATGAACTCTTTAGACTTTTATTGATTAGTGTTTTATTTTTAAAGTTTGTGGGTCGTGTAAAAAACAAAAAAATCCCTTATTTTGGGGATGGATTCCGGGAAATCTCCCTTATTTTCAATGTTCAATGTCGACAGCTATGGAATCACTGGATACGGTTAAAATTTAATGTATCAACTTGCTCCGCTGACTACGTCACCTCCTTCGTTGCTCTGATTGGTTGTAGCGCTATCCAATTGAGTGCAGAGAGAATTTGAAAGACAACCGTTTATCCCACTCATCAATGATGCCAGGCTACTTTGATCTTTGAAACGTTACAGAAATGTTACATTCACAAACGGCTATATTACACACTGCATGAAAGCTAATATTCGAAAAAGCATATTAGGGGCACTTTCAACTGTTTACTTAGTGGCGTCGCGACTCCATGGTTAATTGTATTTATTAAAAGTGTGTGGACCAATATTTCTGAGCAAATTTTCAGTAATGGTACAAGACAATAATTGATTCAGTAGATACAAATACATAAAGTTTACAAAGGGAGTCGTATTTTAAAAGGAGGGATTTCATATAACAAGTTGTGTACTATCATAAAAAGTCTAATGTGCCTTTAAGACTGGTTTTACACTACTACTGTTATCATAATACGATAGTGTCAGATTACCATAATCTTGTCTTTTCACAAAGTGTCTTCAATCTTTTCGTAGTCTGATTTGGATTTTTGTTATATCTTTGACTGAACTGAATGTGTACTGCATTCATATTGGGACCGATGTGTCGTTTCTTTAGCTTTTTCAACTGATATGAACAAGTTTGCACTTAGGATCATTTCACTTTTCAGTCATGTAAAATCTGGAAATGTCAGGGAATTTTACGTGTTTTACAGTCATGTAAAAAGCATGCAAATTAATAAAATCTCAAAAAGTCATGCAAAAGTTGAGGACGTTTCAATTTAATTCACATTTACTTGTAGCACTTTTCACAATACATATAGTTTCAAAGTGGCTTTACAGAAAGATGCATGCTTCTACATTACTTTTCTGAGTGATCTTTACCAGTGTTGACTCTATTAAAGTAATGTCCATATGCCAAAAATGTACATTTCTAAGATAATACAAATAGTGCAGTTAGCTAATATTATGTATTCATTTAGACAGAAACAATGATCTCATTAAAGCAATTATTACAAGTTCTTGATAACAATACATTTCTATAATGAATATACATTTTTCTATTTATACTCTGTTCTAAAATATTTTATCGAAAAGTCATGGTATCAGATTTGTGAGTGAATCAGTAGTATGCAATGAACTGATCAAACGGGTTTGACATTTAATATTCAGCCATGTGGGAGGGATTTTGCACCAATCAGATTTCGGAGTTACCCAGCGCTACACAAAAACTAAAGACCACAACATGTCCCGGAGGGATTCATCTAACTTACATTACACTGATTCTAGCCTCAGAAGATAAAACATTTAACGAGCATGAACATTCAACTTACAAATCAATGGCACAAACAGGGTGTGAGACCCAAAAGCACTCGAGACATCATATTGTCACGAGGATCACATATTGCTGCAGTAGCATCCTCTACCCCAGATACGGCTCTGACAAGAATTGCAAACACTGGTCCCCTACCACTGCCTGTACATCTTGAAAACAGATTTGAAGTATTAAAGGGATACTCCACTTTTTTTGGAAATAGGCTTATTTTACCACTCCCCCAGAGTTAAACAATTGGGTTTTACCGTTTTCAAATCCATTCAGCTGATTTTCTGATATTTAGAAGAATATCAGTAACCAGACAGTTTCTGGTCTCATTGACTTCCATATAGGCTTGCCGCGATAGACGGTGTTGACGGTGTTACCGGTTTTAAGCCCCATCACCGGTGACATCACTTTCCCACCGTGACACCGCGATGTCTTGACTTTTTTTTTTAAAAGTATTCGTTTTTGCTAAAATATTTATTTGAATTAATTAAAAATAATAATTTTCAATTATTTAGTTCTGAAGAGAGCATTATAATTAAAAATGAACTGCGCAACGCGTGCCGTCACGTCACAGATCAGCAAGCATCAGGATTCCATTTAGCACGTGTGGAGACGAGAACGAGTCAAATTACAGAAAAGCAAGATAATGGCGGAAGATTTGGTGTCAAAACGCAATGCAAAAGCGCCTGTTTGGCAATATTTTGGCCAATATATATTAATGTTAATAAATGCCAATTTATAGTGTTTTACTTTTTTTTTAGAGTGCTGTCATTTATGTAGGCTAAGGTCCTTTTTAAAGTTTTTATTTTATATTCGTCTCTTTTTATTTGGTTTTATCTTATTTAAACTTTGTTTAATTTATTTAGGCCTATTTTGTTTTCTTATTCGTTAATAAACGTTTTATTATTTTTTTTTGGGCCCACAGTTTGCCGATTTTCACTTTATTTTTATTCGTTCGTTATGCTAATAAAAGTTCTGTCTATATTTTATTCGTTTATTATTCTAATAAAAGTGCTGTCTAAATAAAAGTTTATTGTCAGCGAGTTTTTTTTTTTTTTTGTCCATTCCAGCAATTGACGCTGAATTGCAATTGACGCTTATTTCGAAAGTGAAAGTATGTCATTTATGTAGGCTAAGGTCCGTTTTGAAGTTTTTATTTTATATTCGTCTCTTTTTAATTGGTTTTATCTCATTTAAACTTTGTGTAATTTATTTAGGCCTATTTTATTTTCTTATTCGTTAATAAACGTTTTATGGTTCTTATTTGTTTGGGCCCACATTTTGCCGATTTTCACTTTTTTCAGCCTATGCATGGGGTTATTTTTATTCGTTCGTTATGCTAATAAAAGTCTATAAATAAAAGTTTTATTATCAGCGAGTTTTTTTTTTTTGTCCATTCAAGCAATTGACGCTTATTTCGAAAGTGAAAGTATAACGCGCACGCATTTAAAAGCTATTTAACCCCCCCGCCCTGCCCTCCACGGTGACACCGGGATTACCGGTGTTGTCACACGTCGATTAACCGGTGGGAAATTTTCCTCACCGCGGCAACCCTACTTCCATAGTAGGAAAAAAATATACTATGGAAGTCAATGAGAGCAGAAACTGTCTAGTTACTGATATTCTTCTAAATATAAAAAAAATCGTCTGAATACATTCGAAAACGGTAAAACCCAATTGTTTAACTCAGGGGGAGTGCTAAAATAAGTCTATTTTCAAAAAAAAAAAGTGGAGTATCCCTTTAATGAAGGAGGAATCCCTGAATGTGATCGAACATAGACTGAATCAGCCAGTAGCTAACACTGATGCTAACTGGAGCTCAAGATCGAGCAGAAAAACCATAATCAGAAACATTATTAGCAAGGATACAACAACGTACTGCCGTAAATAAAAATTTCTGATGTAAATAGGGAACTTCAGAACATTCCGATGAAACGCAAATCGACAAATCAAAAATTATATTCATAAAGAGCAATCAGAAGGATTTCAATGAACTTTTTGAAACACTTAAAAGACTGAAAGTTCAGACATTCATCAGTGGGCCACTCCCAGCAAGAGGAACAAACAGATTCAACCAAAAAACGGCAGGCCCCACCCAGCCCCTCCTCTTCCCCCTCCTCCAGTGAGAGCTCTTCAGCCTCTGCCACAGCGCCAGTTCTCACACCCTCCTCCATCTTCTCGAGGTGAACCAAAAACAACTGATATCAGCTGTCAGTAATATGTGCCGGGTCCCCGCTATGATAACAGTAACTTTCGTAAATGTTTACAAAACAAGCGCAAACCCAGTGTGCCCGAATCTTTCTCTATTGCTGTTCAATTACATGATAGAAAATCTACAAGCTCTACAGCAAAGCCATCTAATCTGGTGCCTATCCCACGCCAAACTAAGATTGCTGTGGGGACAAAAAGTAAGACTGTTAAGTTAGCACTTTTAAACATCAGCTCACTTAAAAATAAATCACTTCTAGTCCACGACTTAATAACCACACACAACCTGGACTTTATGTTTTTAAATGAAACTTGGCTCGAAGACAGCTGCAGTGCAACAATCCTCAATGAAACATCCCCTCCAAACTTTACTTTTATGAATGTCTGCAGAGCTTGTAGGAGAGGCGATGGCTTAGCTGTTTTTTTTAAAAGATGTCTGTGAATGTAAGCAAATGTCATTTGGAAATTGTGTTAAAAGGTGCACCACTTATATGTTCTATTGGTGCTTCTTATTGACCCCGAACCTTTGAAGTGAAGTGTATTAATTCATTCAAGTGTCTTAACTAGATATATTCAAGTGATATTTAAGGGTATGTTCTTTATGTTTAAGCTGTTAAAATGTTAAGATTAATTATTTAAGTTATAAGTATACGGTTATGGTCACCACATCCATGCCGATCTACTCCACGTTCTCCAGGTCATCGTGTTCTTCCTCTGATTCCCTCTCCTCCATTGAGAGGTCCCTGAGCTCTGACAGTGGCACCAGCTGACCCGCTTGGTTCAATCCCATTGGCTGAATCACATTATCCCTGTTTAGGAAAACGTGTGAGTGTTGTTAGAGCAGTGTGTACAATGTTTTGATAAGTGGTTTAAGTTCCTTACTTTGAGAGTTTGTTAAAAAGACGGATGAGCCGGTGAGCTTCCTCTTCTTTCTCATCCTCTGTCATTCCCTCCATGGGATCAGGCTGCTCCTCTTCCACCTGTCCCGTCACTGGGTTCACGCGGTCTTTAACCTGCCGGTACTCCTCGGTGTCGGAGTCAGAGTCGCTAGAGTACCGTGTGCCTGATGAGGAGGCATGTGATCTTTGACCTCCTAGCAAGCCTCTAGTGGCCAGCAGCCCAGCAGCGTTCCCATATCCAGTGTACTTGATGAAACGTCTCACTGAAATATCCAAGAAAAACTCTGCATATTAGGTCTTGGGGGTAAAACTCACGGGTATAGAGTGGTTGAAATGGAAATAGATGAATGGAAAAGTGTAATAAAAACAATAATAATAATAAACGTCTTATCACACTATAAATGTATACATTTAGCTATTGAATAATTAAATGCAAGTTTCCATGGTCAGTTGCAGACAGTTTCCTAGTTTTCTCCTTTTAGGTGCAATCATTGTACACTTGTCAAAACGAAAAGTCAAATTAGATTCTCCAGTTTCTGTCAGTCCCACCCACTACGTTATCTTTAGAACTTAAGGAAGTAATAGTAGATTCATGCTTTTGTGGAGTTGAAGTTGAAAATGTCAAAGCAAAAATCAATCATCTGATACTTTAAAGGGATCCTTTTATACTATTTTACATATTCATTTTTCAGTAACACTTTATTTTACGACCCACAAACAACTGTGTAAGTACACTGAAATTCCGGTGTACGTTTCTGTAATTATAGTGTACTTCCGTGTAAGTACAAGGGAACAATATGTTGAGTTTGGGGTAATAAAGGGGTAACAAACAGATATACACCCTGCAAATAACTTTGTAAGTACACTGAAATTACGGTGTACGTTTCTGTAATTATAGTGTACTTCCGTCTAAGTATAGGGAACAATATGTTAAGTTTGGGGTAATAAAGGGGTAACAAGCAGGTATACAAGCAAATTATTTAATTAGTTAAAAAAAAATAACAGGTACCTATTCTGTTAATATATTCCAGGCAAAAATTGTACGTTGTTTATAAAATGTATCACATTTCTGTCAAAATATGTTCTTCTGCAATGTCACAGGGTAATTTTGACATCTGTGGGTTATATATATATATATACAGTATATACTATGATAAAAATTAAATTTATTGGCTTTTCTTACTAGATTACTTAATGTTAAGTCAAAATAATTTGTTTGCTATGATTTTAATTTAGACCATACCATGTGGTAATTAGTACTTACCTTATACCATTGAATTGCAATAACACTTAAATGTCTGGGCAAATATACTGTGTTATTAAAACGATTTTTTTAATATATATAACAGTAGCTTTCTCTGTAATTATTACAGTGCAAATAGTGTTGTTTCGTATTGCTACATAGTAAGTAGCTTTGTTACCCCCTTGTTCTGCGTAGTTACAGGGTAAGGTAACTCCTGCGGGCTGTAAATTAAAGTGGTGCTTGTTACCCCTTTATTACCCAAAACTTAACATATTGTTCCCTTATACCTGCACGGAAGTACACTATAATTACAGAAATTTACACCGTAATTTCAGTGTACTTACACAGTTGTTTGCGGGTCGTAAAATAAAGTGTTACCCATCTTTCTTTAGTGTGTAATGTTGCTGTTTGAGCATGAACAAGTCCCTCCTATCTCAGTGTCACGTTTTTCTGAACTTCATGGAACACCTTCATTATTATAGTCTTGAGTTTTCTTCTGGGAACGAACACGTCACAATATTCCTCATTTAAATAATACCCAGTCAAGGTAAACATTAATTAAAGGGACGTGGCCCGCTTGAGTTAGTTAGTAGTGTGTTTCAACTGCCATTTATGGGAAGGGGCGTGACATTCCCATCCCAAACACGCTTGAAGCGGTTGACCAATCACAACACACTGATTCGGCTGACCAATCAGAGCACATTGCGGATTTCGGAAGGAAATGGCGACAAAGAGGAAAAACTGCGGACTGCGGCTATAAAATACAATCATTTTATATTTATTTGCAAAAATCATAATAGTAATTCATTTGTCTATACTGTCATCATACTTGATAGAAAACCGGCTTGTTTTGTTATTTCGGTTTTTACATTTTGTGTTGCATTGTATTTTTTCAATTTGTTTTTGTGGTAATTTGGCGTGCAGTTTGAGTGCGGTACCGTTCTCTTTGCAAAGCACGAAGAGCAGGTCGGCAGCGCAGTGTTTGAGCTCAGTGTCCAGGTTGGTCATCAGTCTAACCAGGCGATTCCTCAAGGTGTTGCCCTTCTCAGGTTTAGTGCTGGCATCTCTTAACGGAGGCAGAATCTGTACTCGTGAGAAAACATGCAGTTTGATATAAAACAATGCAAGAGTTTTATTAGACAATTTTGCCTCATGATAACGTAAAGCAGCAGTCGTGCCTGTTGTCTAAGGTAGCGTCTCGTGTCTCTGTGACCTCTGGAGCACTCGCTCAGCAAGTTCAGCACAGGGGTCAGTCTCTCTTTGACCTTTTCACCCTGCATGTAAAACACCACTGCGTTAGAAAAGCCATCGTTGCACATGTCATGCAAAAATATGTGCGAGTCAGATCATATATTTTGTTTGGTCCACTTTTAAAGATTATTTATTCCCTTCTCCCTTCTTCCACCCTCTCTGACCCTATATATATAGAAACTATTTTAATATTTTAAACCGTTAAACTGTAAAAATAACCCTGTTCAACCCTTGTCAGTGCTAATATTTCACTCACTGCGTGTCTTATCTTTAGTAAATCCTGACAGTTGTTTTTCAGTAGTGCCTGTTAGTAAATCTGGCCCTAAATCTCAAAATATCAAGGACAATATGATTCATGATATCCCTTTCTCTGTTGTCTCCATCTTTCTGTTCTTTCCTTATTTCTTTCTTTCACCCTGTTTTTTTACCTGCTCCAGTTTTCTCTCCATGTACACGAGTAGGCTTTGCACACAGTCCATGTTGACTCCGTTCATCTGGTGTGAGTCTGGAGCCAGAGGCACAGACACCAGAACGTCTAGACAACTCAACGGGAGAGCTGACAGCATGTTCACTGCATGCCTGAGAGAAAGACAGATGTGATGTCATGGTAAAATCTGTTCTGTTTTAATTCAATGTTGAATACTGTTGATTATTTAAAACAACATCAGTCTGTAAAAGCTTGTGTTTTACGTAAATTAGTCTATAAATCTTGGCTATTTAACCCTTGTGCATCCTTATGGTCATCACTTTGCCTGTGCTAATGCTAACTGCATGAAATTTGGCACAGGTGTGTATTTTTATTGGAATTTTTGCTATTTCATCACCATTTCCTTTAAAGAAAATCTATTTTGCACCACAAAATAGTTCCTCTCTGCACCTTTTGGACCAAATGTCCCCATTGAAACCCATTAAAACTGACATTTTTAATCCCGGGTCATTTAACTGATGCAGTCTTTTTGTAAGAGGCTTTCATTCTGTTGGCAAGGCTTCAAAATTTACATTTTTACAAATGAAACATTTCAGGTAAGTACGTTTTTCAGGTTTGGCCTACAAAGCAAACACTTGCTTTATTATTATTATTTTTGTTTTGGTTTGTTTTCTGCTTTGGCATATTATAGAGCCAATTGGGTAAATTATGCAACGATAAGTGTGTGAGTGTGTTGGTTTGAATGTCAGAGTGAGGTTGATGTGTGATTTAAACAAAAAATATGTGTGTGAGAAAAACTCAACAGCAAATCCAATCTCTGTGTGCACCAGTGGAGACACCAACCTCAAATTGGGAACACAACTTATTTAGATATTTGATTTTCTAGCAGTTTTAGAGTTCAACTTGTTTCATAAAATATATATTCTATGTAAAATAATGTTCATAAATCATTTTCAGAAACTTAACCCTATATAACTTAAAAATGAGACCAAACTTACGTCTCTGCTCCCAAGCTTCAAATGTTTATGACAGTTTTTTGACACAGACATTTTTGTCCACTATGCACCTGTGTAACTTTTTTAATTGATGCACAAGGGTTAAACCGAAAATAAAATAAAATATTGTCCTTTTGAGAAGTTTATGCATTACATAATTCATATGAGTGAAGATGAGGAGAAAAGCAGACACAGATGCACTTTCAGAAGAAGGAAGAGCCTGTGCTCACTGTGACACTTAAGGCACACACTGGTCAATTTAGAGATATGAGAGAGAAATACTTTGAAAAAAGAAAAAACTAATTCCTCATTTTCTATAGCTTTCACGAACTGATACGATGCAGGTGTTACTAAAGGAAGGCAATCGCGCATCTGTCAGTCAAATTAATATGTTCTTTTTATTAATAGTATTATAATTATTGCCTGCACACCGTGTGTGGGCTTAATGCCTTTTTTAATGTCATGACCTTTAGAATTAAATGCTCCAAGTTTTACTAAATAAATAAAAACACATAGAACACATACAAATTATTAAAAATACACAAAAATTACAATAAATACAATTAAATAAAATTATTGGTAACATACACTACCGTTCAAGTTTTTTTAGTCGTATAAAGTCAAAACCAACAATATTGAGAAATATCATTACAATTTAAAATAAATATTTTATGTTATTTATTTCAATTAACTTTTTTTGTTGTTGCTTTATTATTATTATTATTATTATTATTAATAATAATAATATGCTCACCAAGGCTGCATTTTTTAATAACATTTTATTAAAAAAAATACAGTAAAAACAGTACTATTATAAAATAGGATTACAATTTAAAATAAATATTTTATTTAAATTATTGCAATTATTATTGTATAATTATTTTGGAGTCTTATTTTTATTCTATTTTAATACTGTTTTCTATTATATTTCACTTTGTGTGTGGGTGTGTGGGTGTTTGTCACGTTGTGTGTGTGTGTGTTTGTCACACAATATATGAAGAGTTCAGATGCAAAAGCCTCTAAATGCCATTTGAAATTTTCTTCTTTAATGATGATTTTTATCAAACTTGTATATTTAAGTTCAGTAATTTCACTTAAATAACAATTAATAGGTAATTATCATTGCCATTTAAGTGAAATTACTGAACTTAAATATACAAGTTTGATAAAAATCATCATTAAAGAAGAAAATTTCAAATGGCATTTAGAGGCTTTTGCATCTGAACTCTTCATATATATATATATATATATATATATATATATATATATATATATATTGGTAGGATTTACAAGATCATGACAAACACACAACATGACAAACACACAGTAAGGTTAATATTGAACCGCAGCTTCCAGTGTCAGTTGTCAGTGCACCTCTTGAGGCCAGGGGAGTGAGGTTTATTTGCCCAGCTCTTACTTGCTTGCCTCCGTTACCCTCACCCCATAAATCTCACTCCCATCCTGGTCACGGGTCACGGCACCAATATAACACCGAGCGGAATTTGAACCGCAGCCTCAACCCAGAATATTAATATAGAGCAATACAAACATTTATCAACACTAACCCTTTTAATTCATCTGTAGCTTCTTCCTCCTCACAGGACACCATCAGACAGTAACGCAAAACTGCAGCCAGGTGGCGATAGAGAGATGCAGCTTCCTGGTGGTAGACATAATATGAACCTTGATGTTAACAATTTATATCAATTTATTCACTGCAATGTGGGTTTACTACAGTATTACTACAATCTGATACATCACATTGTTTGTAAGGGAGGTGAGTGAGCATGAGTGTGATTTTGTCTGCATATACCCACCTCTTCAGGTTCTTGAGTGTGTGTGCTGTGTGTGATATTAAAAAGGATCTTCAGAGCCTCCTGAGCCTGCTGTGAGTCATCCACACTCACAGGAGGCGCTGCAGGATCCAGCATGACCTCATACTGTTCCTTCCACTGAACTGCTAAACACATCTCCAGCACTGTGGTCAACAGCGACACTCCTCCCTTCTAAAAATCACCCAAAACACCAATACAATATGTAGATAGCAATGTGGCCGTCGGTCATTATACAGCAGTTTATACTATCAAAAGTTTGAGCTCAGTATGATATCTTGTGAGCATTTATTTGATCAAAAATGAAGTAAAAACAGTAATATTGTGAAAGTTTAGTATTTATTTGAAATGGATAGTTTCTGCAACACCATTTTTGATCCATTTAATGCTGGAAAAAAAAAATCTCACTGGCCTCAAACTTTTGAATGCTAGCATATGATACGAAAAAAAATTATTTATACTTATTTTTTTAATAGTTTTTCAAAATGCAAATAATAGAAGGAGAAAAGTAGATACTTGTTTCAGCTGTGCTCTGAGTTCAGGTCTCAGCGCCGTCAGTAAAAACATGAACCGGAGTGTGTAAAATTGGCCACAAGGGGAAGATGCAGACTGAAACTCTTTACTTAGCTTTTCTGTCAGACCACAGAGGAGACTGAAGAACAGTAGTGGGAGAGAAAAGAAAAAAAGCACATGACATTAGTTTCAGTGAATACAGTGCTCCCAAAAACACTTTAGTAGCAGAAATGTATTCAATTTTCACAATGAATTTTAACCGAGGGGTCAAGCTTTCCCTGGTAAGCACAAGTAGGGCCCATTGAGTTACTGTGTGAGAGTTTTTCTAAAATGAAATGGTAAAATGCTGGTGAAGTGAGTCTCAGAGCAACTCTGGAGATGAAGTTCATTCTTCTAACCCTACTTAAAGGGTTAGTTCACCCAAAAATGAAAATTCTGTCAGTATTTACTCACCCTCATGTTGTTCCAACCCCGTAAGACCTTCGTTCATCTTCGGAACACAAATTAAGATATTTAAGATATTAAGATCGCTCCTGCATACAGTCCATAGGCTTCTTGAGGGACTGGCTCTTGCTGTCCTCGAAAAGTCATTAAAGACATCGTTAAAATAGTCCAAGTGACTACAGGGGCTCAATCTTAAGTTTATCAAACGACGAGAACACTTTTGTGCGCAAAAAAACAACAAAAATAACGACTTTATTTCAACTATTCACTTCCTTCTCCATGGGCCTGTAGTCAGTTAACGTAGTGTGATTGCGTAGAGCTACGTCACACGTAGGCTCACTATTGGCCGACGCTGGTCATGTGTGTGATGCGTGTGACGTACAATAACAGAAGCTTACACTATTAAACTAGTAACCTGACTCGCGCAGAGGGAGAAATAAACGAATAGTTGAAATAAAGTCGTTATTTTTGTTGTTTTTTTTGCGCACAAAAGTGTTCTCGTCGTTTGATAAACTTAAGATTGAGGCCCTGTAGTCACTTGGACTATTTTAACGATTTTAATTTGTGTTCCGAAGATGAGCGAAGGTCTTACGGGGTTGAAACAACATGAGGGTGAGTAAATACTGACAGAATTTTCATTTTTGGGTGAACTAACCCTACTTAATGGAGTGTGAAGCTTTTCGTTTCTTAAACAACCAAGACATCATGGCCACATTCCAAGATTAAAAATGTCAAGATTCATCAGTCTCAAATTGTAAAAGAATGATTGGGAGGGAGCATGAATAATCATTTTCACTCATTAGTCCAGATTTTAAACTCAATGAAAGTCTTTGGGGTGGGCTGGAGGAGACTTTACTTTACAGAGGGATGGACTCTTCGTTGTCAATACAAGATCTTCACAAATGTATGCACCTCTTCATGGAAATAACATTTATCTCTGTACAGTCTACTCCATCCCAAAGACTTTCAAAGAATTTAAAGGGATAGTTCACTTTGAAATACATTTTTGGTATGTTTTAGCTTACCTCAAGGGCACCCAAGATGCAGGTGTTTTTGTTTCCGCAGTAGTTTCAATTTTGATATTTTTAGGTCAAACCGTTCTTGTCTGTCAGTCATATAATGCAGGTCTATGGTCACCACCTCAAAGAGCATGCACAGAGAAGCCCAAATTAAACATGATTGAATGACTCGTAAATGTAAGTACACATTGATGGCCTAAGACACGAAACGAGCGGTTTGTGTGAGAAAACGAACAATATTTATATCGTTTTACCTTGTGTAATCACAGCCACGTCCAAAGCGGTGGAAGTGATCTGAAAAAATCAATGTTGTCTGCTGATATATCGAAATCGTCTTATCGAAACATAAATATGTTTAGATCTTCACAAATGAAGGGTAACACATCCGAAATCTCTGTGTAATCAATGAGTGACAAACCCACGCAAAACATCACCTCCGACGCTTGTGCAGACCGAAGCTCCCGCGCCCTCAGATCACTTGGACGTGGCTGTGGTTACAAGAGGTAAAAACGATATAAATACTGTTCGTTTTCTCACACAAACCGCTCGTTTCGTGTCTTAGGCCATCAATGTGTACTTACATTTACGAGTCATTAAATCATGTTTAATTTGGGCTTCTCTGTGCATGCTCTTAGAGGTGGTGACCATAGACCTGCATTGACAGACAAGAACGGTTTGACCTAAAAATATCAAAATTGAAAATACTGCGGAAACAAAGACACCAACATCTTGAATGCCCTTGAGGTAAGCCAAAACATACCAAAAATTTATTTCAGTGAACTATCTCTTTAAGGTCTAGACTCAGAGTTGCCAATTCATGTGTGAAAATGTGTTTGAATTATGTTGAAATGGCTCATACCTGAGTTCACTGGCTCTCTCTTGTGCCCAAGCACTATTGTAAACAATGTTACACAAGATTTTCATGACTTCCTTCCTGGTTACTTCATCATCATCATCATCTTTTTCTTCCTCTTCCTCCGCTCCTCCAACGCTTCCTCTGCTGTCTCTTTTACCAGGTGAGAGAGCTTTATAAACGCTGCTCCTCCTGCGAGAAGGTACGAGGCTGATGTTTGAAAACGTGCTAGCCTTGCGATCACCACACCAATTGCTCCAGACCGCATCACTGGTTACAGCCAAAGAACCATCGTCTTCCTCACCTCCGTTATCATCCTCATCTGCTCGGCCTAATTTGCTCTCGGAAATGGACAATATGACGTCATCATAGGGGTCAACATCACTGTCGGTGTCTTCTTCTGGAATAGGTGCATTGCTGATGCCGCCCAGGTGGGCTAGAGTGAGTAGTGCTCTGTCAGTGATGAGAGGTCCCAAAACCTTTTTGTCCCTCGAGAGGATTCGTAGGGATCTCAGACATTCTTTCAGCAAACGCCCTTGCGGTTCAGTCTGGAGGAACCTGATCAGAACTGTAGCCAGAGCCTGAGGGCAAGAGAGGGAAATGCAAACGAACAAAGGCTTAAGGTGTTTTTAAGAATGGTTTACGTTTGTATTTATTTATAAAAGCCAAGGTTACCTGTCTCAATATGACGTCTGGGTCACTGGACTCATCGTAGTCTGAATCCGAGTCTGACACATAATCCCGCACTTTATTCTTTCTGAACTGCGGTGACCCCCCCCAAAAAAAACTATTATAGGAATGAACCATTTTGAGTATGCTGTGAATCATGCATTCAATTTGTGGGAGTTTTTTGTTGTTGTTGTTACATGGCAGGCCAACAGAGATTAAGATATAACAGTGATTAGTTTTGTTGGTGCAAGTGATCCAGAAATTGTACATGACAACTTTAACCCCCTGGTAGAGTGCTGCAAACGTATTTTGTAGGCCAACGACAAATCCCTTGACAAATATCCAATAGGATCGGCTTTTGAATTATTGAAGAATAAAAGGTCTGTGACTAACAAAAGCTTATACACATTTTGTTCATCAGGATAATGTGAATTTTATGAATTTTGACTTTTCCTCACAATCACAGTTTATAACTCGCAATTGCTTTTGTGATTATTAAAGGAGTAGTTCACTTTTAAAGAAACTTTTGCTGATCATTTACTCACCCCCATGTCATCCAAGATGTCCATGTCTTTCTTTCTTCAGTCGAAAAGAAATTAAAGTTCTTGATGAAAACTTAACAGCATTTTTCTCCATATAATGGACTTCAATGGGAACCAATCGGTTCAAGGTCCAAAAGACACTTTAAGTGCAAACTGTATAAAGGGCTTTAAACGATTCCAGGCGATGAATAAGGGTCTTATCAAGCGAAACGATCGCTCATTTAAAAAAAAAAAGTTTGAACAAATCTTTTCCCGAGTCAATTCGTTTATTTCTTTCCTTGAATGAACCAAATGACACGAAAAAAGATTTGTTCATTTTGATGGACGAGTTCGAACAGGAGAGTGACGACACGAACGTGCATCACAGAACAGAGCAAGGCGAGCATTTGAGCTTATAAAACTTAAACTTTGTTATTTTTTTATTAAATGAGTGATCGTTTCGCTTGATCAGACCCTTATTTATCATCTGGAATCGTTTAAAGCCCTTTGAACAGTTTGCAGTTTGCACTGAAAGTGTCTTTTGGACCTCGAACCGTTTGGTTACCATTGAAGTCCATTATATGGAGAAAAATGCTGAAATGTTTTCATCAAAAACCTTCATTTCTTTTCGACTGAAGAAAGAAAGACGTGGACATCTTGTGAGTAAATTGTCAGCAAAAGTTTTTTTTTTTTTAAAGTGAACTACTCCTTTAACACAACGGGACTTAGATGATTTTACCTGTTCGATGTGATATAGTTTAATGTCTGACAACCTCTGTAGTGCCATTTAGCCACTTGTTAGCAAACTCATTTTACATGGTGTATTTTATATATCGTAGAATAAAATGCTTGTGTTCACCAGGGACCTTATTTCAAACATAATTGACATCATGGGGTTTTGGATCAACATAATTTTTTTTTTGATCCTGGAACAACATTCCTGTCCGAAACCCTATCCCAAAACCGAACCCTACCCATAACTTATACCCAAAATCAGAGGGAAATGATGTAGAAAGACTTATCCCTGGTTGTAAGCAACATGTGAAATCACGTTCACCCCTTATGGGACTGTGTGTTACTTAGTTCCTTATCAATATTTTCAAGCATAATTACATACAAACTTTTATTAGGTTTTTCATTTGAATATATATTTAGACATTATCAAAAAAAAAAAAAAAAAAGAAGCTTTGTTTTTCATATGCCCCGTTCATTTACTATGTGTTCAGTTTGGACTGTGAGGATCACAACTTAGTGTGACTTTTTTGCCTAATCAGGTCCGCAATTTATGCGTGTGTGTTGAAGTACCACAACATTTTGATAAAGTGAATTTTTGTTTCCTTGTCTAAAATGACTACCAGAGGGTTAATAATGATCAGTATGTTGGTAGCCTTAATGAATTCAAGAATTGAGAAAATAATACCTCTTCCAGCTCCTGCCTCTTTTCAGATTAAACAAGCAGCAAGAGACAGAAAAACATGAGAATCATTAAAACCACCCACAAGGTAAGACAAGATGTTTTTCTAAGTGTGCGTTATGTGTTTGGATGTTTTAACAAGCAGTAACAAAGCTGAAGGACCAGTAAAGGAGAAATACATCCCAAATAGCAAGGCGATACAGACACAATGTTGAGTTTTCACCCTAAAGTTTTCATGAAATCAAATTAAGCAATTCCTATTTTTTATGGAATACTGAAGTGTTTATTATGTGCCCTCACCTGTCACTCACATGAGACTGACCAATACTCAAACCACAACCATCCAATCAGTGACTGGAAGTTTTTCCAGAACATCCCTGATTTTATTCATTCATTTATTTACTTATACTTTGTTTTTTTTAAATTTCTAGTAATAGAACGTTTGTAACATTCATAACGTAACGTTTGTACCAATATTCTTCAATATATCTTTTGTGAAATTTCAACATTGTTTCAACAATTACTGAGGATGTAAAAAATTACGTTAATATTGTAATGTTAATTCAATGCAATTAACGTAGACACATCAACACTGACTTACTATCTGGAATGGAATTAGTAGGGAGCTTATGGTCTAAATATTAATGAGCTACAGGTCTGGGATCAGGTCAACTACTGCAGTATCAGCAAACTCAGGATATGCGGGAAATATTGTATGCCACAAAGTTTACGATTACATATAGTTAATATTTCTTGGTAAATTCAATATAATCTCAGATGTTTATTTGGGAAAAATCTATTAGAAATCAAAATATAAAATACATGAACTATAAAATAAATGTGGATAGCATAACATAGACAATTTGCTCGGGGAAGAACATTTGCTCGGGGAATTCATACATAGAAATCCCTGAATTTGAGAACATTTTAAAGGTACACTATGTAACTTAGCATCCCTCTAGCGTTTAAAAACAAAACTGCATCCATTTTGTGGAAGAACACAGTTTTGGTTGTGCTTCGGCTCTGCTTGACTGTGTGTATGAATATGACCCTGCACAAAAAGATAATGTTTTACAGTGAACTCTCTATACATATGTCAATTTATCTTTAAAATAAAATACCTTATTCATCTAGTCTGGGTTTCCCCATGCTACCTTGCCACAGCACGATTTTATTCACGCTGCTATAGGCAGCCTGGACACCATGAACCAAATTTTCACCTGAGATAGCGAACCAATCACAGAACAGGGAGGGAGCGGCAAGACGATGACGACGTATATGCGACACCGAAGCAGTTTGTTTATATCTATGGATCCATCGTGGCAGTGGACGTGAAGTTACCTTTTGATACAGCCTTTGTGTATATATAAATCTCCTAAATCTCTGACCCATCGTCTTTTTCCTCGTCTAATTTTCTGTCGCTCTACACACGTCATCTGGTATAATTGATTCGCAGTGTTGTGTACTCAAGACTCGGACACGGTATCAGACTCGGTCTCGAGTCCATATTTTAATGGTCTCGGTCTTGTCATGGACTCGTGTGCATTTTGACTCGGAATTGACTTGTACTCGATCATATTAGTACTCAGAATTTTTCCCGAGTCCACTCGAGTCCCATTCAAATTATGTCATGATTATTGCTGTATGTTAATATTTCTTTAAATTGTTTTATTGAAACGTCAACGTGAAAGGACCCAGGTCAGATGTGATGTGGAGGCTCTAGCTCATCTATATATTGAAAATGTCTTCCATAACTCAGTTTGCATATAAGAGCCACACAGAATTCGTGTGCAGTAATGTTATGTGAAAGAGTACTTACTGATTGTAATAATTTTAAGTCATAATTGTAATAAAATTACCTTTACACCACTATGTGGCCTTTTTACCATTAGCCTACAGTGTACATGATTCCATGTTATATTTGGTTTACTGTTTGAGTATGGTGCTAATTTTATTGTTACCACCAAATATTTTACATATTCTTGAAGATATCTTTAAGTCTGGTTTCAGACCCAACCTTAGGTTATCCAACCTCTCTGGTCTTGCCTCGGACCAGACTCTTTGGTCTCGGTCTCGACTCGGACTCGATCCTCTATGGTCTCGGTCTCGACTCGGACTCGATCCTCTATGGTCTCGGTCTCGACTCGGACTCGATCCTCTATGGTCTCGGTCTCGACTCGGACTCGACCCTCTATGGTCTCGGTCTCGACTCGGACTCGATCCTCTATGGTCTCGGTCTCGACTCGGACTCGACTCTCTTTGGTCTCGGTCTCGACTCGGACTCGACCCTCTATGGTCTCGGTCTCGACTCGGACTCGATCCTCTATGGTCGATGCTCTATGGTCTCGGTCTCGACTCGGACTCGATCCTCTTTGGTCTCGGTCTCGACTCGGACTCGACCCTCTATGGTCTCGGTCTCGACTCAGACTCGGCCTCGACTCGGACTCGATCCTCTATGGTCTCGGTCTCGACTCAGACTCGGCCTCGACTCGGACTCGACCCTCTATGGTCTCGGTCTCGACTCGGACTCGATCCTCTTTGGTCTCGGTCTCGACTCGGACTCGACCCTCTATGGTCTCGGTCTCGACTCAGACTCGGCCTCGACTCGGACTCGATCCTCTATGGTCTCGGTCTCGACTCGGACTCGGCCTCGACTCGGACTCGATCCTCTATGGTCGATGCTCTATGGTCTCGGTCTCGACTCGATCCTCTTTGGTCTCGGTCTCGACTCGGACTCGACCCTCTATGGTCTCGGTCTCGACTCAGACTCGGCCTCGACTCGGACTCGATCCTCTATGGTCTCGGTCTCGACTCGGACTCGGCCTCGACTCGGACTCGATCCTCTATGGTCTCGGTCTCGACTCGGACTCGATCCTCTTTGGTCTCGGTCTCGACTCGGACTCGAGTGTGCTGGTCTCGACTACAACTCTGTTGATATGATTTTCTATGAGCCCATTTGATAGACATTCGTAGCACCCAATAATACAGCTCTGGGCATTCGTAAACCACGCCTCAAATACGAGAAAATGAACATGTGATTTCCAGACCACGTCTCATTCTCAATTTCAGGCTAATTTTCACCTGTTGTGTAATAAAAACGCCACCTTAGGTTTGCTTTTATAACATTTCAAATCCACAAACACAAGCCAATGTTGATTCTTGTTTTATTACAAGCTCTGTTGCTTTCTCTTTTTGCCAACAGACTCTCCTCTGTTCGGCGAGTTTTTAAAATGGGTGATCCAAGACGTTCAAGAGATCCAAAAGGGAGGTTCAAGATTCAGCCCGTCAACCATAGCCGCGTTTCCACCGCAGGAACATTCTCCAAGAACTGGGGACTTTGGTGTGTACTCGGTGTGTTTCCCCTGCAGCAATGCATGAAGTTCTGGGTAAATATTCCCCCCTCAGAGTCCTAGCTTGCGAGACCGTACTTTTTTTTTTAAAGTTCAGGAACTTTCAGAGGTGGGACTTGGGCACCGAACATGCTGATTGGTTGAGTTCATGCCGCATTTTGATTGGTTGACTCCACGCAACATTTTATTTCAACCAACATCTGTTGCAGTAACAGTTAAATCAACAATGGAGTTTGAAAAATACAACCGATGGACTGACGACGAGGTTCAGTCTTTATTAAGCCTAAATTCAGAGCATGAAATCCAGCAGGAACTGTAAATTAGCGCAAAGTCCGACAGTACGTCAGCAGACTTGTAGGAAAGTCTATCCCTTTAACTGCACTTTCATGTTTCAGCACTAGAGGGCACATGTCTTTCACTTTACTGATAACGTCCCCTTTAAGATCATGCACTTTATACACCGCACGCGCTGGGTCACGATGAGCATGTAAACTTCAAAGCTGTGTGCGTTCGTGCAGAAAAGTGAGTTTATTTCTTATTTCCTGTAGAAATGTGCACTATAATAATGTTGTTTATATTATTATAATGGTATATTAATCTTGCAAGTTGTATGTGCACAAGATAATGTTATTCGATACTCTATCAGAAATGTTATTCGATGTCAGAAAGCTAACGTGCTAGTTCCTCATACAGTGTTATAATGTGTTGTCATATTAACATTTAAAATGTTAATCTGTTGCCATTTTACAGTTATTTGACATGCTACACTATTATAATCGTGGAATTGCTTGTAAATTGTTGATTGTTGATCTTCTGTTCAGTATGAAAATATCTGTAGCAATTTAACAATGACTGTAATATCATTTTGTCTAATTTGTAGGCTACTATTATCCTTTGTTTCAGACCACACACACACACACACACACACACACACACACACACACACACACATATACAAACATCCATGTACATGTTATTTATGTGCCCAGCATATTAAAGTTTCGGATGTAACTCTCCGAGCCCTTACTCTCTCACCGAAGTCACCAGTCTTTAAGGCCTATCTAAACAATCCAGAGTTCCATCTCTACAAGACTGTTTGCCTAATCATAGTGTGAATGATCTTACACTACCCAGACCGAACAAAGCTCTGTGCGTGTTATTTTGACGCTAAAGGGTGCCATTTGCGTTGGATTTAGACGAAATGTCAAAAGCGTCACTATATGATGCCCTAGGATGAGAATGCGTTGGATAATTTAGGTAGAAACACAGCTCATGTCAACCTTTCTTACTCGTTGTGACGACTAACCTCATGCCCAGCCACGCAACAAAAACCATCACTTATAATAGGCTTAACATAGTGAATCAGGGTAAGACAAAAACATGTTTAAGAAGGACTGATGATGTATTGACTCATTGTTTAAATGTTGTTGACATAGTGTACCTTTAAAGACATTGCTGAGATCTTTTCTGAAACTTGGGAGCTATTAGTTTCTTTTTCTTGTTTAAATATAAAAAGAGACCTCATTGTCCTTTCCTGTGAGTGTGTGTATGTGTCGAATATCACTCAGATATCCCTTACTTTTCTTCTCTCCCGCTGTTCCAAATCATAGAAGAAGCACTGTGCGTACTAGGAGTGAGTGAGAGAGAGAGAGAGAGAGAGAGAGAGAGAGAGCAATTAGAAATGAGCAATTACATAAAATGTGAGCTTTGAGTGCACAACTTGTGCAAAGTGGATTGTTTTATAATGACATGTTTTGTCAGAGCAAATGTTATACAGTGGTTTTAAAGCCACTGGACTGAACATAATCACTGTTAATTGTTAGTACCTCTCGATTAAATTGCTGTAGTTCTGCCTTGAGTCCTTTCTGATCGTCCTCTCTGATAAACTCAATAATCCTCTCCACATTCATCGCTGCAAGATAAACACAAATGCACGCACATGCACGAATATTAAAACATTCTCCAAAAAAAAAGGCAAGGACGAGGTACAGAAATCTGAGAACACATGAACACATATCTAGAATAATTTAAACTAGAGAATAAACACAATTTTAGGGGGTTGAAAAATCCCAAACAAAGAAATGTTTAAGCAAGGAAAGTTTATTTATATAGCACATTTCATACACAATGGTAATTCAAAGTGCTTTACATAAAAGAAATAAAAATAATCACAAGAAATAAGAATAATTAAAACAGTTTAGAATAAAAAATGAAATAAAATACAGTAAAAACAGTGAAACGTATTGTTTTAACAGTGAAACGTTTACAGTGATATGTAAATGAATAAGATATAGTTATTTGGTAACACTTTATTTTACAGTGTCCTTATTCCATGTTACATATTACTGTAGTAGCCTGTAGCCTACAAAATTATGCACAATTACATGCAACTAACCCTAAACCAAAACCTATTCCTAACCCTGACCCTATAGTACAGTAAGTACATGTTGTAAATTAATATTACTCAGAAATTACACTGTAACACACACATTAAAATAAAGAGTGACACTTTATTTTAAGGTGTCATTGTTACAGTGTAATTATACATTTAAGTACTGAGTAATATTGATTAAATACATTAGGGAATAGGATTAGGATTTGGTTGGGGGTTAGTTGCATGTAAGTATGCATAATTTACTGTTATTAAATACATATATGTTACAAAAATACTGTAAAATATAAAGTTTAACCATATATTTTAAGTTTCCCTTGTTACGGTGTATTGAATAAGTACTGAATAAAGTAATAAGTAATATGTACATATACGCATGATTTAATTATGGATAGGGTTTGGTTTAGTGTTAGCTGTAACATAAGATGTGTAACAGACATTGTAAAATAAAGTGTTACTGTAATATTTGCAACTTTTGATACAAATTGCTACAATGATAATATAACTTGTAATAAAACAATACAAAATGCAATATAAAAAAAATACTTAGAATTATTTCCACGAGTGGCATTTAAACGTTTGTCATATCTAAAATTTTCAGACCAAAACACAAATATAAGCCTGCATAATAATTAAATTGCAGATTTCTATCCATTCCAACTAAGACAAGTGTCTTCTTCATCCTCTCACCTGTGAGTGTGTCTTCACTTGAGTACGCCATGCAGGATCCAATGTGCTGGATCTTAAATTTCTATTAGATTTGAATCACTTGCTATTAAACTACAGATAGTTCTCTTTACCTCCAGGCCTTTTATCCACTTGTCTCTCAGTCTTTTTCACTCTCGGTTTACTATGCCTTTTTCCCTGCCCCCTTTTCTCTGTAATCCTGCATTGCATTAGTTATGCTCTAATCCTTTAATGTCTTTCCACTTCATCACGATTCACTCGGCCTATAAATAACCCCACAGGAGAGCCAGTCGATGGTGCAGTGGCATACAGCAACCACTAGGTGGCGGATCAGTTGAAGACAGTGACATGACAAGGGTCAATTTTATCTTCATAAAGTACGTAATAAATCATCTATTGTCTTTCTTCCTCTAGAAGGCCAAATTGTTTTTGCAATTCTGATTTGTGAATTTCAATATGATAATGCTTATCAAAGAAAGTACATCAAGCACGAAGCTTTCAACTTTGTGGGCGGGTCTTGGGCTCTGTTGCTATTTAAAGGGACACCAGGCTGGAATCGCGTTTTTGAGAAACAGCGTCCCCTAGAGTCGCTGTGGAGTACTTGTTTTTAACGTTACTTTTGTAAATACCACTCACGCAGATTGACATGTTACATAGTAGCGTTTCAATAATACATTGTGTTTAATTTGTCTTTTAATGAGATCTAATATATGTTAGTGGTGAAAATTTTCACTTGATTAAATCAACCCGATCTCACGACCAAGTCGTACGAATTCGACGAATGATTCAAAAGTGGCTAATTCGTAACAATTCATACGACCTCACTCGTACGAATTAATACGATTTTGCTAAATCGTACATATTTTACGAATTGGCCAATTCGTATGAATTCGTACGAATGACCTACCCCTTACCCCGCCCCTAAACTTAACCATCACGTGGGTTTAGACAAATCGTACGAATTAGTACGAGTGAGGTCGTACGAATTAGACACTTTTTAATCATGCGTCGAATTCGTACGAATTGGTCGTGAGATAGTGTTGGATTAAATACATAGAGCCGACAATTATCCCCATTTCAGCGTAATATAGAGAGTCTCTCAGTGCCCGCAACAGATTGAAGCGCGTCCTTTTGAAGACAGAACACTGTATCCGGGCCACTGATCGCAGCGGCATGCACTTTGGTCACTGGATTTCAAAATCAACACATTTCAGATCGCCTCTTATTTAACAAACGAACATAATGAATGCTCTACTAGAGTTACCCGGAGATGTTTTATTTGTTTTTATTGGTACATCCGTGCCGCACGATGTTTCAATGGGGACACATAACACCCGCAAATTATGCCTATGCTCGTGTATGACTCCTCGCTCGGTCAGTCTGCCGTTTCCTTTTTCTCTGTTCCTCGGACAATGCTTTCCTAGCTTTCTACTTCTTATATGCCGGCTCAGCCATGACAATAGTGTGACAAACTCCATCCCTTTCTACCTTGTTCTTGGATGGGGGTGTGTAGGTATGTGTGCAGTGTCTTAAAGGAATATGTTAGATCGCAAGAGCTGATATCACACAATACTTCCTGGCGCTGAGGAAGTTAAAAGCTGAAGTTAAAAGTGAGATTTTTCTGCTCACAGGCACCAGTGGGGGTCGAGACGGCCACCATTCAACCCGAAAGAAGTCGTATAACAATTTCAATAAGCTGTTCAGTTTAGCTAAAAAAGCTGCATAGTGTCCCTTTAAATGGCGGGAATCTAAAAGGAGTTGGTCTTCATTATTCGGTTTGGTTTTGCGGCAAAGAGCGTCATATCATATACGACAATTCACCATGACGTCACAACAACAATAGACGTTCTTCCGGGTGGCAAAAGCCGAAGCGTCCCTATGGCAACACTAGTAAAATGCATGGAGGGAGACACACCGCCGGCAGAAGGCTAATCTACATTTCAACAGTTGATTCAAAAACAGACGTGGTGGAAATTCGGACATAGTTAACATGATCATTAAAGCTTAGATTCTTTGATCTAGAGACGTGCACTCCCAACGCACTAGACCGTGGCGCGGGACTAGATCTGATGGCCGAGTGCAGGCGGTAATGCACTCTGTGTGTGCGGATTGCAGGAGAATAAAACAATTCGCGGGACTCCCGCAAACTAGAAATATCTATGAATAAAACAAATAAAAACTAATACATTTGTATTCATCTGTTGCAGAAAAGCAACAAGAATAACTAAAACCAAATAGAAATGATTTACATGGCAGAGTTTCTTTTTATAACGTGACTGCAGCGATGAGCGATGTAGCCAATCACAGACATATGTGTTGATTTATTGAACGCATTGGCCAATCAGAAGCATTTACGATGAAGAAGCATTTACTCACCGCTCAAAAGAAAGTAACATAGAAAGTAATAGAAATAACTAAGTTAGTTGAGAACGTTAGTTATATAACGACCCACGTATTAAAATGGTTGGGTTTAAATCGGGCTCAGGCTCATAATTAGAAGACGACATGCACTTTTGACGACGTCCACTCGCTTTAACCTCCTCACCCACAGGTTCTGCTGGATAGATTTACTTTTTTCTGAAGGAAATCGATAAAAAAAAACCCTACACCTTTTGCTGTATATCTGGTGGCGCAACCCCAAACACAACATATTTTCGCCATAGATTCAACTTTGATCAACAACAATGATTTTAACTGTGTAACTGTTCAGTTGCCGGCTGGATCTCTTCACTTAGTCAATGGAAGCCGCTCGCGTTCTGCCACCCGGAAGTATCGCGGTGCTATTGTTTACAAACATTCTGAAATGCCCTATTCCCTTCAAGAGCGTGATGAACGAGGTGATTGGCTTTATGCGGAGCGTCACGTGACCAAACCGGAAAACGGGTCTCATCGGATCCGCTTGTCAGAGAAAGTGTTAACGGCCGTAAGAACTGACTACGATATCTATGGATTTTTAAGGTAATCAGCTAACCTAACTAGTTCACTTTGTTATTGGCGTTTTATTGCATTTAAATATCAAAACGTTACTGTGAAGAAGAAAAATATAAAACGTTTAAATATCAATCTGCACATGTGAGGGATATTGGTTATGCTAATCTTTACTCGCTCCTTTTAAGTTATCTTGAGTAAAACCGCAAAAAATTTCATGAAGCACATACAAAAGACCTGAACCGGAAGCGATGCGACCTGTTTTACAGAATGCGGAAGTACGTTGTGCATAAAGCCTTGCCAGGCGCGCTTCACACAGGGTGCTTCTCAATATCCCTCCTCGTCTCCTCGCTCCTCCGTCCTCCCTCCTATGACCCGGAAACCGATCGAGCTCAGCCATCTTGAAGGACATCTCAATTCTCTAATTGCACCGTGAGGAGTCGAGGATCGAGGAGTGAGGAGGCTTCCTGAGGAGTCATAAGCGAGGATACACAGGTGCATCCTATGCGGAACTGTTATATTGACTAAACGTGACGCACGTGTCAATTCTCCTCCCCCTTCACATCGGTCACAATCATTTTAATTTATACTTTACCTTTGCAGTTTATATAAACCACACATCTCAAATATTTCCACATTATAGCCTATCTTTATTATTATTTATTATGAATTTATTAAATAACCAAACTTCAACATCATTAGGGCAGATCTTTTTAGCACTGCTGATGACACTGAAGTGACACTCGAGTGATCAAGTATTCCAATGTATATAAAAAAGCTTTTATTCGATTCCTCTGTCCTCCTTTCCTTTCCTCGCTTCCTTCCCTCGCGTCCTACAGGGGGTGGAGCTGAGACGCAAGGAAAGGAAGCAAGGAAAGGAAACGAGGATGCACAAATAAGAAATGAGAAGCACCCACAGTATTGCTCACAGCCGAGGAGATCGATGTTCTCGTCAGGGCCGTAAAAGAAAGAGAAGTGACATTGGGGATGAGACAAACCCACCCAAATTAGCTTCGGTTAAACATGCATAGTCTATAATTTGGGTAAATGTGCAAGGTTTATGCCTATTTTTTCCCATCTTCATGGACACAACAATGATTTCCCTCGTGTTTAAATAGTTTTCCTTATAATAATGTATCATTAGCAAAAAGTAAAATGCATCTGTGTAGATGAGAGAATGAGTAAAGAACCAAATGCTTCATAATAGAACCCTAGTGAACCCTTTTTCTAAGAGTGCAGGCTAGCAGATACCGTTGACTAGAAACTGGATGAAAATCTTTGAAAACTGCACTGATAAATAACATCCAGGCTAACTTGGAAATGAGGTCCGATGTCCAAAATCCTGAACAACCAATTTATGTTTTTTATTTATTTATGTTTTTTACAGTGCAATTCTGTATTAAATAGAAATTAATTTAAATTTAGCCTATTAGTTAATCAAGTTGGATTACCTACACTTAAACTGGTAGTCCACAAAGGCTCACAAAATGCAGAATCATATATGTTGTTATAATGTTGTCCTTGTGTGCAGCTTGTTTTAACATTTAATCAGCTCAGAGACAGGAGATATAAGTAGTCTATTTTGGCTTAAAATACACATTTATATAATGTTAATTCATGTGTGTTGTCCTGGATATATAAACAAAAACACAGTTTATATTTCATTTTTTTTATTATGCATTTGAATCAAAATTGCCAAAACAATTTAACATATTAAACATTTAAAACATTACAAAAATGTATGAATATGGTGCATAAACTGCACAATTTCTTGACGCTGACTGGTTCCAGGTCCTGGTCCTTGACTTTGGTTGCCAAGCGGGGCATTTTGTGTGGAGGTGAGCGAGCGGTCCACATCTGCATTATCCTGTTGAAGGAACACGCATATCATGTCACACTGACCAGATTTAATGACTGATTCTTATGAGTGAAATCTTAATACATGTTTCCTTTTACAATATCAATATGAGGCTTCTATAAACTGAATATGATTCTAGTCATGTATTAAATTATTAAAGTGTTTACATTTTTAAATCTGAAAAAAAGAAGGGAACTTACCAATGCTCTCTTCCGGTTCATCTGGGACCTGGGAGGAATGCTGATCTGGTGCTGGTGTGAAGTCTTTATCCGATCCGTTTTCCTCGGTTTACGATCTTTCTTGACAATATCCACACAGATTTTATTTTTGGGAGCTGGCTGACACACACCTACGTTCCCCTGTTGAAGAAACAAATATAATCATGTTAGGCAGGTTTAATGAGAGCTGCTTGTTGGACTAAATCTAAACATTTCTTTCTAAAGTTTTTAAATAATATATAACAGGATTTGAATAGAGAACCTAGTAAACATAGAAGCATATTTGAAGTCAATGTTCTTTTTTTTTTTTTTTTTTTTTATAAATCTGAAAATAAGTAAAATCAAGAGATGGAAGGGACTTACTGATGCTCCCTTTGGGATATTCTCCTCCCTCTGCTTCTGCCACGGCTGTTTAGGGATCCTGAGGCTTTCTCCCAGTTTGGGGGAAACTGAAGGCACAAGTGATCCCTGTGAGGTCCCCGAATTCACAAGCGCACCTTTTGAGATCTTTGGGGCCAAGGGCAGAGGCGGTTTTGGTGGAGACCCAGTGGGCACATGGGCTTGCTGTGAGGATTCAGCCGCTGGTGCTTTCTGTACCCTTTTCTGCATCCACTTACTCTGCTGTGGATGCTGCCGCTCCGGCTGAGGCTCAGAGACATGACGATTCCGCCAATCCTGGGACTTCAGCACAGTTGATCCTGGAGAAAACCAAGTGGGCACAGGAGCATGCTGCGGGGACTCAACAGCCGCTGGTCCTTCCTGTGGATGCTGCCGCTCCGGCTTGAGCGTCTCAGAGACATGACGATTCCGCCAATCCTGGGACTTCAGCACAGTTGATCCAGGAGAAAACCAAGTGGGCACAGGAGCATGCTGCGGGGACTCAACAGCTGCTGGTCCTTCCTGTGGATGCTGTCGCTCCGGCTTGACAGTCTCAGACAAATGACGATTCCGCCAATCCTGGGACTTTGGCACTGGCGATCCTAGTGGAGTCCTGGTGGGCACAGGAGCTTCTGCTTCTTCTACCTAGTCAAGTCAAGACACATTTATTTATATAGCGCTTTTAACAAAACAGATTGTACCAAAGCAGCTTCACAGTGATAACATGAAAATAATACAACACAGATCAATTATATTGTTGAATATTAAACGCACCTCCAGTGGTCCACACCAGGTGAAGTTCCCAAACTCGGGCAACTCAGAGATGGGTATTTCAACCTCCACAATAGCCCACCACTCTCCTGCTGCAAGGGCCCTGGAGAGCTCCTCTGAGTCTTCCCGACATAAGGGCTGCTCTCTTGACATACTCATGATGATATCTGAAGAACTGAACAATACTGAAATTGGACAATTTCTAGAACACTGTGAAAGACAGAGAAATGGAAGAGATGAGGTCAGTATTTGCTTTCTACCATGCACAGTTAAAAATGTCACTGAGCGTTTGCTGTTTAATTGTAACAATGAGCACTCAAACACACCAAACCAAGAATTACTAAAAACACACACACTGATTTTCCACTTTGGACTAGTATGTAAAATTTCTATCATGCCTGGTAGTCAAGGCACATCTTATTTACTGTATGAATAGAAGATGATGACAGCAATAAAGACTCCAATTAACAAACCAATGAGAATAAATTTTCAAATAATTTGTCTGTCCAAAATGGCCATAAAAGGCATAAGGAGTCTAAATAAAAATTACATCCTTTTGCATTTCAGGTCAGAGATACAGAGATAACCATTAAGGCCAATCAGCTTTCATTAATGCTGGTTGGTCAATATAAAGGATCTCAAAGCAAGAGAAATTGAAAAGCTGCGGAGATCCTCGCAAAGATATGATAATGTCTATGGAGCTCTTCATATACGCATATTTTTAAATGGTAATTTGTTAATTTCATTTGATTGAAAGAATAACGTGTCATTATAATTATCAAGAATATATGAGGTTATCATCTGTGTATGGGAGAATATCAACAAATGCTAACGTTATATTAAAAACATCAAACCGAATTTTCATATTAAATTTGTGCACACAAATTACCACTGTATATCATTCATTTATGCTCACATTCTATTGTTAAAGTAGATTATATTCTGAGTAATGCAATTATGTAATAAAATTCAAATATTCAACCCCTGAATAAAAAGCCGTCTACTCACCATCACTCGCCGACTCGCTACAAATCGCCAGATAACTTTGCACTCACTTTCTCAGCGAACGCTCTATGATGTCACAGTAGCGCGAGGCGCTCAAGAATCTCAAGAATCTCTGGAATGTGTGACGTTGAGTTACATTAAAACTGAATATTCAATACAAATATAAAGAGTGACTAAGTAGCCCATGTTTAATATATGATTGTTGTTCATAAACATATCTGTTTAATTAACGTTAGTAGCCTACTGACATTTTCTGTATGTCATTTTTTAAGGTGCTTTGCTAATTCTAACAGCTTCTTATTCTTAAGTATTTTCAAATAAATGCTATCTTAATGTTTGTTGCAAATATTTTGGGTTGAATAAAAAGCATTGCTTTAAATGAATACAATATATTATTGTAGCCGGAGAAGGATGTGTGTGTGATTGGTTATACGTGCAAATTTGCGTATAGGTTACATTTGAAGAGGGAATAGCGGGAGGCCGAGAGCGCGCGCGAACAGTTTACTGTTGGTAATTTGTTGTGTATAGCGTCGGCCCTCGCCGCATCCAATGTAGACAGACAGCATAGCTTTCTTTTGAGGGTTTCCGTAGAAAACGCGTTTGAGGGTTTCCGTAGAAACGGGCCTGGCAGCTCGCGCCATCGGTGAAAGTTACCTGATTGTGCCAAAAGAAGAGCAAAGGGGACACAGTCAAAGGTAAAGTGAGGTAATATTACAAATAAACAGTTTATCTGCAGTAAGATACTATGTTTAATGGCAGTTATTTATTTTTACCTTAAACTTTATGCAGTTGTTCTGTAGACCCCCACACAGTGCGATTTGTACCAATCATGTCATTTTTTTTGGACGCATTACCAAAATTATTGCCTAAATATTTATATAGGCTACAGGTTTATTATAGCAACGTTTTATGTAGAATTCACAGTAAAGAAGCATTTCGCAGGTTCATTCATGGTGAAAACATGAAACGCCATAGTTTAGTGGAAGATTGCTGCCATCGCCCATCAGTCTGAGGATTTGAGGCTACATAAACCATTGGCTCATTATAAACAAAATGCAAGATGTAAACACTGGTCCAGAAGCACTTCCTGTTTCTGTTTTTTTAACGCTATATAAAAGCTGGGATAAAATACAACCAACAGAACATCTAAAACTGAATCAAAAAGGTAAACAAACATCTTTAAGATGTTTTCTTTACATGTGAAATAAAGACAACAGTTACAAACTGAAACAGGAAGTGTTTCTGGTCCAGTGTTGTTTACATCTTGCAAAATGGTCTATAGCCGAATCGACGTAGTGAATGTGAATGTGAACGAGAGCAATTACACCTAGCCAGACTGATTCTCCTGCTAGCGTTCTCTCTCTAATGAACTGTCTGTCATAGTCAGAGGGCGTAGTTCACTTAAAAAAAAAAAAAAAAAAAACTTTTGCTGATAATTTACTCACCCCCATGTCATCCTAGATATCCATGTCATTCTTTCTTCAGTCAAAAAAAAAAAAAAAAAGGTTTTTGATGAAAACTTTTCAGGATTTTTCTCCATAATGGACCTTAATGGGAACCAAACAGTTCAAGTTCTAAAAGAGAGTTTCAGTGCATCTTCAAAGGGCTTTAAACGACACAAGATGATGAATAAGGGTCTTATCAAGCGAAATGAAAAAAATAAGTTTAGCCGACGTGCGTCTGTGGGTGACCTGAAATATTTCAGTTGGTATGCAATGAATCTAAAATATATGAAAGTTTCATTTTTATCATTACATTATGGAAAATATGAACTTTATCCCAATATGCCAATTTTTTGAGAAGGACCTATGCATACATTTAGCCCATATGAAATTTGTGTGTGTGTGTGTGTGTGAATGGGCATTTTAGTAAGTGAAGTGTGTGTGTGAATCTGTCATGTAACTTAGCCAATGTGTTTCCTCACAGGATACACATCAATGCCTAGTGCCCAGAATAAAAAAAAAAGACACAAACACTCATACTTACAGTACACACACTCACAGCATCTCGTGCCACTGATTGGCAATCAACAACAGGATGTGCCTGTTAAAGATCGGAGAACGTTTGAAATGATATACACTGTGATTCATATGAGAATAAACACCCTTTACCTTTCCCTATCCACACAAACTGACGTACACAGACATAAATCATGACGTGCTCGAACAACAGCTCCTCAACTCTTAATCAAGTGTTACACAAATCCTGCATCCACACCTGCCATTTACATCCTGTTGACAAGCTCCTTCCTAAAAAGCGATTGTGTCTTGGTCAGAGAGTCAAGATGATAAAGGTGAATCGGATTAAAAGTCACAAACATCTGTTAATTGTTACCGGGACCTACTTCAAATATTCTAAAATGAAATATCAGGCATCTGTTTTTCTCATATATTTTTATGAGATTAATTCTAAAGTCACTGACTTCACAATAAATAAATAATAAATATGATTGTTCCTAAGGGATGTTAAAGATGTCTGTGTCATAGAATTCTGCTTGGTTTTTAATAAGTCTCATAGTGAACCACAGCTATAATTATGCCTGGTCGTTGGTTAATGTCTGGCCTGACTACAACTGACACAGGCCGATAATGATAAAATGTATCCTACGAAAGGAAGATTTGAGATCGGTCTATAGTTGCCTAATAAGGTGTTATGCAGATTTCCCTTTTTCAGGAGAGAACTTCTGAGAGTAAAGAACAAATCTTTTTTAGTGTCATTTGGTTCATTCAACAAACGAAAAGAACGAATTGACTCAGAAAAAGATTTGTTCATTTTGATGAACGAACAGGAGAGTCATCAGAGCCGGCTTCAGACCGCTTTTAGCAGGGGGGCATTTATTTTCAATGGGTGGGCACTAGGTAGCCTAGGTATGGGGACTTTTTTTCCGATATTAGATATCCTATATTTATTATTGCTACTGCCTTTTCTGTTAGCTATTAACATGAAGTAATGCAACCCACACAATAAACACATAAAACATTACACATTGTTGCAAGACGAGCGACTCTTAAGAAATTTGATCAAGGGTTAAATAGGCCTATACAACAAAAAAAATTGCAAGACCGACTCTGACCACAGCTTTATAAAGCTAATGAATATGTACACAGTCTCTCACTGACAGAATAGCCGTTTATATGCTATCTCAATGGCGGAAGTGAGAAAAAAAAAAGCTAAGTTACTCATCTTTATTCTGTTATGTTCTAACATAAGCATTTACATTCGTAGCCTTAAAAAGCATCATGTAGTTACCTTTATCAAATAAAACACCTTTAACAAATAAAAAACACCCACAACATACACAGATATATTATTCTACAATTTCCATTTACAAGAAAATATAGGCTTAAACACCTGTTTCTCCACGGCGGGAGTGAGTGACATTTCAGGACAATGGGCAGCGCAAAAACTAGGCCAACTAAACTATTAGTTTCATCACGTGACAACACATAGTGAACATTACAGTACATGCCAGTTAGATAAATAGCTACACTTACGACTCGGACTCGACTGTCTTTGGTCTCGGTCTCGACCACTACAACACTGCACGGTAGAAGCACCAAATACCAAAGCCGGGCTGTCGTTGTCTTGCTGTATGGGGTAATCGATGTGTAAGGAGAAACTGTGGTATTGAACCATTTTCTAATTTCCATTTTTGGAGAGTTTTCATCTGTTTGCTTTGTTTTGAATGCAGGAAGCTCGCGCGGTCGCACCAACTGAAAATCATTTCATTCAAGTATTAACGTGCGTGATTGGGGGGGCGGCAGGGGGGTTTCCTCACAGCGTCACACTGGTTTTTATGTTGGCTTTATTGTATTTTCAGCTAATGAGCAGTTTGTAGACATATATTTGTACAATTTCTCACTGAAATGTGAATTAAATTAAACTGTTATTATTTTGTAAATTATATCATAATTCAATTTGGGGGGGCACAAAATACATTTGGGGGGGCATTGCCCCCTAATGCCCCCCCATAGCGCCGGCACTGAGAGTCATGAACACGCGTCACAGAACAGAGCAAGGCGAGCATTTGAGCTTATAAAACTTAAACTTTGTTTTTTATTTATTAAATGAGTGATCGTTTCGCTTGATAAGACTCTTATTCATTGTCTGGAATCGTTAAAAGCCCTTTGAACAGTTTGCACTGAAACTTTCATTTGGACCTTGAACCGTTTGGTTACCAGTAAAGTGCATTATATGGAGAAAAATGCTGGAATGTTTTCATCAAAAACCTTAATTTCTTTTTCAC
This sequence comes from Pimephales promelas, assembly GCF_016745375.1. The sequence goes on along the minus strand of NW_024121876.1, from coordinate 2,842,152 downwards.
AGAAAAAAAAAAGACATGGACATCTTGGATGACATGGGGGTGAGTAAATTATCAGCAATTTTTTTTTTTAAAGTGAACTACTGAGAAAATCAACAGATTCAGCAGATATGCTTGATGTTAAAGCCAGCATAAAGAGCACATTAGTGTTCTCTTTCAAGCATCACATCTTAATACACACTTATCTAGCTTCAATGGCACGAGAGATCAATATATCAAAGAAAATACAGAAATGATCAGACAGTGCTACATTTTTTAGGGAGTAACTTACCTTTAAAAGTAACTTTCCCCAACTTCAACTCATTTTAGTTACATTGCCCAGGCAACATTTCTTATTTTCAAGTTTTTAAATGTAAATTTTTCATCTAATACTTTTGTTTTATTTCATTTTAATTTAAATGACTAAAACTGATTTTACTAGTTTTAGTTTTAGTAAAGACCCCTTTAGGTTTTTTTGTAACCAGGAAAAAGGTTCTATATGGAACCTTTTGGGTTCATTCATTATCATTTGTTTGGTCCTTTCTGGATTAAATATTTCATATTATTGACAAACATCAAGACCCTAAAATGTACTGTATTTATTAATGCATGTGAATGATCACAGAATTCAAGTTATAGAAAATGTATATATTTATATCATTTTATGCGAAGAGTGCCATTTCAGTTTCTCCAAAAAGAAACATGATTTAAAAAGTTACTACAACAGTTTAATTACAACTACAAAATGTTGCAGAATAATGTAATATATGAATGAATAATAGCCTATAAAGAACCTTTGTGCCAAAAGGGTTCTTTCTTGTTATAAAAGAACCTGTTTTAGCATAAAAGGTTCTTTGGAGTTGAGTAAAGAACCCTGTGCTTCATATTTAGAAAACATTTCTTTAACATGATTATAATTAGATGAGATAGAGTTCTTACATTTCTTGGCTTTCTATTTATCTAAAACTATACCATGGTATGAATTATCAAACAGCATTTGAGTTTGTTTTAACCACAAACCACTTCATTTACTTGTAGGTTGCAAAACTGAATGAGAGACAGAGCACATTTGGCTCTGATCATTAAAAACACAATCATTAAAATTCCATAACTTGTTGTATATAAATGTTACGAAGAAAACAGCAGGAAAAGTAAATATGAACTAAAGTAATTACGTAAACTGAGTCAGGTGAATTATGGCTATCTGCCTTTTATTTAACAGTTAATCACTATATGATACATGTTTGTATATGAGATACATAAACATTTGTAACATTAGTATGTTGCACTTGGTTAAAAATCCCAGCAGCTACTCCGACTGGGAAAACAACTCCAGATGTCCAAAGCAGGAAAAGTGCACAATAGAGTCTATAGGGAAACGGCGAACAAGCAAGCGTCAAGAAAAGAGGATGAGAATAGGGGAAAGGCTTGAGAATGAACAGTCATCTCCTTTATATAGCTCAATTCAAATGACGCTTTTCAAAAATCCTGAAAGTTCCTGACTATCTGAAAAGATTTTATTAGGAGACTGTTGAGAGTGCAACCTCCTGTCAGAAAAAAAAAAAAGAGAAAAAATCTCGCTTGGAAACACCGATGAGAGTTTTTGAGAGAACTGGAGAGGATCTGAAGTGCCAAGGGCATGAAGAAAAAAAAAACAAAACAAGAAAGACGAATGGAAATGGAAAAAAGAGTGACTCAAGTTATAGGGAACAAAACGACAGGAAAAGTGGAGCGATAAAGGAAAGCTGTGTGAGAGGAGGGGCTATTTTAAGAGATGGCTTTCCGGCAGGTGAGAGAGATGGAAAAAAACAAAACTTTCAGGAACAAACAGCAGTCGAGATGTAAAGAGGTGGTGAGTCATAAGAGGAAGGTACTGTAGAAAGTATGACCATGTCAGGGTTAGACAAAGAAACATATCATACATTATCATTACCAGTTTTAAAATAGATGGAGACTTGTCTGTAAGAAGAAATTTACACATATGTAATAATCCACTACAATTAGTTGTGAGGACACACCCTCTTGTGTAGCCCCGCCCCCTCCCGCTGTCATATAAAGACAGAGGAAACTCTAGAATTACATGCTTTTCTCATAGTCAAAGACCAAGTGGATCATATTCCGTTTTCTTCAGCAGTGTGACACTGTTTCTAAGGATTGATGGTCAGGACAAAAAGTCTTCTCAAGTGTCTCCATCTCATGCAAGGTGAGTTCCCAAAGAGATCAACAAAACGTTAATTAGCATTTAACGAGTGACGAGGCATATTATATGCTTTTATAACAGTAAATTATGCTTAATTACATACAACTAATTGTGTAATTTGCATCCCTAAAGGTCATACCATTATGGAAGTGGCTGTTTTGCTGTTGCTGACCATACCGATGAACACAGCCACACAAGTGAGACAGACACGGAGGTGTGTGCATAACCCAGCTCAGAAAACTTTTTAGTATTGACTTTCCTAATGGGGTCCAAAATATGGAAAAGGATTTATTCCCATCCTCGTTGGGACATTTTGACCACATACATATATGCTACAAAATCTCACGCAGTGTTTTTTCACATGTATTAAACAGGACACAGACAGAAAGCCTGTCACTAGTGAAGAGCATACAGAGGTCAAGGGACGTGACCTTGGTCGGCAGTGACAGAGAGACTCCATCAATGGAGACCAAAGCGACCGGACAACCCGATCCAGACGCAGCCTCTTCTCTGATTCTACAAACCATCCTTCAAAACGCCAGAGAGTAAGTGAACCACTGTCCAAAACTAAACATTTAGCAAACAATACTTCAAACGGCTAAAAAGTCTCTTATGTTCACTAGGGCTGCATTTATTTGATTAAAGAAATCAGTAAAACAGTAATTTTGTGAAATATTTTTTTTTTATTTTATAATATTTTAAATGTATTTTATTCCAAATATTTTAGAATTCTTTGATCATGATGAATAGAAAAGTTACATTGTGAATAAATATTATATGGAAGAATAACATACTTTTTTGTTTTCCTTCTCTGCTGCTTGGGGTTAAAGTTAATAACAAATATTGACAAAAAAAAGTGTGTCTCATATCAAATATCAGCTATATCAAGGTTTCATTCATTAATAATGTATTAACTATTACATGAACTAACAATGAGGGATTTGGTACAGTATTTATTACCCTTTGTTAATGTTAGTTAATAAAAATCATTGTTTGTTCACAGTGCATCAACTAATGTTAACAAATAATAATGCATTAGTAAATATCTTAAATCATAGATCAGTATAAATGCAGATGGACTGACTTTTTTTTCTTCTCTCTGTCAGAAAGCGAGCAGCTCAGAGAGGCTGTCAGCTCGGGACATGTCAGGTACACAACCTGGCCAACAAGTTATACCGAATGGGTCAGAGCAACGGAAAAGACGAATCCAAAAAGTCCAACGACCCAACAGGATATGGACGCTGAGACTAAACATCCCAGACGAGCTTCTCTCATTCATCAGAGGACAGAATGTGTTTGACTGGTACTGCTCAGGATATTGCTGATATGAAAAAGAGTTCAAATAAGAGAACTATTCTATATTATATTAACTAATTTACTAAGATATTGCATGTCTTTGATAGACTTTGTTTAGGCTGCTCTTATTATATAAAAGTTGTATGTATATTCTATTTAAAAATTGTATATAAAGGTGACAAAAGTATATTGAATAAAAAATTTAACGACTTATTGTTTTATAGTTTGTGTTGTCCAACATGACATATTCATATTTCTCTCGTGAATATAAAGGGTAGAACAGGGCTTTTAACTAAAGGAAAATAGGTCAAATATTTCGAGTATCAAAATATTAGACGAGGAAAAAAAAATTCTAAAAAAAGATATATATTTTTAGATTGTCATATATTTTGGCACTCAAAATTGGCATAATTGAAATAACAATAATACAATTATTTATACATATTTTTATTATAATTACATTTATTTGTTAATCTTATTATTAAAAATAGGTGATGAGGGGCATCTTTTACCTTACATTTAGAGTAAAATGTCTTTCAACATTGATTAAAGTTACTTTAATGTAACCTGCTTAATTATAATTTAATATTTAATTTGCAATATGCATACATGTATGTAAATATGGCATGCTATGTCAAATGGCATTTCAGTTCCATTGTAGCCTACATCAGGCAAATTAGGACACTTTTTTGCCACTGAGATAATTCAAATTATCTAAATGTTCCAATTATCTTAAATTTACCCTACCATAAGCCACAACTATAACATGGCATCATTGGCATGTTGTTGATGACGGTCATTTATTGAACAACCTACCAAGACAAATCCGTTGTGTTGCAACAATAAACAGTTTGATTCAAGCTTAAATGAGCATTATTATCTTGTCTCACAGGTAGCCTAGCCTACTGTCTCGTTTTTCACACACACACACACACACACACACACACAGGCGCACACATCTTTGTGAGGACTCTCCATAGGCATAATGGTTTTTATACTGTACAAACTGTATATTCTATCCCCTTACCCTGCCCCTATCCCTAAACCTACCCCATCACAGGAAACATTCTGCATTTTTACATTTTCAAAAAAACAAAAAAACAAACAAACAACTTTACTTAGTATGATTTATACACTGTTTTCCTCATGGGGACCGCTGGCTGGATCCCACAATGTAGGTGATTTTCATGTTTTACTATACTTGTGGGGACATTTGGTCCACACAATGTAAATATAAACAGAAACACACACACACACACACTTCCAATCCCACCATCTTCTCAGTAGTAGCCACACCCTTGCGCGAGCGCTGGTTACACCTGTTTTCTCAGGTAAACCGACAGTTTCTCGCGATCCCGGACTTCGTCTCACCGCATGGACGTTACGCGCTGCTGGAGAGGGCTTTGAAGTGAAACTTCCTACAAACTAAGAAAGACTTTATTAAGTCAATAAAAATACCAAGATGAATGAAAAGGACATTGAACAAGGCGGAGTTGCCGTGATGCCGAAAACAGATCTGGTAGGTTCGTCAGGAAGTTGATTACAGACAGCGCCTAAGGCGGCTAAGTTACAACAAAAGCGCTTTTTTGCATTTGATTTTGTATACAGTGATTTTGTTCGTTACAAAAACGCTTTAGCTGTTTGCTTGTCATATTATGTTCTCAAAGATTCAGTATTTTAAAGCATTCAGTATCGCTAAGATTCAGTGTTGGCTGTGACTGTGAGCAGCAGGACTTCAGGGAGTTCCTCAAAAAAACAACATACCACGGGTTAAAACCAACAAGACTGTGCACGTGTATATGTCATGTGCGTCTTTTGACGTATTGTCTCACTTTACGAACTAACTGTGTAATTGTATTTTTTGTGTGTGGGTATTTTATGGAAGTTAGCCTGATTTACAGTTACCCTGTAACTGTTAGCAACCTGAGGTTAATCTAAATGACCAGTATATCAAACATTTGCATTTCAATCTAAGTGCATTCAAATTATTCTACGGTTTTATGCAAGTTCCTCTGGAGAACTGTTTAGAAATAGTTCATTGTACTGTTAATCAATACAGTTTGTGCTTTTGTGTTTCAGTGTAATGGGGAAACTGTATCGGGGATGTAATCAACTGAAATCATGTAATGGGGAAACTAAACACAAAACCCAGTCCATATGATCTAAATAGGTGATGAGCACCTTAATGGCTAAACTGGTCTGTCTTGCTTTCCTGATGAATGGGATGGGTGGGGATCTAATGATGTAATTGTAAGATGAGTTAAAGTGAGCTGTTTACCCTAGCTTTGTGATTTTCTCATTCTGACCTTCCTTGCGCAAAACCACTTGATAAGATAAAGTGTTACAAGCTTTGAAATTGCATTCAGTATATTTCCCTCAACATGATCCTCTTAATATTCTAGCTTGATCTTTGCTAACTTAGTGACATTGTCATCGGAAGTCCAAGACCACTATTACACTGGCTATCATGTTTTTAGTGCATTCATTAAAAATATATATTTTATTGATTTTAGAGCTGGATTCCAGGTTTCTTTAAAAAGAGAGTGTGCACAACATTTGTGGAGGACTCTTTCAGGTAAGATGTCTGACTTGGTGAGTATTCAGAATGTCTCGTTAGATTCCTTCTGATCCGTCTGTTGTTTTGTAGCAATGGTGGTCTGTGTCAGTGTGGGTCCACGCGAGACACGCACCCCTCAGTGGCCCTGGGCGATAACTTCAGCACAGCCATGGTCAGTCACTGGGAAAGCACACAGCACTCCTCCGAACAGCCCACAGACGCCTATGGAGAGCTGGAGTTTGCTGGGGCCGGCAAGAGACACAGCTATGTGAGTACCTCTCCATTGTGGATGGTCTGTATATGAGCTGTATGAGCTATACAGTTATAGATATCAGTGGATCTGGATCACATGGAAATGAGAGATTATAGAGAATAATACTCTTTGGTAAACAAGCAAACCGACTTTCCAACAGCGCCTGGCCGCAGACTTGCACTTGCACTCTCAGACGCTCAGTTCCCTGCGCTTCCTCTGATGTTCCTCACACATTTAGTGAAACCAACGTCAACACAGAGAGAACATACAAACTCCACACAGAAAAAATTGTCACACATAGTTGTAGATGCAGACGATGACGAAGAAGATTATGTCAAAAGTGTTTAATTGGTTGGGTGATGTCTCTGAGGTGTGGCTGGACAAGGCTGCTGTTATGTGAACACGGATCCATTCGTCCACGGCGGAAAGTTGATGCAACTTTCAAGGGTCCAGCTGGGGCATGACGAAGCAGAGATTTAAAAAAAAAAACGTTTCCATTTTAGGACATCAATGTCATGTTAACGTACCCTAAATTCGGTCTTCATATTACAAAAAGATTTAATATCAATCAACCCCTGGGGCATAAAAATTGTTCCAAGTTGAGGAAATAACCACATTTAACAAATCAGTAGCTTGTTTCTGTTGCTTCTCACCACTGATTCCTGTTTTGATCTCACCCCCCCTTTTCTTTATCCCAGTTTTTGCGTCTCTCCAGCACTACTGATTCTTCCAGTGTCTTCAATATCATGAGGGAGCATTGGAAACTGCCGCAGCCCAACCTGGTGGTGTCAGTGGTTGGTGGTGAGAAAAAGTCAGAGGTCAAGACCTGGGTGCGAGACGTGCTGAGGCAGGGGCTGGTAAAAGCTGCACAGAGTACAGGTGTTGTCTTCTCTCCACACATAATATTATTCATATCTGTTTTCATGTTTTTCATACATTACCATGGTATACAAAGGTTTGCATTATGCTTCTTTCACAACTGTATGGAAGTGTGTTTCCGCCACTGAATAAAATAAATAAATCATTTTGACTTTTTATCTCACAATTGCCAGATATGAATTCAGAATTGTGAGAAATACAGTCGCAATTGTGAGATATAAAGTCACAATTCTGAGAAATAAAGTCGCAATAAAGTCTCAATTCTGAGAAATAAAGTCGCAATTGCGAGATATAAAGTCGCAATTCTGAGAAAAAAAAAAACAGAATTGCGACTTTGTTTTATCTCACAATTCTGACTTTTTTTCTCACAATTGTGAGTTAACATCTCGCAATTTTGACTTAACACATATTTGCAAGTTTATATCTCGAAATTCTGACATATATTCTCAGAATTGTGAGATATAAACTCGCAATTGCGAGTTAGGCCAATTCTAAGGGGGAAAAAAGAAGGATAACTTTTTTTCCCCTCAGAATAGTTTATCTCACAATTCTGACTTTACAACACGCAATTGCGACTTTATATCACGCAATTCTGACTTTATATCTTCCAATTCTGACTTTATAACACGCAATTCTGACTTTATATCTCTCAATTCTGACTTTACATCTCTCAATTCTGACTTTATATCACGCAATTCTGTTTTTATATCTCGCAATTCTAACTTTATAACACGCAATTGCGACTTTATATCATGCAATTCTGACTTTATATCTCGCAATTCCAAGAAATAAAGTCAAAATTGCGAGATGTAAACTCAGAATTGTGAGAAAAAAAGTCAGAATTGTGAGATAAAAAGTCACAATCACCTTTTTTATTTTTCATTCTGTGGCGGAATCAAGCTTTCATAGAACTGTGTTAAAGTTGTGTTATCGGAGTAGAAGTATTGATTTAATGCCAGAGTGAAATTATCAAAAGGTTTACCATACGACTCTTTGTTCGTTATGTTAATGTCATACCTGAAATGATTGACAAGCAACTGAAAATTGCATGACCACAGTGATTTGAGCGAACTTCAACTCTGCATTTTATTGTAAGCTGACGAGATGCAAGAAGTATGAATATGAATCATGTATCCATGTCTAGAGTAACCGCAAGTCATTAAAGACCCAGTTACCCCGACATAAATTCCTGCAGGAATATTTATTTAATCAACCTGGTGTATGTCCGGAAAGTCGCCTAGCAAGTTCTTCTCTGTGTGTATATAGTAAAAAAATAAGGATAATAAAAAATATGCACAAAGCAATTTAATTGAAATATAATAATGAATATAAATAACAAAATATTACATAATTCATATTTTTATAATGTTTGGATCTGTGACAGGTAAAAGAAAATATTTACATAATTTATAAAAAACAATAAAATCTAACAATAATTCACAAGAATTATGACTAGTAAAATCACAAATTAAATAAAAAAAAAGTCGATTTTCTATGGCTTACCTTATACATTACATATAGGTGCGTGGATCATATCCGGAGGTTTGATGGAAGGCCTCGGCAGGTGTGTAGGAAAAGCTGTGAAAGATCATGCCACTGCAACGTCTTCTGTCACTCTCAGTAAAGTGGTACTTATAGGCATCGCTCCCTGGGGCCTGGTGAAGAATCGGGAACAGCTCGTCAACCCTGAGGTAATGCAGAATCATTGACACCCTAACAAAAAATGAACAAAGAAACCTGTGAAGAAAAATGTGCATTAATCCTTTTGATTATCTTTTTAATTTTGATGTGGGGGGAATCTCATTATGAAATGTTTTCCCCAATGCACATTAGCCACAATTATTTGCACCCTTTTATTCAGTAGCTAATTTTTGCAACCTTGTGAGGTTGAAGAACACCTGACGAGATCAGTGACCCAATGTTTGTATTGGTTTTGATGATTGTTTTGAGTCATTGTCTTCATGTAAGATCCAACCATGGCACGGTGTATAAGTTTTTTATATGTTGGTATTTAATTGAATGTCATGTATCTCAAAAATATGTCCATATCCTCCAGAAGTAAAATGGGCCCACAGCAGAATATTTATTATTTAATTGTACACATGGGGTACTATTTTATGCATATGGGCACCAAACCCATCTGGTGGGTTTGCTGCCAAAAAGCTCTTTTTGTTCCAGTTGTGTCTGGAAAGTGAATATACTGGAGTTTGTTTTTGGATGAGAGCATAGGATTTTTCCTTTCTCAAAAAACTTGTGATGTAGGTGGTGTTTTTTGTTGTTGTTTTTTAAGGCTTTCTGACCCCAATAAACTCAACTAATTTCTGCAATTTTGCAGCTGTGATCCTTAGAGTCTTTGGCCACCCAAACTATCCTCCTTACTTGTATCCAGACAGATTCATGACATCTCCTGTTTTGGAAATTAATTTTTGCCCTGATGTAAACGAGAATTTTCAATCCTTTAGCCATTTTATTACAGCCACATTTTTAATTTTGTGAAGCTCAACAATCTTTTGCTGCACATCAGAACTACATTTCAGTCGTGCCAAATCCCGGAAAACTTTTAGCATGTTATTGAATATGGCATTTGGTCTTGGGGGACTGCTGCAGAGAAAGTATGGACTTGCTACTGCTAATAGATACACAGACATGCTACTGTGTAAGATATGCTACTGCATAAATAGACAAACATAAGTCCTGCAGCAGATCTAGGCAGGTGGAGCTGGGGGAGGTGGAGGGTTTCAGAGGAACTCTGATAGGGTGATGCAGGACTATTTACAACAAACACTGAACCAGACTATTTAAATGTTGAGCAACCAATCTCATTGGCTGCAGGGGATGAGAGGCCAATCACCTTCTGCCAATGTGGCAATAGTGTGATTGCTTGTAGATTGCATGTAAAGGACCTATCAGAGTTTAATAACTGAACTAGATAATCAATCTTTTATTTTTTTACCCAGTGTGGTGCATTGTCTATGGAATTTGACCTTTGTGTTATGTCATATTTATACTCTTCATTTCCTGTTCCTAGTCACCCTGGTGTGCTAAAGATTAAATTTCCATCTTATAGGGGTACCAATAAGTCCAAATGCTATGTACTGCATTAATAGACAGTATGGTGTATGCAATTTCCCAATTTGAAGAGAAACTGCCATTCGGCACTGCATTTGCATTTGGTCTTTCAGAACAACAGTGTCTCATTCTTTCTCTTAGGGAAGTTTCCCCGCAAAGTATTTAGTCAAAAACGGAGCACGGGACTCTTGCTATCTGGATAATAATTACAAGGCTTTCCTTCTGGTGGATGATGGGACCATAGGGCGTAAAGGTGGTGAGGTTGCCTTCAGAGCCCGTCTGGAGGATTACATTTCACGTCAGCGCACAGGTACAAAATAAAATGCTGCTTTTAGGCCATTTTACGTGCTTGAATGCAGGAATTAAAATTGATGTTCATGAGATGCTAATGTTTAATAAAATATTACTGATGTAGAGATCAGTTTACATAATATAGTTTCATTGAACAGGAGTGCAACACAGTAACTAGCAAATACTTGGTTTGAACAAAGGAGGTTTAGATTTGTGGCCACCTAATGGCTAAGACCAAACTTTTAGTTTAAAAGGCTACTAGGTGAACCATTCAGAAAGTGTTTGTATTGTTTGTATAGTGTTGGACTAAAAAAAATACAATCTCATGTGCAGGCAGTGCAAGTATCGACATTCCTGTTCTGAATATGCTGATATCTGGAGAAGCTTCCATGCTGGAGGTGAGCAGATTCCGCTTTAATTACATGCAAAACGTCCTCAGTCCAATCCCTTAATTCTCTCTTACAATGTTTCTTCATATCAGGCATTAGATATCTCTCTGAAGAATTCAATGCCCTGGTTGGTCCTGGCTGGTTCAGGGGGGCTTGCCAATCTTGTGTGTGACATCGTGGAGAACGTGCAATCTGCTCCGATGCCCTCAACTGGAGGAGCAGAGAAGGAGGAAGGGACTCCCAGCATGGAGCTTAGAGAACGATTGGCGGAGAAAGTAAAGATATACTTTCCTTCAGAGCAGGAGATGGACAAACATGTTGATAGGGTAAATGTTACACTCTTTATTCGATCATATAACATCAAAATACTAAAACTGAATTGTTTTTTTAGTGCTGTTTTTTCTTCTTGTTGCTTGGCTGGTACCTGAAAGGTTTTCAGCATCTACCAAAACAAAGACCTCATCTGCATTTATAACGTGGAACAGGAAGGAGCGGATGATTTTGACACTGTGATGCTTAAAGTCCTTGTTCAAGGTAAACTTTAAACTGTTTATTACAGCGTTTCTACATCTCTTCAACTTGGAATCCCTTCGGTCTACAGTGGACCTGTTTATTAAATCTTTTTCTGTGTATAATTGTTGCTCTCTCTTTGTGTGTGTGTGTGTGTTAGCGAGTAAAAAACATGCTACGGGCAATTCTAATCCCTATACTGATGAGTTGAAACTTGCTGTAACATGGAACAGAGTGGACATTGCCAAGAGTGAACTCTTCAATGGAAACATCGACTGGAAGGTAGAGGATTGTGGGAAATATATTGTAAATCAGCTTTTAAACTGGGGCTTTTTGTCGAGTGTTGCTGTGCTTTCAACAGTAGAGTCAATAAAAGCAAAAGTTACAGTAAATACATGTTTAGCACAGCTGGTTTCAACAGTCATTATTATATGAAGTGTTTTCTTGAGCAGCAAATCATCGTATTAGAATGATTTCGGGTGGATCATGTGACACTAATGACTGCAGTAATGATGCTGAAAATTCAGCTTTGTCATCACAGGAATAAATTACATTTGAAAATATATTCAAATTGAAAACAGTTATTTTAAAGGGGTCCACAATGAAATTGCGAATTGAAAATTCGGCCAATGGAAACGTAAATTTAGCAAAAACGCCCATTTATCGCAAAAAAGGCAAAGTAATGTTTTGCAAAACTGCCATGGAAACAGTTTTTGCGCATTTACAGGTCACATGGCGTAGATGGCGCAGACAGAAGACGAGACACTTCTTTATTAAACTCATAAAAAGACAAAATAAATATAGTAATACTGGATTCTAAACCTCCCAAGATTTTGGACAATCAAGAGCTTGAAGCAGATGTAAGGGAGAAACACCTCGTATGTGCCCCTCACAAGTACAGTATAAGGGGCTTTCCTTACCATTAATGCTTGGATAACAGACCAACAGCTCCTTCGATTGAAAATAATGGCTAGTGCGATGGCTGGGATAAACCTACCAACATTCGTTGCCATGATTATTGGAATGACTTACCGTTTTACCGTTTTAGTCCCATAACATCGCTTGATGGAAACACTGCAATTTCGCAATCGTTTTTTATCGACAGTTACAGTCGACATTTTTATCGACATTTACTAAACTAATATAGTTTGCTATATTCTATTTAAAATGTTGGCTAATTTTACATACAGTAATTACGTTTTGCTTTCGCTAAATGTCCCTTTGCGCCACCTGGTGGTCATTTTGCGAACGACTTTGAAATATGACTGGTTTATTTTTGCCGCGGTGGAAAGTGTCATTGTGGTTGTCCACCTACTGTAGAAAAAAATTGCAAAAGTTTTGCGCAAATCTGTAATGGAAATGTGGCAGTCTATATCAACACTTGTGTTGTCAAGAGGGTGAGCGGAAAAAACAGCTTTGCCTTTTGAGGCAACAACTTATAATTGGAACTGTTAATAGAAAACACAAGATTAATTAGACATACTTAAATGTTGTTATCCACAAACAACAGATTGTCCTGACAAAGTAGAAATTGATCCATTTGAGGAGAATCTTTTGTGCGAAGCCTGCATTGTACTCTGGATGCTGTTCTCTGAAACATGTGCTGCGCACAACTTTAACCACTCTAAGTTTGTCAGCATTAGATATAATAATGAGTTTTGTTAAAGGCTTAGTTCACCAAAAATGAAAATTCTGTCAGTATTTACTCACCCTCATGTTGTTCCAACCCCGTAAGACCTTCGTTCGTCTTCGGAACACAAATTAAGATATTTAAGATCGCTCCTGCATACTAGTCCATAGGCTTCTTGAGGGAATGACTCTTGCTGGCATCGAAAAGTCATTAAAGACGTCGTTAAAATAGTCCAAGTGACTACAGGGGCTCAATTTTAACTTTATCAAACGACGAGAACACTTTTGTGCGCAAAAAAACAACAAAAATAACTTTATTTCAACTATTCACTTCCTTCTCCATGGGCCTGTAGTCAGTTAACGTAGTGTGATTGCGTAAAGCTACGTCACACGTAGGCTCACTATTGGCCGACGCTGGTCATGTGTGTGATGCGTGTGACGTACAATAACAGAAGCTTACGCTATTAAACTAGTAACCTGACTCGCGCAGAGGGAGAAATAAACGAATAGTTGAAATAAATTCGTCATTTTTGTTGTTTTTTTGCGCACAAAAGTGTTCTCGTCATTTGATAAACTTAAGATTGAGCCCCTGTAGTCACTTGGACTATTTTAACGATGTCTTTAATGACTTTTTGAGGACGACAAGTCATTCTAGCCTATGTACTAGTATGCAGGAGTGATCTTAATATCTTAAATACCTCAATTAGTGTTCCGAAGATGAACGAAGGTCTTACGGGGTTGGAACAACATGAGGGTGAGTAAATACTGACAGAATTTTCATTTTTCGGTGAACTATCCCTTTAACAGAGTGGAAAAACAGTGTCTCCTTGACAGTGACACCACTGTCCTCTCTAACGCAGCTCAACCAGGCCTTGTCTGCTTTTTACATATTCAGAGGGCGGAGATTATTTCAATAAGGAACATTAAGACTTCGCAAAGCCTGGAAAAAACACGTAGCGCAATGTTGTAGTTCTTGGAGTCCTTTGGAGTGGACTTTTAGCTTTGTAACCTTGCAGATCTTTTTTTTTTTTCATGCTAAAACAGCAACATTACACACTAACTTAAGTTGAAAAGGTGAAAAAGCATAATAGGATCCCTTTAAATAGAAATAATATTTTACTGTATTTTTGTAAAAACATCAGCCATGGTGAGCAGTTTTTTCTGGTATGTGGTGATAACCTGGTGTTTCTTTCCTGGCACATGTAGTACGATGATCTGAAAGATTCCATGAATGACGCGCTGATGAACGATAAACCCCAGTTTGTTCGTCTCTTCATCGATCATGGTCTGAACATTTTGAGCTACCTGACTTACGAAAAACTGGAAGAACTTTACAACTCCATCCCTGACAACAGCCAGGCCGGCAAACTGCTGCGTCATATCCTGAAGGAGCGCAGGAACGAGTCCAGCAATGATAAGAAATGCAGCATTAGCATTTATGAGGTGAGTTCTGAAAATTATTGAACAAATATCGGCAGATTAATTGGTGTATTCAACACTCACTGGAGGGCATAACTAGGATTTCCTTCGCTGCTCGCAAGTTAGTCTTACCAGTTTTGTACTTGTATATTAAAGCAGTGATATTAAAAGACCAAATCCAGTAAATACCTTATTGATAATACATACTATGCAAAGCAAATGAGCCCAGAGTATGAACGCAGCACGCTAACTTTTATGTTAAGCAATTTCCCATTGTAAACCATTAGAAAGAAAATGCGTATGTGGCTTAATGCATTAAAGGGATAGTTCACTTTGAAATTAATTTTTGGTATGTTTTAGCTTACCTGAAGGGCATCCAAGATGTAGGTGTCTTTGTTTCCACAGTAGTTTCAATTTTGATATTTTTAGATCAAACCGTTCTTGTCTGTCAGTCATATAATGGAGGGTCTATGGTCACCACCTCATACTTGTAAATGCAAGTACACATTAATGGCCAAAAAAAACCATACCAAAAATTATTTCAAAGTGAACTATCCCTGCTGGAGGAACAAAATTCAGCATACACATCCTTGTTTATGAAAAAAAAAAAAAAAAACGTTTACTGGCATGCAGATGAACCCCAAATATGAACGAAACTTGGAAAGTTTCATGTTAAGGGTTTTCTTATATAAAGTAAACTCTTATGGGGTTATCTGCTTGCCTGTAAAAAATAATGCATCATCAATAAGATACTGAATCTGATATTTTAAAATCACTAAGTATATTAAGCAATTTTTACGTTAGGCATTGTAGAGTGTCTCACTGTTTTTAATGAAATACTGAGGGCTGTATATGGATCGTTTGTGCCCAAAACTTGCAGTTTGTACACACATCTTTTGTTTTTCTTCTTTTGAGAGGTAAATATTTGTGGATCGAAACTGTTGCAAAATTGACAGGCTGCAGCCTGTGCTGCAGTTCTTTAGATGTTTTGCTCGCTAGTCATGTGACTGAAAACTTTGAACCCGGTATACGCTGTTGTACATTTCACCAATTTCTCATCCCAGGTGTCCCAACTCCTGGAGCTTCTGTTAGGGGAGGTATGCCATCCCTTCTACAAGTCTGTACTGATGGTGAACAGTAATTCAACCAAAAGAAAAGCTTTTAAGGTACCAGACTTACTACCTACTAGTACCTTAGAAATGAATAATGTCTAGTCTGAGTCATCAAAAATATAATGTCTTTAAAAACCACCCTCCAGAAAGCATGCCAGGTCCTGCAGGGGGAGTGTAGCTATCGGAAGCTGCAGTGTGAGCACGCGTGGTTATGTCTCTTCATCTGGGCAGTGCTGCAGAACCGCAGTGAGATGGCCATCTTCTGCTGGGAAATGGTAACACACTTCTGATGAGTTATTGTCACATTGTTAGGGGATGCGTCATGTATCATTTATGTTCTGTCATTATTGGTCATATTGGATATTAAATTGTTTTTATTTTTAGATTACATGAAAGCTCACTTACAGTAATATTCAACCAAATTTATGAACTAAAAATGTATTAAAAGTAAGATCTTTTGCAAAATTCAAAATGAATATCATACATCTCGGGTGTGTGATTGTTTATATTGTCGCAAGATGCAAATTGTATTATCGCACAGTTCTTCATATAAAGCTGGATATGGATTTTATCCGACTTTATCAACATAGATACATACAGTATACCCGCTTAAAGCTATATATGTCATTTAATAAACCTCAACTTCTTGACTTTTTTATTTTTAACTTTACCTGCATAAATACAGTGAACTCACATAAAGGAATTTATACTAAATAGCAAATCTCAACATCTTGACTTTTATTTCATCATAAAATGTAACCATTTTCACCCAGCTCTTTATATAAAGTTGGATATAAAGGTATGTGCAACATAATCTGTTTACATACAGCAATATACACTATATACAGTATCTAAACATACACTACACTTGATTGCTGCAAAATTGTTAGATTAACCCTATGGCCCAAATGGACCCGAAAAATCGAAATTTGGTGACTTTGTTGGTATTAGGTATTTGAACACCCCAAAAAATTGGGGACAGGATGTGAGTAGTCTAAGTGGTTGTAAAAAAGTAGTCACACTTGGGGTGCATGGAAAATGAATGGGAAATTGGCAAAAATGTGAAATCTACAAATCAGCCACGATAAAAAAGCACACAACAGTGAAGGGGTGAATCTATGAAACATCAAGAGTGCAAAACAGACATCCAGACACACACAAACACACTTTTATACACAAACACACCAAAAAATTCAGATTATACATGTGTTTTGCATTTTTAAAATGCTCAGTTTGTCCACTAGATGGCATCCATCTCATTTCAAAAATTGCCTTTATGAGGCCGAGGCTTGACTCTAAAATGAAATACAGCTTTAAAAAATATATATATATTTTTAAAAAAAATGTTTTTTTCTATTATGTTCAATGGGGGGAAATTTTTTCATAATTATTGCATTAGTACTAATTATAATTTTTTATTTTTTTTGACATTTTCTCAAAACACCAAAAAAGAAAAGAAAAAATATTATAAAAAACGAGTAAAAAAAAAATCATGATTTTTTTTTTTTTTTTTAAAAATATGAATCCCGCCCTTTGGGTCCATTTGGACCCCAACACCCCGAGTGTGACTCTGAAACGAACAACCCCAGAGGGTTAACTGTATCAGCAAGCTCTATGTGGCATCAACATCATGATTTCTGTAATGTTTTGAAACAGTATTGAGAAAAGCTCAATAGAAAATGAATTTGTAGCTTTATATTTTTATTTATGTATAATGTCTAAACTTTGAGCGTTTCAAATTACCAATTTTAGTTTTACTTACACTAAAGAGATCTTGTTTGTCAGCCATATATAAAAAAATGTCTGAAAGCAAATGTTGTGCACAGCCTCACTCTGATCTGTACTGCTGTTCTGTTTCAGTGCGGCGAGTCGGTACTGACGGCTCTGGGAGGATGTAAACTGTTGAGGGAGCTGTCTAAACAGGAGATTGAGACAGAGGCCAAGCTTTCCATGAAGGAGTTGGCCCAGAAGTTTGAGAATATGGCTCATGGTATGATGCATGAAAATATTGGGTTTTGGCATCTTATAAATGTTCTAGTGATGAATCCCTCTGTTTTCTTCCCTGGCATTTTTTGACAGATGTGTTTAGCATGTGCTACCAAACCAAAGCCAGTGATTCCTTTAAGCTACTGATTCGCAAGTCTAAAATGTGGGGTGATGCCACCTGTCTGAAGATGGCCATGGCTGCTGATGCCCGTGTTTTCTTCAGCCACGATGGAGTACAGGTCTTCTGACATCATTACTGTAATAACATTGTTTGTTTGGTTTTGGTAAGTTTGTTGTCTCTTTTCTTCTTAAACGGTCTCTCTTTTTTTTTTTAGTCGCTGCTGTCTCAGATTTGGTGGGGTCAGATGGAGAGAGGAACTGAGCTCTGGAAACTTGCACTGGCTACGATCATTCCTCCTCTAGTCTACACCAACCTCATCAAATACAGGTCAGTACATCATCCATGTTAATTTCTGGTAACACTTTTCAATAAGGTTGCATTAGTGAAGATTAGTTAATGCGTTAACTAACATTAACAACGATCATTATATTTGCTGAGGTATTAATTATTTATAAAAAAAAAATACAACTCCTCATTGTTAGTTGATGTTAGCACAGGTCCCATTAAAAAAAAAAAAAAAAATGAAATTAATATTAACCAAGATTAATAAATGCATTAGAGGTATTTTTCATTGTTAATACCAGTGTTGGTCATTTTATATGACAGGATGGAGTCAGTGACAAACCAACTAATGACACAAATCATCACAGAATTAAAATCCATTGCTAATATTTGCAGAAATTTGACCCGAACAGAACTCGAGTATACCGAAGTTTGACATTCCATACATATGATCCAATGTTGTGGGGAAAGGAAACTGAAAGAATTTTGAACAAACTTTAGAAAAGATTACATTTTTAAGGTTTTTAGCTCCCATCTGGGTCAAAAAAGACCTGAACAACCTTTTTTCTAGTCCGTTATGCTCACCAAGGCTGCATTTATTTCAAAAGTGACAGTGAAGACATTTATAATATTATAAAAGATGTCTATTTAAAGGTGCTATATGTAACTTTTCTTCTAAAATGAATGCTTTTTGTTTATTGCCTGTGTGTGAAGAAGTTGTAATCACACATTACAATGATCCACTTGTCGGGTTTCGCTGTTGCCTCTGAAGGCCAGTATTACTATTTCTATGTGAAGTCTCCGGGTCGGATTTTCTGCAAAATCCATCGGATGTGACGTGCATCTCTCCCGAGCCTCTCTCCTTTATATACAGTCTATGCGACGGCACTGCAGCGAAAAACATGAGTCTGATAACACCAAAACACTCCTGCCTCCAGCACAACACAAACTGTAACAATTATATATAAAAATAACAATTATAAGAAATGTTATCTGAGCATCAAATCAGCAAATTAGAATGATTTCTGAAAGATCACATGACACTAGCCTGGAGTAATGATGCAGAAAATTCTGCTTTGCATCACAGGAATAAATTACATTAGAACAAATTACAAATAGAAAACAGTTATTTTAATTGGTAATTATATTTCACAATATAACTGCTTTTACTGTATTTTTGTGTAAAAAATGCAGCCTTGGTGAGCACAAGAGACTTCTTTCAAAACATTTTTTTATGTTTCCAAACATAACAGGTACTGTACAACACTCCCAATAAAACATTTTTTTTTCAGAAAAGAAACAAATGAAGTAACACCTGGAAAATGAATTAGCAGAATTAGCAGAACATCACTAACTAACTGAATAATTAACTACTTCTATTTTTACTAGCTGTGACCGATATATCGGCCGGCCGATATTAGGCAGTTATAATGGCCGATAAATGAATATTTAAAAAATAAAATAAAAACGGACGAAACTCGCTTTAATCATGTCTCCCTGGCCTGTTGTATTGAAAATGTATGTTTTACAATTTGCAGTATGATGTTATCTATTGCTAAATTATGGCTCATCATAGACTAGCTAACCACAATCATCAGTGGAAGACCGCTAACGTTAACATTAATGAGCTTGGAAACCACAATGAACTTTTTCTGCCTAAATAAAGTAATGATTACTGTATTTATAACTAGCATATCTCTAGTTACAGTCCCTGCATTGTAAAATGTAAGTTATACATGCGAGGAGTGAACATTTAGACATAGAGAAAAAGTATCCAACATATCTTGTGCAGAAAAGTTAGCTTTTCTTTTACACGTGTGTGAAATCCAACAATATTTAATTAAAATAAAATATCGGCCGATATATCGGATTTTAAAACCCAAAAATATTTGTATCGGTATCGGCCTTCGAAATCCTGTATCGGTCGTGCTCTACTGTGTTTAGCATTTAACATTTGAAATGTATTGCTTATTAGGAATGACCGAATTTTTAATTTCTCACAGGAAAGAGGGTCACACAGAAGACAAATCGGTGATGGTACCTCCACCCTCAGCAACAGACTGTCACTACACAGAAACTGTCTTCTCCTTCAATGACATCAAACACCAGTAAATGAGCTTTTATTTAACGCATCATGGATAAATATAAGATCTCTGTAGACAAACATACCTTTATCTGTCATCTTCTTATGATATTTCGCAGTGAAGCAGAGCAAGAGGATCATATCAGACGACCAACAAAAGGTTTTGACTGTTCAGTTTGAAACCCATGGATTATTGAACAATCGTGTCCATTAATTGTCATTTTTTGATCGGGTTGACCGAAATGTGTTGCCCTTATTACTTTTCCCTGTTTCTTCCTTCCTGTTGCAGGTATTTTTGCACATGGCAAATCTAAGGAGCCCTTTCTGTTTTCCCGCTGGAGGCAGTACTGGTACGCTCCTGTCACTTCATTTATCGGCAACGTTCTGATGTACTTCCTGTTCCTGTTTCTGTACGCCTACGTGCTATTGGTCGACTTCAAGCCACCTCCCCCTGATGGTCCTGCCCCTTCGGAATTGGTGCTGTATTTCTGGGTTTTCACTATCGTGTGTGAGGAGATTCGAGAGGTAGGTGCCGACACGGATGCTTCACTTGTGTTGGGGTTAACGCATTACAACTAATGCGAATCAATGTAATCAGATTACTTATTTCATGTAACTAGTAAATAATGCGTTACTTTTAAATTTACAACAGAATTATTTTTTTAAATAAATAATTCAAGTTACTTTTGTTTTCCCATTTGTTGAGTGAAAGCTCTCTTGCCTACATGTTGGGTAAATGCAGATGCTTTTACATTGTAAATATGATACCATAGTTTTTGAGTTTTCGTAGTACATGCTATTGTAGTTTTAGTACAGATGTACTCGCATACAGTATTCTTCTCAATGAATAAAACAGGGAAATGCAAACACAGAAAACTACACAAACCATAACACACACATACGTTATGTATTTAATCTCACTTTATCAAACAATGTCTTTGCTATTGTCCTTTGATGATCCAGTTCCACCATACAAATCTGAATCTGTAAAAATGACTTTAGGTAAACATCACATTTGTCTTTCTTAGTTTTTTTTGCAATCCTATTCTTCTGTGATCCAGAATGGGCAGCACCCTCTACTGTACAGGCTTGAATTTGCATTTCCTTCATTTGACTTCTGGTGTGAAATTTCCTTTACTTTTGCCAAAAATAGAACCTTTTTTTCTTTTTTTAACAAACAAAAGTAATTACTTTACAATAAGGTTCATTAGTTAAATACATTAGTTAACATTGACTAAAAATGAACAATGCTTCTTCAGCATTTGTTCATCTTTGTTAACGTTAACTTCTACATTTAGTAATACTGTATTAAAATGTTGTTAACATTAGTTAATGCACTGTGAACTAACATGACCAAACAACGAACAGCTTGATTTGTAACAAATATTAACAAAAACAGTAATAAATGTATTGGTTATGGTTAGTTCATGTTAGTTAATACTAATGTTTAATAAATGAACCTTATTGTAAAGTGTTACCGTAATTACTTTTAATAATTAAATACATTTAATAATTAAAAGCATTACTTTTCATAAGTAACTAAGTAATGCAATTCGTTATTTTTTTAGGGAGTAACGCAATATTGCATAGGGCTGTGAAACGATCAATCGTGATTAATCACATCCAAAATAAAAGTTTGTGTTTATATAATATATGTGTGTGAACTGTGTAATTTACAAAATAATTATTTTGTAAATATAAATACACACACATACATGTATATATTTAAGAAAAATTTGTTATTTATATATAAAATATTTATGTATAGTACAAATTATATATATATATATATGAAGAGTTCAGATGCAAAAGCCTCTAAATGCCATTTGAAATTTTCTTCTTTAATGATGATTTTTTGTCAAGCTTGTATATTTAAGTTCAGTGATTTCACTTAAATGGCAATGATAATTACCTATTAATTGTTATTTAAGTGAAATTACTGAACTTGAATATACAAGTTTGACAAAAATCATCATTAAAGAAGAAAATTTCAAATGGCATTTAGAGGCTTTTGCATCTGAACTCTTCATATATACACACACACAGTATATATAAGCAAATATTTCTTATTACATGTATGTGTGTGTATTTATATATACAAAAATAATTAAACACAGTTCACACACATGTATTATGTAAACACAAACTTTTATTTTGGATGCGATTAATCATCTCACAGTCCTATATATTACATAATATATAATATAACATTACTTTTAAAAGTAACTTTCCCCAGCAAGTGATACAAAGAGGTTTCAGTTGAGTATAATGATTAATCCATCCATTTATTCCACTTTCTCCTGTCTTTCATTCCCAGGCGTTTATTGTGGGCAGTAAGACTTTTACTCAGAGTTTGATGCTGTATGCTCAGGATGTGTGGAATAAGTGTGATATTCTTGCCATCTCCCTCTTCATGGCTGGTCTGTGCTGCAGGTAATGGTTCTTGACAGTCCTGCAAGTTTCTATAAAAAATATTAAGCAGCAAAAAAGTTTTTAACATGGCTAAAATCAGCATATTAGAATGATTTCTGAAGGATCATGTGACACTGTAGACTGGAATAATGATCACAGAAATATATTACATGTTAAAATATATTAAAATAGAAAAGTTATTTTAAATTGTAAATAATGTTTCACAATATTAATTTTGTCTGTTTTTATTCAAATATATGAAGCCTGCATATATATATATATATATATATACACACACACACACACACACACATGCATGTTTGTATATTTAAGAAAAAAATATTATTTATATATAATATAAATTATATATAAATTTATATACAGTATATATATGAAATTATTTCTTAAATATATACAAGCATGTGTGTGTATTTATATATAGAAAATAATTATACACAGTGCACCCACATATATTATGTAAACACAAACTTTTATTTTGGATGTGATTAATCGTTTGACAGCCCATATATATATATATATATATATATATATATATATATATATATATATATATATATATTACTATTCTATTCTATTTTTTATATAGACTTCCATTTTATATTTAAAAAAAAATGATACATGAAGTCTTTTCAAGTATTGCAGACTGTAGTAACAGACTATGGTGTCACAATTTAGCAGTTATTGTTTACTAAATATTCATTATACCTATGTGCATTCTACTAAATGTTTGTGTAATCATCTTTATACGTGTGCCTTTGTGTCTGTCTCAGGATGTTCAAATCGTCATACAGCATGGGACGTGGTATACTGTGTATTGACTACATGGTCTTCACACTCCGACTCATTCACATTTTCGCCGTTCACAGACAGCTGGGTCCCAAAATCATCATACTTGTCAAAATGGTGAGACAAACAGGAACATGTTGTAGTTCAGTGAAAATCAAGCGCTCCC
The DNA here is from genome assembly GCF_016745375.1 of Pimephales promelas. Next base: position 2,818,715 of record NW_024121876.1, on the reverse strand, counting down.
TCAATACGAACACTGGTTCTGCCTAAAGAGATAGAAGGACGATTTAGACTTTTAAAACTTTACAGCTTGGTTAAAATGTTTGGTAACACTTCAATATTATGGTACATAAATTAACTATTAACTTGTTGCGTATAAGCATGCATATTACTAGCATATTGGCTGTTCATGCCTTATCCTGCATGACCATATTCTACAACTAATAAATAGACCCTTAACAGAGTTTTCATAAAATAATGTGCTAGTAATATGCGAGTTAATAGTGAATATGTGTACCTTAAAGTGCCCCTATTATGCTATTTTAAAGTTTCCTACATCAGATTTACATGCATCAAAGGTCAAAAATCTGTTCCATGTCCTCATTATATACATTTGCACATCACCACATTTTCAATGATTCTCGGATGAATAAATCTCTCTAAATCCCTCATCTCTCGCGGGAGCTACTCTGCTCTGATTGGCCAGACAGCTCAGTCCGTTGTGATTGGTTTGCTGTGTACAGGACGTCAAAAACGAAAATGCCCATTGCCAAAACAACGTTAGTTCTGGTTGTCCTTCCTACACTATAAACTGAACACCGTAACAAACAATGATGTCGATTGTACCATATCAATGCAAGTTCGAGTCCGAGGATGAAACATTGGAAGAACTGTTCATTAAACCTGAACCTCCATCGCAAGGGCAGTTTGAGTAGGACATTTCTCAGTAATACACTAATCTGAGATTGTACAACTGTAAATTCCTCAACATCAGCATTAACAAGTGGATGTCCATCAACAAACCCACTATTTTACCTATTTATCGAGTATTTTTCTAATATTATATTTTAATTTTATCATACAATATTTTTCTAATAACAGTTTATGTATGCAATGGATACATTAGCCGAGCTCTCGCGTGAATGACTGATGTAACATAAACGTTGGTTAAACAAATCTTGCTCCATGCTTAATCTTTCCTCAAAGTAGTGAGAACGACAGATAATCTGAATGAATAGACACAGTTTTAGGTAATAGTGGCTAGGGTTGGGTATCGTTTGAATTTGAACGATTCTGATTCCGATTCCTTGTTTCGATTCCGGTTCCTAACGATTCTCGATTCCGATTCTTTTAAGAGGCAGGGTCAAAAAAGTTTAGCTAACCTTGCTAACCAACGGTCTTTCTGAAGGAAATAATCCTTTCTGAAGGAAATACTCCTGTCACAAATACTCCTTTTGTCACAAATTTTGCATTTTGCCGAGATTTCGTTATTTTTAGAAAAGTGAAGCCACACTTTGGACCGCTGACGTAAGCTACTAATGTTCGACTCGCGCGGTTATGCCAACACTTCCGGTAGACGCTTCTTCGTTGGTGTTGTTCAGCGGTTTCTTCTTCCGCTCGGCGGACTGTGAATATCGAAACTAGGAATCGAAAGTTGAACTTTTGAACGATTCCGGGAAAAACGAAAAGTTAGTCCCGGTTCCAATCGATACTCGATTCTCGATACCCAACCCTAATAGTGGCCCACAGCTGATCAGTGATAACATGAGTTAGCCAGTTAGCAGGAGTATTTTTAACACCATCTTAAAGAGCAAGCGATTTGCGAATCCTACAACGAGATTTGAGAAGCAGTCACCGCACAAGTTTAGGATTACACTGCTGTGATATCGTGGTAAAGATTCATTTTAACCACTGATTCTTCAAATGCTCGCCCTTGGGGAGTGAAAAAGAAAACTGGCTTTAGCCTACCTTCACATTGTAGAGCACAGGGTCTCCTCGACCTGATGCTGTCCTGTGTCCTCAGGAGTCAGCTGCCGTGTTTGGGGTTCAAGTTTTCCCTGGTGTCTGCACGCACAATATGCTAATGTTTCGTCTTGACGTCACGACGAAACGGCCTACCGTATGACTCGTTTGAAAAAGATTCATTTCATATACATAGTCGACTCTTACTTTTGAAAGATAATAACTTTAAAGGGATACTCCACTTTTTTTGGAAATAGGCTCAATTTACAACTCGCTCAGAGTTAAACAGTTGAGTTTTACCATTTTCAAATCCATTCAGCCGATTTTCTGATTTTTAGAAGAATATCAGTAACCAGACCGTTTCTGGTCTCATTGACTTCCATAGTATATATTTTTTCCTATTATGGTAGTCAATGAGAGCAGAAACTGTCTGGTTACTGATATTCTTCTAAATATCAGAAAATTGGCTGAATGGATTCGAAAATGGTAAAACTCAACTGTTTAACTGTTTAATTTCCAAAAAAAAGTGGAGTATTCCTTTAAATACAGTGCACTTTTAGATTTAAAACTTTGTAGGATGTATGTATTCACTTAGAGCAATATTACACACTACTACTGAAAGGTCATTTTCAAAACTCCATAATCGGGGCACTTTAATATAAAGTTTTACCATGATTTTTGTTTGAAATTAGGAATTGAAATTGTTCTGTGGTAATCAACATCATCTCACAGATTCTTTCTACTGGGTTGATAATAGGTTAATAATTCTGTTCAATAAATGTCTTTATTAACTACTTTAGATACTAAAATCACAATTGTGTGTCGAACGTATTCCAGATATAAAAAGGAAAAACAATAATAATCTGTACTTGAGGAGACCACTATATCTACTTAACCCTTATGCTGCATTAGGGACATTTTTGGTCTTTTGCAGTTTAATTTCTTTGACCATTTTGGCTGTTTTAATGCAAATGGTATGAAATTTGGCAAAATTGTGACTTTTTGGATACATGTAAAAAATGTGATCCCATTTTACAAAATATGTATAACACACACTGTGTAGATCAAATAGTAACACTCAGCACCATAAAGACCAAAAATGGCCCATTGAAACCCATTAAAACGTTGTTTAAATCTGAGGCTGTCAGTAATACATGAAACATGATTTTTGCACAAACATCCTTTCATTTTGAAGCAAAAGCATTACATTTGCATTATATAGTGTATTCCACCAGATGACGTCACTACATATTTATTCCCTATGGGTGGAAATGCACCTTATTTTAGGCAATAGGCAATGTTTAATAGGTGGCCATTTTTGGTCTCTAACGCGCTAAGTGGGATTTTTTGCAAAGTGGGACTGTGATAATCCGAATCTAAAGTTTTCTCTTTGCATTTAGTTTATTGAAAATAATTGAATTTTTGTGTTTTTTCCTCTTATACAAATCGATGGTTTCGCAAACAAAACTGGTAATTAAAGGGTTAAAATCCTGAAATTGAATACATTTTTGGTAGTTATGATGAGGACTGATGCTGGTTAAAAGATTTAACTTGGTAAAAGTGGAAAATAATAATAATATATAATATTTTAGGCAATGTTTAATATGTGGCCATTTTTGGTCCTTAATGCACTCAACGGTGTTAAAAATCGAATGCAGCACAAGGGTTAATCACTGCTCTTTCTATTTTTTGCATGAATGTTTTTGTACCACAGATAAAGGATGCGTTCTTCTTCTTATTCTTTCTGGCGGTGTGGCTGAGTGCGTATGGAGTGGCCAATCAAGCTCTACTATATACATACGATCCAAACCCCACCAGAGCGTTTCGTCGAGTATTGTACAGACCATATTTGCACATATTTGGACAGATCCCTGTGGAAGAAATAGACAGTATGCTCAATTCTAAATCACATATTTTGCAAGTTTTTGTTAGCATCCACTGAATATATTGTATATTTGTGTGTGTTAAGCTGGCAAGTATTGGGATAGGGACTGCACAGATAATCTCACATTGATTAATGAAGGGAAAGAGCCATGTAGAGACACCAGCCACAACTGGCTTGTGGTCATTTTGCTGGTCATCTTCCTACTGGTCACCAACATCCTACTCATCAACCTGCTTATTGCCACATTCAGGTATTCTTTTTCTGTTCCTTCATTCATCTGGTGTATGTAGCCATCGAATGATCCGTCCATCCATGTTTTTCTCCTCTCCTTGTGTCTGTTTGTGCAGCTATACATTCTCTAAGGTTCAGGAGCGCAGTGACGCATACTGGAAGTTTCAGCGCTATAATCTAATAGTGGAGTATCATTCTCGTCCAAATCTCGCTCCACCCTTCATCATCCTATCCCACATCAACCTCTTTATCAAAAGAAACATCCGCAAAGTGCCATCCACCAAAATCCAGCATTTTGGTAAATTATTGTAAACATTTTGAGTAAATTTGAGTAAATTAGGATGTGTTCACACTTGTAGTTCAATTTAGCATCAAAACAACGCCAGTAATTCCTCCATCACACACAAACAAAGATTTGCTGCAAGAAGATGCGGTTCTGAACTGTAACAGGCAATATCGTGATGAGAAAAACTGGGTATACTTGAGCATTCTGCCCTATTTAGGGTAAGTGATATTATCTTGTGACATCATGTCCTGTTTTTGGTTCGTTTTGATATCTCTGGTCCGTGTTGCTTTCATATACCAGTCAAACCGCACCATCAGTTTCAAATGAACTTAAACCCATCTTTTCAGGGTCTCAGTCCGCTTGTTTTGTGCGCTCCAGGGTTCGAATGGCCGCCCTCACACTTCAAATGAACCGCACTAACATAGCAATATAATTATAATCAAACTAAACATGCCTAGTGTGAACACACCCTTTAATTATAGATCAAAAAGCAGATATAAAAAATATGACGTTATGTAAATGTTTGTGTGAATTTGTCTCTCTTTGATAGCTCTTGATTTGAAGGGTAGAGAGGCTAACAAGCTGGTGAAATGGGAGACCTTGCAGAAGGAGAACTACCTGGCTTTCGAGAGCAAAAAACAAAAAGGGACCGACTCTGAGAGGCTGAAACGCATGAGTGCTAAGTAAGTCCAACTTTCATTAAAAATAAAAAAAATTTCTGAATACTTTCAACTTTCTCAAAGTGGATAAAGAGGGGTTGAAAAATGTCTCAAACTAAATGATTGATGTTTTTGGCTGCAAAAAGAAATAGTTTAAAGGGGTGATGAAGTGAGAAATCAAATTTGACATTTAAGAGGTCATCATATTAAGAATAATAAGATAAGAATCGTCCTGGTTAGTCCAATAAAAGATTTTATTGACACCAGGCTCAGCAAACGACTCATTTTTCAAGGTGGGGAACTATGACGTCAAAGAGGATAAAACACCACCTCCGCAGAAGATCAACGCCTACTGTACTTCAACACGGCCGGTTTAGCCCCGCCCACCGATTCGCGCATTACACGCATTAGCTTAATAACATAGATAGACCTTGTGATGACAAACCGTATCGAGCTAAAAGACATGCAATAAACATTACAAAATAGTGTGCAGTTCCTGGTTGTGGAAGAAGACAGTCGCTGGATGAGCGAGTGAGTTGAAACTCATTATAATATGCAAAACTGTTATCCACTCACGTTTACTTCCAAGTCTTCAATGCGAGACGCCCATAAAAACCGAGTGTTTTTTAGCTAGGCTCAAAACTAGGGTAGAAAATAGCCTATTACTTATTCATTTTGATGTTTGTTAATGTAAAAACCAAGCGAACGTCATAAGCTGACCTCAGACATCAATATAAAAAATGTATAAAGCCAGTTCATGACCCCTTTAAGCATGTTTTAGATCTAAAAGGTGTAGTTCACTTTAAAAAAAAACTTTTGCTGATAATTTACTCACCCCCATGTCATCCAAGATGTCCATGTCTTTCTTTTTCAGTCGAAAAGAAATTAAGGTTTTTGATGAAAACATTCCAGGATTTTTCTCCATATAATGGACTTCAATGGGAACCAAACGGTTCAAGGTCCAAAAGACAGTTTCAATGCAAACTGTTCAAAGGGCTTTAAACGATTTCAAACGATGAATAAGGGTCTTATCAAACGAAACGATCGCTCATTTAAAAAAAATAACAAAGTTTAAGTTTTTTTAAATGATATTTATTTATTTTTTAAATGAGTGATCATTTCGCTTGATAAGACCCTTATTTATCATCTGGAATCGTTTAAAAGCCCTTTGAACAGTTTGCACTGAAACTGTCTTTTGGACCTTGAACCCTTTGGTTCCCATTGAAGTCCATTATATGGAGAAAAATACTGGAATATTTTCATCAAAAACCTTAATTTCTTTTCGACTGAAGAAAGAATGACATGGACATCTTGGATGACATGGGGGTGAGTAAATTATCAGCAAAAGTTTTTTTAAAAGTGAACTTCTTCTTTAAGGTGCAGTTACATTAGTGAAATTTCAGTGGAATTTTACAGACCAAAAAGCGTTGTTCATTGTCTATGATGCTCTGTTCACGCAGAAGTCACTTTCAAATCGAGCAGCTCTGTGTTGGTCAATCTGTGCTGGAAGCTTTTTTGCCCTCACATGAATTTTCAGATCACACATATTCATTCATTGTGACTGGATTTCACACACAACATTTCGTCAAGCAATGTAAATGACCACACCTCCTCAACTGAAAACAAATCATCCATGAAGGAATTAATTTTTTTAAATATATTGTGACCTCGTAATGTTTCTTCAAAATGTCATAACTGGACCTTCCGGTGAACTTGTCAAGCTCCTACACAGCTGCACACACTTTTGAGTGCCACGCCCACATCTCAACACCTGATGAATAGAACCAACTCCCGCCCTACATTTTTTCTTTTACAAAATCTGGAAGAAAACATATGTTGCTACTTCTTTTCCATTTGGACAGATGTGATTGTAAACCATTTTACCTCAGATTAATGTGGAATGTTGATGTTTTGTGCCATCTGCTTTCCCTTGATTTGACTTGTTTTGTGCATGTTTCAGGGTGGACGGTGTCCTCAAACAGGTTTGCGAGATCAAAGATGTTGACCGCAGACTGCGAACATTAGAATCAGAGGTAAAGACACATGATGTGATATCTGCGTTGCACTGTATATAGACTGTAGAAGCTGTTGTTCAAAGAGGAATACTCTTCTATATGCAGATGGAGTTCTGTGCATCTTCTCTTCAGTGGATGATGGAAGCTATGTCTCAAAGCAGTACGGCGAAGGGCACTAAAGCACACCCGACACGCAAAGGTACACCTGTTTGTTGTGATGCAGTACATACATTTTAACAGTGTTTCTCAACTGGTCGGTCACACAAGTATAGCATGGAACAAATATAATAATAATAATAATAATAATGAATGATCATTTCACTTTAAATAAACTTTTGCTGATAATTTTCTCACCCCCATGTCATCCAAGATGTCCATGTCATTCTTTCTTCAGTCGAAAAGAAATTAAGGTTTTTGATGAAAACATTCCAGGATTTTCTCCATATAATGGACTTCAATGGGAACCAAATGGTTCAAGGTCCAAATGAGAGTTTGAGTGCAGCTTTAAAGGGCTTTAAACGACACCAGACGATGAATAAGAGTCTTATCTAGGACCCTTCGAGTCATGACTCGAAAAAAGATTCGTTCATTTTGATGAACGACTTCGAACAGGAGAATCACAAACGCTCATCACAGAACAGAGCAAGGCGACCATTTGTGCTTATAAAACTTTTTTTTATTTATTTTTTGAAATGGGTGATCGTTTCGCAAGATGTAAGACCTTTATTCATCGTCTGGTGTCGTTTAAAGCCCTTTGAACAGTTTGCAGTTTGCACTGAAACTCCTATTTGGACCTTGAACCGTTTGGTTCCCATTGAAGTCCATTATATTGAGAAAATCCTGGAATGTTTTCATCAAAAACCTTAATTTCCTTTCGACTGAAGAAAGAATGACATGGACATCTTGGATGACATGGGGGTGAGTAAATTATCAGCAAAAGTTTTTTTTTTTAAAAGTGAACTACTCCTTTAAATGAGGGGCTTCGAAACGTTTTGTTAGTCGAACAATTTACTCTTAAAATAATTAACTTTAAGTACCCCAAGAGAGATTTGAAGGTAAAATTTCAATAATTTAACAACACGTACTCATGTTTACGGTTCTTTAATATCGGTTAATGGTCACATGATATGAAATTACAATGATAAAATATTGAATCTTTTTTTTAATCACCCCAAGTGTTTTATTTGGATTGTTTTAAATTCTTAAATTATTTGAAATAATTGTTATATAAAACTATTATTGTTATTAGTTTTAATTCTAAAAATAAAAAAATTCTAATGTATTACTGTTGTAAATAACAATTGCACTGTAAAATAAAAAGTATCACTTCTATTTTACACAAAGTTATAATACTTAAACTCCTCACTCTCAAACATTTGAACATTTCTAATAATAAAGCTTTTATTTTGGAGCATTACTGGTAAAATGCTATAAACGTCTGTCTGAAAATGATGCAACGTGTAAAATACAATTAATTGTAACTACTCATGCATAGTTAGGATATTTAAAATGAAGGATGTTGTTCATGTCCAAAAAAAAAAAAAAAAAAGGTCCAATCAAACCAGTTTAGAACCACAGATTTAGTGGATGTATTTGCCATTGGCTGACAATTCATGTTGTCACATTGGTCTTTCTGTCATCAGCTGTTGTTTCAGCCTCCCTTGACAAATGACAAGAGCCTTTCTGCTGTATTCGTCTTCACTCTCACGGACACATTCAGCAAGAAGCCACCGAGAGCCTGTTAAAGGAGGGGTGATGACTTGTCAGAAAACTACTCTCATTGTTCTGGTTTCCATTTTTAAATTGTTCATCCTGGCCTTTTCATGGTTCATCCTGCTCTTTCGACTTTAGTACTCCCAAATGACCTGTCCCCGTTTTCCATGTGATTGTGGGACTGACTGGAGTAAAAGAATAGGGCACAGAATGTCCTTGAACTTACTGTACACTGAAAGGTCTGTTATGTCATCATGTTACATTCATAGATTAAGCAAATAATAGTTTTATTGTCGGTACATTTTTAAAAGGTCAATGCGATTGTATTCATAGAATCTGATTTTTACAGAGATATAAGTTTATTTAGAAGAAAGCGACCTGGCTTTAAAGCTTCAGTGGGAACAAAGCATTTTAGAACTTATGCAATCAACGTATTATATTTCTTATTGGTTGCAAACAACAAAAACAAAAAAAACACTTTACATTTATTGATTATTTAATCTTGGCAAATGTTACAGTACATCAAATAAGCCTAATGTTCAAAAGGATATTTTTTTATATAAAATCCAATAGAAGAGAGTGCATCTACTGTTAGTTAAACTGCTTCTAGTGTTCTCATTTGGATAAAAGCGTCTGCTAAATAAATACATGTAAATGTGGAGAAGTATCCAGTCAAGGTGCTCTATGGTCTAGAGTTTTTAGTAGTCCATCAAAGAAAACTTTAGGATGACCATGGCACTCTTACATATTAAAAAAAGCCCTTTATCATTAGATGCCTTCCTCAGGGAGAGCAACTCAACATCTCTGCCACAACTGCAAGCAGTTTCATTCATTAAGACATCCGATTAGTTTACACTTTTCATGTGATCAAATTCTATTTAGAAACACCACTTCATTACCCTTCTCCCAAAAATAAACATCACAATAAAGGAGTAAAATCCAAGTCTTCGTTCAATCCTGGATATAAATTAGCCTTTCATTTATAAATCCAAAATGTCTCCCTCTGATTCAGTTTAGTTCTCTATTCCCGTTCCTGTTCACATGATCAACATACTCAGGATAGAAGGGTTACTGTTATGCATTTATTTATATTTATATTCTATCCTGGCATATTTATGTTCAGCCAATCGTCTTTTTGTTATTCCGATATAAAATACTTTACATTGAGGACATTCCAGTTTATAAATTACATGAGTAGTTTGACAATCAATACAGTGTTTAATTTTTTTATAGATTAAAAAATGTTTTGTCTGTACATCTAGAAACGTTTTATCTTGTACAACATAATCACAATGATTAGAGTGATGGCATTTAAAGCAACCGTTAGGTTTAACCCCTAACCAGGAGCTTCCTCGAGTGGGCGGGAAATGTCTATGAACTCATTTGTAACTTTTTTGAAACAAACAAACAAAAAAAAAAATTATCATTAGAGGATCTGGAAATATATTTCTCAAAAATTCATCACTTTGTAAAATAATTCCCTAATTTATTTTTTATAAGTCCTTAAATTTTTTCAGCGAAATTTTTTAAGATAATTTCACTGTATTAGTTGACAAAACAAACAAATGAAACATCTAGAATTGAGCGTTTTTCACAGTCGAACAATAAACAGATTGACGCAGTGAATGTTTACATTTTAAATAGCAAAATATTTTTTATTTTTCGTATTGCATGCTGTAACAATGTTCTTTTTCTTGTTGTGGTAAGAGAGAAAAGATGTGAAAATAAACAGTTTATATTAAAAAAAAACAATGTTATTGGATTTTGCGTGTTTTTGTTTTGTTTTTGTGAGTATTTATATAGTAACATTTTGTGATGGCATTTTATTAACTAAATAAACAGCAGTTTTTGAAACCGCAGTTCAGCATTTTTAAAAAAATAAATAAATTTCACAAAAGTTTCATAGCCCCCAGAATATTGTGTTGTATAAATATCTGAACATGCAATATTTCAAAGGAAAGAACAGAGCCTCGTGCATTCTTTTTTTTAATGAACATTTGAATGCAGGTAAGTTTAATAAAAATTAAAAAGCAACAATTTGAGCAAACGATGCAGAATGATGATCAAAACACAGATGGAGTAGATCAAATCCATCAACATCCCCCAAAGCTTCACAGTCCTGTTGCTCGTCCTGGGTCGACTTTTCATTCCGAACGTCTGTGGGGATGGTTTTGATTTACATGCTGTTTAATGTATGATTGCATTAATTTTAATATGCATCTGCTTACATATGCTATCGCTGGTTTCTGCTTCTTCTTTTCCTGTGTTTTAATAAGGGGATTCAGTATTCTTTCAGAAGATGTGTAATAGTGCTCCCTATTCTATAACAGTGAAAACACAAAGCTGGAACAGTCAATGGCGGGGAAAAAGTTAAGAGTTTTTCATTATTTTTTTTTTTTATGATATTGTATTTGCCTGTTGTTTTTGTATCACATTTAATATACGTCCTGATAACATCTTATAACTATTTAAAGGATTGTAAGCGTAACTATTTAAGGGATGGTTTTGGCAACCTCAGCAGATAAGAGAAATAGATTGTCCACGTTTGCCTCTCGGATTTCAGGGGCAACAAAGATCCTTCACTATGTTCTCTCCACCCTAATCCTCACCTCTACAAAACTAATTAAAACAAGCTAAAAGAATCCCAATCTACTCTCTGAACTTGTACACCACACTAAGTTTATTGAAAGTGTAATTATTATATGTGATCTACAAGTCATCCAAATACTATTAAAGTGTCTGAATATAACATGAGTTCTTTTATTCATTTGTGTGTTTTATGGAGGCTTCAGGCCAATAAGAGACAATTATTTATTATTCTTTATGCAAATGTCTTGGCTAATTAAAAATATCTACATTACAAAAATGATACAAGAGCAGGCAAAAGGAAATGGTGTAGGATTTACTTTAAAGCCATTTCACTCAGAAATTGCTATTAAGGCTGTTTCCACGAGAACGATTCCGAGTGAAAACATAAAAATATTTGATCGGATGTGCCTTTCGTTTACACGGCGACAGCGTTTTGGCGGTTTAAAAACGCAAAAAAGTTAAACCACCCTCCAGAGTGGAAATCTTAAAAATGCTCCACCGCCGCGTTCCCGTGTAAAGGGTAAAAACCATAGACTGTAAAAAAAGATGGACGACGCCTCTTCGCTCTTTTCCATCAGAGAGAACTGAAGCCGCCAGTCTCGATATGACGCTGATATCTTGGACTTGAGTCTGCGCATATGCGTGTTTCGGGACCAGTCATGCGCAGTCGTGAGCAGGAAGTAAAGCCGCGAAATCAAGGCCGCGCCCTCATTCTCGCTGAATCAAACGCAAGCACACGCCCCGCACTTTCATTAATGGCCTCTCTGTCTGCTTCGTTCTTCTCCAATGATGTCTGCTGATTGCAGAACCTCGTTAAAATAAGGTAAATACAACTACTAACCACATAATCAACATAATTAAAAAAGTCCGCTGGTGCTTCAGTGACTACCTCGCTCAGAGAACCTGTCAATCACAGCTGTCAATCATGATATCAGAGCATCGTTTAATCATTAACTATCTAAAAACAAACTTATTTTAAAAACGAACACTTGAAATTACATCAACATGATAGAAACTACAGTAAATGACAGAAACTATCTTTGGGAAAAGGATATGTGAAGTGTAATTTAATTGTTTAGTTGGTCTCGCGTCCCATTGAATAACATGGGGAGGCGGGGGTTATGAGCTATACTAGGTCCGGTCACAGGGGGGCGATCGAGACGTTTTGGCTTCACTTTTGAGGGCTTGTGCGGCACGCTTGGTAAAAACGCAAAAGTCTGCTAGACAGTGAAGGTTGTACGCAGGCGCACAGACTTGTTGTTGCGAGGCATTACTTCACATCGCCACCTAGCCGCCTTGAGTGCATACTACATTGAATTTCGCACACTTTTGCGTCACCATATGCACTCGGATTTCCCACCCAAAACGCTCGTCTAAACGCAGAATAAAAAGTGATAACGCAACGCCACTTTTGCGTTTTCTCTTCAGTATTGTTTGTATTTATTTCTATATGGTGAATTGCTGCATGATACCTGGGTGTTCAGTCAGGCTAAACTATCACAACACAAACGTCGTCTTGATTCAGAGATTTCGTCCAGGAGAAATTGCCATTGTTGAAATTCTCTGCAGCAGACGGACTCTATCTGTGTTCGTAGGCCGTAGCACGAAGCGAGAGCACATGCACCTGCAGTCCGCCTCAGCTGCTCTTACTGCGGCTCGTAAAGATAGCCACGAACATCGGATTCGAGCAGCAAAATTTCAAAATCCTCTTCTTCCATATCGTGTTTAATTTCCGTCATTATCATACTTCCTATCTCCACAGCGCTTGTTAGCTTATCTTCCAAACAAGATGGCGGATATTGATTCAGCATCTGCAAGTGAAGTCCCACCCACTGATCTGTAATAGGCTTGTAGGGTGAGTGGGTCCCACACCCTTGAATAATAATGAGCTAATGTTTGTAGTTTCTACACTTTTTAATGAAATGTGACTTCCTGCTTAGTATGACGCAAAATGACGTTTTTTACGTCATAATAAGCAGGAAATAAAACACTTAAATCCTTATTTCTCCCATCTCAGCAGAAAAAAAGGGAATAAACCATGACCATTCAAAACTATGACTGGGTTTCTAAAAATACAAACCTTAATGCAAAAGGGTGAAGTGACCCTTTAACCCATGTTGCTCTTGACATGCCGTGATAGTTGCTAAAAAGGATCCGCAGAGAAACCGAGAGCGTGTGGCAAAAGTTCACTCCACTCGTGTTCATTTATTTGGAATGCCAGAGGAAGATGTTATCCAAATATACTGTTTGCTGAACCACATTTTTTTTTTCGATATGGAAACAACTTGGCTGTGTCGATTCTTTAATATGCGCATTGTTAGATCACCCGCAGGACTTTTGCACTTTATTGGGATTGTGGTTTCACTCTAATATGTGTAAATAAATCTTGATTTCATGGTAGAGGAACATTTTACATTGCCCCGAAAGGTAGCAGCTGCAGCGAGAGGAGTTAAAAGGGTACGATACGGTTAAGAAATAATTCAGATGTGACCTTTAGAAAGAGCTGGTTTAGGGAACGAGAGAGTGAGCGAGGGAGGGATGGAGTTTCAGCGGCTGAGTGATCTCCTGAAGGTCAGATCATGCATGGACTGCTGTTATCGAGAACCTCTTTATATAGCTTTCCACACGCCAGTCCCAGCCAGGCCTCAACTCAATTGTGTGAATGTTTGTTGGTCATAAAGTTGAATTGTTCCTCCCCGTAATATTCCGTTTACTAGTCTCACTTTCTCTCGCACATTCACATACAGACAAAGATGTATTAATAAAGGGCATTACGAGTGTGTCTCATGCACGTGGCCCTGTCAATCATCTCAGTATGTTCCTCTGTGAAGAGAATGGTGTGAGTGTACATGTGACCACACAACGGAGATCAGCTGTTACTCTGTTACTCAACTAACTCTCATTCTCTCTGGTGGATCCGGCGACTGCAGCTCCGAGTTTCTGTGATCTTGAATCCTGGACCTGTTAAGTCTTGAAATCTTAGGTGGATACAAACACATTCTTCTAGACTGGTCTATCTGGTTTTCCCTGTTGCTTTTGTGTGAGGAAGTGAAGGCAAGATGTCAGTTTCACGCAGCTGGCTGTTAGGGCTTATCATAGCTCTGCTTTGCACCGGAGCGCAGACCCAAGAAAGCCTCCAAAGTGAGGAAGCCGAGGAGCTGGGAGGTCTGGAGATTTCTGAAGGTGAGAAAGAAGAGGTGGATGACGAGGAGGAAGGTGGAAACGCATCGGAAGAAGCAGCTGATGGGGAAGAAGAGAGAGCTCCTGAGGAAGAGGCGTCTCCAGAAGCTGAGATAACAGAGGAGGAGGAAGCTGAGGAAGATGATGAGATAGGAGGAGAAGAAGATGAACAAGAAGCTGCTGAGGAAGATCATGAGACTGGAGTAGATGAACAAGAAGCAGAGGAAGATGAGAGAGGAGGAGAAGATGAACCAGCAGATGAAGACGATGAGACTGGAGGAGGAGAAGATGAACAAGAAGCTGCTGAGGAAGATCATGAGACTGGAGTAGATGAACAAGAAGCAGAGGAAGATGAGAGAGGAGGAGAAGATGAACCAGCAGATGAAGACGATGAGACCGGAGGAGGAGAAGATGAACAAGAAGCTGCTGAGGAAGACAATGAGACTGGAGAAGATGAACAAGAAACAGAGGAAGATGATAGAGGAGGGGAAGAAGATGAACCAGCAGATGAAGATGATGAGACGGGAGGAGGAGAAGATGAAGAGGAGGAAGAAGCAGATGAAGAGGAGGAGGAGGAAGGAGAGATAGATGAGGAAGGAGATGAAGAGGAGGAGGAGGAGGAAGCAGAAGAGGAGGAGGAGCAGATGGAAGTGGATGTAGAAAGATTAGCAGAAGATGAGAAATCTACACAACAGACAGCAGAGGAAGAAGAGGAAGAGGCAGATGAGGAAACAGCTGCTGATGAAGAGACTGTAGTTGAGGATGATGCTGAAGGTAAAACTGAATAAGCCTTTACACAGAACTAACACTGTAAAAAAATATTGATGGTTTAACTTAAAAAAGTAAGTAACCTCGTTGCCTTAATTTTAAGTTCATTGAACTGGAAAAAGTGAGTTAATACAATGAAGGAGATTAATTTAACCATCAGAAACTCAAAATTATATGTTATCTGAACTAAATAAATTATTTAAGTTGATTTGACAAAAGAAAAATTGTTGTGATTACTACACTGTAAAAAAATATTGTTGGTTTAACTTAAAAAAGTAAGTAACCTGGGTTGCCTTAAAATTTTAAGTTGATTGAACCTTGAAAAAGTGAGTTAACACAATGAAGTAGATTAATTTAACCATCAGAAACTCAAAATTATATGTTATCTGAACTAAATAAATTATTTAAGTTGATTTGACAAAAGAAAAAATGTTGTGATTACTACACTGTAAAAAATATTGTTGGTTTAACTTAAAAAAGTAAGTAACCTGGGTTGCCATAAAATTTTAAGTTGATTGAACTGGAAAAAGTGAGTTAATACAATGAAGAGATTAATTTAACCATCAGAAACTCAAAATAATAAGTTATCTCAACTAAACAAATTATTATAAAGTTGATTTGACAAAAGAAAATATGTTGTGATGACAAATCTTGAAAATATTTTTTACAGTGTGTCATGTGTTCTAACTTACAAAAGCTTATTTTTCTGTGTATTCTTCTAATCTCTGGTTCCTATTGAGCTGCCTTCCAAGGCCATCCTGACTGACCCTGAACCACATAATGACTGATCTGGAACACAGCAGCTCTGTGTCAAACAAATAGCCAGATTCAACTCACTATTGAATTGATTTCAATAGAATTTAACATTAACATGTTGCTAGATTAAAAATGTGATGCTCTAATAGACATAACAAACACGCATAATCTAATTATTCAATTTATAAATCAATGCTTTTCATTATTTCTTTGTTCATACCATCTCCGATGGATTTTCTTCAATAGTTTGTCTCAATGAATAATGAGATTGGTCAAAGGAAGGTAACTTGAAGGTAAAATAATTATTGTGTCTATACATTTTAGGATGGACGTATACCTATAACCCTGCAAGGCCTGATATAGGTAATAGTCATTTTACAAAAAGTCTCATATTACTTTTATGCCTCGTATAGTAAAAATATGTCCAAAAATGTTAAATACAGAAATGGTTCTGTTGACAGTTAAGCAACTACCACTTTGATGCTTTAAAAAGAACACAAAAAAAATGTGTTCAATTCATGGTAAAATTACATGAAATTTACCATTAGATCTATCACAGTTATTTACCGTATTTAGTAGTTCCTGGTTCATTCCATGTTTTATAGGCAATCTCTGTCATGTTTATTCAAATTAGCATAGTCCAGGTGTTAATTGTACTTAATCTGTTTCAAAAAGCCATTTTTAAGTCACAATTAACTATTCTAGATTAAGGCCCACTCCAGTAGGCTTTATAGGGTTGTGTTGTCTGTGTTGGCATTTCACTGGTTTTGGAACACAGCCATTGTTGGCTGTCTAAAGTCCTGTGTATACCCTTCAGTTAGTCTGTGAAGTCACACGTGAGCCCTAAAATAGCTCACTATATCTGACCGGCTACAGCAGCCAAAATATTCCAACCACTTTAAGTCCTTTCTGGTTGAATGCTGTTGACATGTACTTAACAAATGGCATATATGTTACATCGTATCACATGACTGTGTGGCCACCAGTGAAACCTAGGATCGGGCGTTAAGTTATCAAGTTAAAATGTACAAGTACAAAGTACATTTCGGTTTTCGCTGCCATTTGACATAGAACAAAGAAACCATACCTATTGTCTATTAAACCAACTACTGTCTGCATGATTAATATTGTCTTTACTGTAAAAAATAATCGTGATTTTTAACGGTAAATGACTGTAAACATGCACTGTAAAAAAAAATGTTGTTGGTCTAACTTAAAAAAGGACGTGACCTGGCTAAGTTCATTGAAAGGGAAAAATTGAGTTAATACAATGAAGTTGATTGATTTAATCATCAGAAACTTAAAATATTATGTTATCTGAACTACATAAATTATTTAAGTTGATTTGACAAAAGAAATAAGGTTGTGATTACAAATCATGAAAATATTTTTTCAGTGCAAAACTGTTAATTGGTTAACAGAAAGTTTCTGTACTATACGGTAAATAACTGTGATATAATTTTACTGTAAAACATGGTTAAATTTACAGTTTTTGAAAGTGAAAAAAAACAACTCATTGTATAATTTACAATGAAAAAAACGTAAATTGACATTTCCACAATTCCCTGTGTGACACTTCAGATTTTTGTTGAAATAACTAGTGATTAGATCGATTTGATTGATCACGTAACTCTCATCACTGCTGTTGGTTGTCAGTGTATTACAATGGTACAAAACAGATTTAAATATTTCAAAAGGTTGGTAAATCAATATTTTATCAGAAAATGAAATGCAGTTTATCTCTGTAAATTTTTAGTTAGTCTGTAAAACCATTAACACACTCCTACCATATTTTTACAGGTGAAGTTCTGGGAACCACAGCTGCCGTTTTTTTAACGTAAAAATTACGCTTCTATTTTTTACAGTATGGCAGTTTCAATGAATGAAGCAGGACAAATTGCCTGAAGTAATTTCTCAAACAAATAAACAGTGAAATGTTGACTTCAGACAGGAGTTAGAGTTGTTGAACCCAGTTGTACAATGTCTGAAAGGCAAGCAGAGATTTAAGATGAGAGTATGGTGTCGATAGTTTAGAATGACAGGTAGAGATGTGATAGAAGCAATGTAATTTTATGATTTAACTCCGTCGGGTTGTGTGCATATCAAGAATTAGAAAGGACTCAGCACTGAATCTTGCACCCCAGTGATTGCCTGATGTGTCTTGAACACAAATTCTCTCCAGAAACCTGAGAGTTGACTGAACACAACTCTTTCAAGAGCTTGTGACAGAAAGTTGGCAGGACTATTCTGTAGCTTTCAACTGTTACACGGTTAAGTGTTGTTGCTGAGCCTGCTTAAATATGGTGGGGAAGTATTAAGAGATGTAGTGATGTGAGGAAATCGAGTTAGAGAGATCTCTTGTTAAAGATCATGTGATTAGTTTGCATGTGTCTGAAGTGTTGATAATCCTGATTCGGTAGTAAGTGACCTTGGCAGGAGAAACAACAACAGGAGGAGAAGGAGATGAGGGATTTATACTGTACTTGCAGTAATTGCATTAGTCAGCGGTAATGAAGTGTGTGGAGAAAGGGGTGGTCAGAGAAATGCAAGGAAGATCATTAGGGATAGTTACGGGTAAAGGCCCCACTTGCACGGCAAAGTTCCTTTTCGTTATTTGATTAGTTCTTTGCTTAGTTCATATTCAAACTTTGAAATACTTTTACAGTTAGCAAACATCCCAAAGATTCCCACATTGCTTGGAGCGGCATTTAGCTGCGGAGTTTAAGGTGCTGTATGTAATTTTTTGACTGTACTAAAGTATAAAAAATATCTCAATATGTTTGCAGATATTCAGGAAACTTAGTATGCTAAATTTGCATACTCTTTTGTTTGTAAAACAATGCTACAGCCAGTTGTTTTACTTTGAGATGTGTGTTCTGTGTCGGGATTTCTTTTTTTTGTATTGGTCTGTGTGATCCCGCCCACTTCCAATTAACCAAAAAGTTTTTCGACACCACAAGTTGCCAGTTGGCAAAAATACATCATTTTGCAGCCATGGAAGCCGGCAAATGAACTGGGTCAGAGATTGCATATTGTACCCAACCTAAAAAGCCTCGGCATCCATCTAAAAATCTCTATGAATGGCAGCATATTGAAACGTGGATAAATCAACTCATCAACTTGCAGTGTGTAAGTCTTCTCGCCTTCCATGGTCAATTGCACTCGTTCCTGTAGCGTGTCCTTAGATACCCCTTTTCCACCAAGGCAGAGCTGGTGCTGGTTCGCAGCCATAGTTTCAACTCGGCTCTTTGTTTTTAGACCACTACAGCACCAGCTCCGAACCAGTTAAAGTGGTTCTTAAGTAGCACCAAATCATTGCTGGTCTAAAAGAAAGAACCGCTTACATCAACGGATGGGGGCGGGGTTACCGGTAGGGTTGGGTATCGAGAATCGAGTATCGATTGAAACCGGGACTAACTTTTCGTTTTTCCCGGAATCGTTCAAAAGTTAAAATTTCAATTCCTAGTTTCGATATTCACAGTCCGCCGAGCGGAAGAAGAAACCGCTGGACAACACCAACGAAGAAGCGTCTACCGGAAGTGTTGGCATACCCTCGCGAGTCGAACATGAGTAGCTTACGTCGGCGGTCCAAAGTGTGGCTTCACTGTTCTAAAAATTAACGAAATCTCGGCAAAATGCAAAATTTGTGACAAGTATTTGTGACAGAAGGAGTATTTCCTTCAGAAAGGATTATTTCCTTCAGAAAGACCGTTGGTTAGCAAGGTTAGCTAAACTTTTTTGACCCTGCCTCTTAAATGAATCGAAATCGAGAATCGTTAGGAACCGGAATCGAAACAAGGAATCGGAATTGGAATCAGAATCGTTCAAGTTCAATAGATACCCAACCCTAGTTACCGGGACCAACAAGACGAGCAGAAACTTGTGACCGCCATTTTTTAAATAGCAGCTAATCATGCTAATAGCAGATCGATCGTAATCTCTGTTAATGCAAGTTACGGCGAGCCGCAAGAACGTGCTGGATTCCCCGTGTTTTGATACCGATGTAGGTTTGCAAAGCCATGAGCATATAAATAGAAATGCAATGACCGCCATTGTTGATGGAAGGCTTGTTCAAGATGCATCGGAGCGGCGTGGACTGATCGGAGCTGCGGGAGTGTTTGGAAAGCATACGACTCCTGCTTATAGATCACTCTCGCAGTTCTAGATTTGCAGTGCCTAATCCCCACACTTGCGTCACAGATGTATTTAATTAGGGCTGGATCTAAGTAAGGCACAGGATTGGACACCCCTGCTGTAGGCAGCACCATTGCTGGTAGATCCATCTAGTCTGATTTGCTGGTTTTGACACGATAAGAGCTACCCCTTCCTCTAAAGATTCAACTACTAATACTTGTTCATTTAGAGCTGAGCCTAGCGCTGCTCTAACCAGAGTGACTGATACTTTTTCTTTATGGTTAAATGTACCTCTGGTGCCTTACCCATTACTAATGAAGACCTTTGTTAAACCTCATCTTTCCCTTGTGCTGCAGAAACTGCTGAGGAGGAAAATGTAGAGTCAGAAGAGGTGGTCTCCAAGGAGGATGATGAATATAGATCAGGCTCTTTCTGTGGCCTTTGCTCAGTCTGCGAGGTAAACCATGCTTCTACCACACTTCTGCATGACACATGCTTAAAGGGATACTCCACTTTTTTGGAAATAGGCTCATTTTACAACTCCCCCAGAGTTTAACTGTTGAGTTTTACCGTTTTTGAATCCATTCAGCCGTTCTCCGCTTCTGGCGGTACTACTTTTAGCATAGCTTAGCATACATCGTTGAAGTGGACAAGACCATTAGCATTTCTCCAAAAAAAGAAAAAAAAAGAAAAAATATTTTCTGATATTTTTGATATTGATATTTTTCCTATTTAAAACTTGAGTCTTCTATAGTTACATCGTGCACTAAGAACGACGGAAAATGTAAAGTTGCGATTTTCTATGATTTGGCTGGGAAGTATAGTTCCTAGCCATATCGGCCTAGAAAATTGCAACTTTACATTTTTCGTCTGTCTATAGTGCACAATGTAACTACAGAAGAGGCAAGTTTTAAATAGGAAAAATATTGAAACACTTTGGTCATTTTTTTGGAGAAATGCTAATGGTCTTGTCCACTTCAATGATGTATGCTAAGCTATGCTAAAAGTGACTATAAGTGCCAGAACCGGAGAACGGCTGAATGGATTAAAGAACGGTAAAACACAACAGTTAAACTCTGGGGGAGTGGTAAAATGAGCCTATTTCCAAAAAAAGTGGAGTATCCCTTTAAGGACAGATCTGGGCTGCATCTGAAATCACATATTTCCTTACGACATAGTAGGTAAAAAACAGTATGTGACAAAAGAAGTACGTCCGAATTCACAGTACTCGTAAAAGAGTAGGCAAAAAGTACCTGAATGACCTATTCTTCCAAAGAGATTCTGAAGTGTGCATTTCAGTGATGGAGTACTCGAGTCCTTATTCTCTGGACTCGAGACTCCATTCTTTGGACTCATGACTCGACTTGAACTCGTGGACTGATGACTCGTACTTGGACTCAGACTCACATTACAAACCGAACTATTACAGTTGGACCATTTTTCCTGCCGACCAAAATCTGCACTGGCGCGACCACCTAACGTTGTGCAACATCAAATGGCAAATGTAATGAAAGCGAAACTTATGAAACTTATTTTATGCTTCACGAACCTTTATCAGTTTGAACCATCAACAACAGTGCAGCGCGAGCCGATCTTGATCAAGCGACACTACTGAGAGAGATCCAGTAAACAAACTAAGCATTTGAATTCGCCACTGAAGTTATAGGTTTTAAGTCCACAGATCAGCAACATTCACCGTGGTCTCAGCCTCAGACGTCACGCCCATGGAACGTTGGCTAAACGTCTGATGCATATGGTACACTTAACTGGAAACACTTCAGGAATGTCGAAGTCGTCACCTGATTGGTTGAATTTTATCGGATTTCCGGGGGCGTCAGTGTCGCGTTTATTTTCGGTCCGCCGGGAAACAAAGCGCAGATGTGTGATTGCGGAAGAAAAACTGTTGTGTTTATGAGTGACAATCATAGACAGTAAAAGGTGACAATGAGCATTTATCAAGATCAGCTAAACGTAGTTGTATGTCCCCTCCTATCTATTATGGAAGATCAAGTGAAGTGGGGATATCAGCCGTGTTTGTGGGCAAACAGGTCTACGCTGACATCGCAGCTGGCCGATTCAGTATATATAGGGCGCACTGGATTATAAGGCACATAAGATACTGCAGAGTCAAACGTTTGACTGGGTTTGCGTTATGCATCCACTAGATGTGCTAAAGGCTAAAGGGAATAGCGAGTACGCGGCGCCGGAGGTGAGGCGTTTATTTAGTAGGCGTGAGCGCGCTGTGGCGGGGACGTAACTTACATTCGCAGCCTGACTCATGTGAGTATTCAATGTGCGGCGTTGACAAAGCGGGCATAAGATGGACATGAGCGCGAGTTCGTGGGCGAATTTAATAGCGCGGAGCGTTGTTAACGAATTGATCCATAAGGCACTCCAGTAACTGCTGCTGACTGACTTGTTGCACGCCGATCTGTTGTTGTGGGGACATTTCCACGCCCTGAAACGTGACGCTGAACGAAACGAACTGTAATTGGTTGTTTGACATGTCAGTCATTTGGCCTTGGCCAAAGAAAGCTGCTATGAATTCCAGACCTTCAGCCGTCAGTCTGAAGGTCTGGCTACGCGAGACTACATTCACCGTGGATTTAATGTAGTAACTTGTAATCATGGAAGTTTAGCAGAAAAAGTAGCCTACATCACACATCTTTTTTCCAGCACTTCAAAACTCAAAGCAGCCTATTATATTTAAAAAGATATTTTGAATGTGATGACCAAAACATTGTTTGTTCATCCTTCAAAGATTACCCCCATTTATAAACTGAAAGTTTCAAGATGTAGGAAAACTCACACTTATTTAAAACTATTTTTTTTTCTTTTAATAAATAGGAAATTTCTCTGGCATTTCTTTCTTTTTGCTGTCTTGAAAACACCCCTACTAAATAGGTTATAGAAATTTGATATAGAGACATGTAGGCACTGGGGGCTCGAACACGGGACTCGAGACTCGACTCGGACTTGAATTCAGGTAATGGTGACTCGGACTTGGACTCGCACTCGAACACTGGGACTCGAGACTCGACTCGGACTCGACAGTTGGTGACTCGACTTCAACACTGGTGCATTTGATGGGCTCTTTACTACCCCATGAGGCAATTGCGAATGTAATACGTCCAGATTACATTCATTCTACATTCACACCAAATAGGACATCCTTTTTTAGTGGTTGTGAAGTATGTACTCGAGAGTATGCGATTGCGTATGCAGCCCTGGTGTGATCCCTACCTAAATTCCCCCAGTAAAGGGCAGAGATGTAACTTACTCTATCTGTGTCTGGCTCTCTCTTTCCTCTCAGCACTGCAGTACCTGTGACAAATGTCCCTGTGAGGAAGGAGACACATCAGCACACTGCAATCACTGTGAAGTAAGTGTTACTTCTTACTATTATCAAAATCTATATTCATACACACAACCGAACAAAACGTTTAATTTTAACCTTTAAAAAATTCCATGAAGATGTTATCATGCATCAAACTATCCTCTTACATTTAATTTCTCCTTCCACAGGATTGTTCATACTGCTACATTTGTCCGGTGATCTGTGAGACCGTCTGCCAGCCAGGTATGAATGGGATGAACACTCGCGATTAAAGCTAGAGTTTCAACGGTTTATAACATTTCAGTTTATAGTTTATGCTGATCCAAAACCCTTTTAATTATTTAATTATTTTCAGTGTTTTTGGATTATATTTTGAAAATTTGTTTTTAGGAGGAATTCTTGATGTACTGAGCGGATCTCTTTACCAGTAAGGATCTATCTAGACATTACCAGCAGAAAAATCACATTCATATGCAATATTCATTCATACCTGTAATCATTCATATCATTCGTTTTGTGTGTGTTTTGTTTTTGTCCTCATCTTCACGTACAGGACTGTGAACACATTACTCTGAATACGATTGGTGTTGTTAACAGCGCCATCTTTTGGTGAACAGGGGAACTACAGGCTATCATTCACTTAGGCCTGTCTATTTGACTGACCAGATCAGGAGATTTTCACCCTGAGGTCAATAATGGGAGTGGACAACCTGCTGTACCCTAGATATAACTGAGGAACTACCAGGACCCTAATGTTTACCATTTAATGACACTTTAAAGGTGACTTTACATGCTGTGTTAAATGATATAACAATTAAATATGATTAAGTGCAAAGGTTCTTGTATTAAAATTGTACAATGTTACTGTTTTTGACTGTGTTTTTGATCAAATAAATGCAGCCTTGGTGAACAGAAGACTCTTCTTTTATATAGATGTATAAAATCACACTGACCCGATTTGAATGGTATAGAATAATAATAGTGAAAAAGTTCAGGTCAATGTCTATTTTTATAAATATGCGTCAGTTCATCTTAAGTCATTCTGTTTTCAGATTACTCACTCATAAATTGTACCCATTTATTGAGATCAAGACTTGTGTGAATAAAGAGGATAAACACAATATTGAAGAAATAGATACATGCCAAGCAGTATGTCTCAATTAGTAGTGCACATTGTCATATTCGTGTACGTTTTTTACACTGTTTTTCCCTGAGCTTCTAGCCTACTATAAGTGTGTCTATTCAACATGTTTGATCGCTTTTTATTATTTCCTATTAAAGGGAAAGTTCACCCAAAAATTAAATAAATAAATAATTCTTTCATTATTTACTCACCCTCATGTTGTTCCAAACTTGTATGAGTCTGCTGTATAAAAAAGAAGATGTTTTATAGAATAAGGCTGGTAACCAGACAATAGCTGGGTTTCAGTCCCGTGATTATGATTGTAATGGCATGTTATGGCCACAGTGGGGCACTGGAGAGAGGGAAGTGTCAGGATGGCTGAGTAAGAAGAAGAAAAAAGTTATCTGTTTACAGCCTTGTTTCCTTGAACACGGACACACGAAATTCAGATGGAGGGCGGGGAGTGAAGAGCGCAATGGATGAGATGGAGGAAAGTACGTATTGTACTACTTTACTTGCTATTACAAGAGAAAGATATAAACAAAAAAATCAAACATTTGTCCTTATCCCTCTACAGCATAACGTTGCCCTTAGGCAACAGAAAGTTTTCTTAAAGTCCCCGTGAACCGGAAGTTGCAAACGATTTTTCTCCAGTGCTGTGACGTATTTCCAAGTGAAACGGAATATTGAACAGAGGGCAGGGTTTTACTCTAGCGCTCCTCCTCTCCTTCTCTCGCTCATAGCAAACTAACGGTTTGAGGGGAGTGGTGAAGCGTTTCCCCACCCAAACTGTGAAACCTACGTCATCAGAAAAAGACACCGTTCCAGACCGGAAGTAACTTTTCAGATTTTGATTAAAGATTACCAAGGTAAAACATTTTTTAAATATATTTTTACTTGCACGGATTAATTGTTCACCACAAGACTAGTAATATGCGCTAACAAAGTAAATAGGTTCAATTTTGATTTCACGGGGACTTTAACCCTATGTTCAGTCAATTTTTCTTTAAATGATTGCAACCAATTAGAAAGTTTGAAAAAGTATCAAAGAACAGTCCAATAAGGTTTGGGAGTCACCATCAAGCACCATTTGAAGGTGGGAAGTCCTTTTCTGGCACATGGTCACAGGAGCACATGTTGTGAGTTGAAAGCAAGATTATGTGCTTTAGTGATCTTCTTTAAAATGACATTAACTGTATATAAAAAATATGTGTGTCTGTATGAAGGTGTAGAAAAGCCTTCTTGCAGGTTTTATTATGTTTTTTTTATTTGGCATGTTCACAAATTCAGTTTTTCTTTTTGTTGCCTCAAGGCAACGTTGTGCGATAAGGGGTACTTTTCACGGAGGTTTTGAACAATATTTTACAATGGCAAATAATGCGTTACACAAAGGAACACGCAAAGTCACCAAAGTGACACTGTTCCCACAAAGTTGGGAGCATGACATTGTCCAAAATGTCTTGGTATTCTGAAGCATTAGGAGTTGCTTTCACTGGAGCTAAGGGGCCAAACTCAACCCCTGAAAAAACAACCCCGCACCATAATCCCCCCTCCACAAAACTTTACACTTGTCACAATGCAGTCAGGCAAGAACCGTTCTCCTGGCAACCGCCAAACCCAGACTCGTCCATGAGATCGCCAGATAGAGACGCGTGATTTATCACTCAGAGAACCCGTCTCCACTGCTCTAGAGTCCAGTGGCGGCGTGCTTTATACCACTGCACCCAACGGTTTGCATTGCACTTGTTGATGTAAGGCTTGGATGCAGGTGCTCGGCCATGGAAACCCATTCCATGATGCTTGCTACGCACTGGTGTTCAGCTAATCTGAAGGCCACATGAAGTTTGGAGGTCTGTAGCTATTGACACTGGAGAAAGTTGGCGACTTCTGTGCATCTCAGCATGCGCTGACCCCGCTCTGGGTTGCTATTGTTCCCAAAGTGCTTCCACTTTGTTATAATACCACTAACAGTGACCGTGGAACATTTAGTAGTGAGGAAATTTCATAGGTAGCAACCTACCACAGTACCATGCTGAATTCCAGACTGACCCATTCTTTCACAGATGTTTGTTGAATCATCTGCATTCTTACAGTAGCTGCTTTATTTTACAGAACTGTGGCCATGGAAGTGATTGGAACATCTGAATTCAATGATTTGAAGGGGTTTCCCAAAACTTTTGGCAATACAGTTTATATGGGGATGATTAGGATACATAAAGTACATGATGCATGACGACGCACTACATGATACAAACCTATGTCTCTATCAAATCAAATAGATTGATGAGTTTCAAGTGTTTTTCCCTTTGTACTTAAATTATTTCTTGACATTTTTGGAGAAAAAAAAAAGATTTTTGTATTGCTCTCTGAGAGTTGTATAATGACAATTTTCTCTGTGATTCTTTACCATTGTTGCACAACGTTGCCCTCGGGCAACAAAAAAATATTTTGGGGTGGGGGGGTCAGGGGAGGGAAATTTTTCAATAAATCAATAAAATGTTCCTAAATGAGCCAAGAAATTTTTTCAACTGAATTGAGATTTTCCTGCCATCGGCGCAATAGATATCAGCAACTACCTCGTCTTACAGACATACTTTGACTTTACAAAGTTCGGAAACTGGTACGTTACACAAACATCGCCACTTGAGTTGTATTAACTCACTTTTGATGAAGTGATCACTGCACACACAGGCATTTTCCCATTCGGCTCACCCCGAACGCAGACATAGGTTTGCAAGCCGTTTTTCCTGAGTTTTTCAGACAATTTCTTGCATCTTGCGAGCTCCTCCTCCTGATGTCTATACGGTAATGTCTCTATTGTGCGACGGAAAGTTGCGTAGTGATGACGCAATCGTTAGATTATTTTTCACTTAAACGGCATCTACAGGGCCGCCATAACGTCAGATACAAAGTAACGGAGCGTTTTATACATTGTTGTGTTTCTTTAGAAATAAATAATGGACAAGTTGAGTCTTTGAACACCTCCTCAGATATAAAGTTATTTGCAGTCAAAGTGACGCCAAAATGAATGGGAGTCAATGGGACGCTAACAACAGGTGAAGTTCTGCTACAATGGCGGCTCCCGCAAGGCGACACCCTTGGGCATGACCTTAAACAGGCCTTTCATACTTGAAAACCCTCCAATGTGAAAGACTCACTGCTAGTCATATAGCAAACACTTGTTTGCAGTTGTTGCAAGGGTGGAACAACCAGATAATAGGTTTTGGGGACTCGAGCACTGACTCGAGTACTGCACTTAGAGGATATCTGTGTTTATCTCTGCTCAGGTGATGTGTATATCATTTTTTTTTTTTTTGTATCTTACTGCCATATCATTCACAAGAATTAGCCCTTAGAATTTTTCTCCCTTTATCTCTTCTTGTGTCTTCACCGCAGTCTGTCTTGTCTTATCACACTCTTCTCTTACAGCAGTGCAGGTTCTCAAACTTTTGACACCAAGTACCACCTTAGAAAATATTTGGCTCTCCAAATACCACCATAATGACCAATGTGAAAATACAGTATTGTAGTAGGCATAACTATTCAGTAGGCTAATACACAGCTCAAAAATGAGGCAGTTAAATTTCTAATAAGAAAATGTATTGTCAGCCACTTTAAACATTGTAAAAACACAGTTTAAACATTAACACTGCACTGTTCTGCTTACATACAGGTAAATAAAAACTTAAATAATGATTAAATTCAAATGGATTGCACTTAAAAGTGAAACTACAGAACCTACTGTAGTTACTATACCTACTTTAGCTAAGTAAAAATAACTACTGTAGTATACTTAATAAATAATAATAATAATAACACAGTCTGTGTATTCACATTTAACATTTTTAAGCGTATATGTAAAATATTTTTCAAGGCGATCATTATTTACAAATTGTCACTTTATTGTTTCCATGGTGACGCATCATTGCTTGTCAAGTGACAACGCAGCTGAATGACTATGATCTGCTTTTGTTTAATTATTTTATTTTTTTATTATTTTAATTAATTTTTTCAAAATATTCACAAATTTGCTAGCTATGGTATGAAATATTAGATGATTGTCAAATATATGCAAGTGGAAGTGTTATGACATAACACTTCCACTTGCATATTTGTTCCGTTATAACGATCGCGTTAGTTTATAAGTATTGTTAAATTAGTGTTCATCAACGAGTTATGTAACGTTATGGTCTTTCAAAAAATTCAAGTTAATAATAATAGCCTATAATAACAATTTACTAAAATTTTTTAAAGCTTGTCATGTGGTGCCCCCCTGGTGGTTGTGAATGGTTGGTGTCCCTGGTCACTGACCTAGTGCCCTCATGGGTGATCTGGCTCTGGTCTAACAGCATTCAGCACATTTTTCGGATCATGTATATTCCACATACAGACGAGCCTCTATTAAATCAGTGCAATCAGTACAATTATGTAACAACATAGCATTTTTCAGTCTACATTCCCTTGTGACTGTAATATTTTCCCGAAGCTGCTAAGAATTTTGACAAAAATATCTTTTGAACTTTATCGGTCACAGCAATCTCTCACAAGTGCGAAATCTTTTCATCACGTGCTCTCACAGCTGACGTTTCATCACCTGCAGGTATTGTTCAGTTGATATGAACGATTTATGGTACTGCCCGTGCCCCGTGGGTGCCCGACTGCCCGCATCCGATACCGAAAGCATGTAAGCTATGTCTTTCCTTATTGATATCGCAAGTGCAAATGAGCGATTCCACCGAAAGGGTGACATTTCTGTCCCCAGGACATTATAATTACATAATAAATTAACTCTTAAATATATTTTATTATTACTGTAAGCAAAATGTCATGCACATTAAGCTAAAAATTTTTAAAATCTTGCATTGTTGTGTGACTTTAGCCTATATCCAAACTGCTTTAAAATAAATAATAATAAAAAAAACCATTTGATCTAACATTTTAGATAAAATACACATTTTAGTCATGTCCCTGGGTTTTCACCCAGTCCCAGTCCTCCTGTTACACTATTACATCCCCTCTCAGAAAAACATAGAATATTCCGACAAGACACATTTTCAACAGTAAGTTGCATCATCTGGATCTTCTGAAGGCAATGGGGCAAATAAGTCCCTCCTCTCATTTTAATTTCTGTTCATTTGATGAAATTGTAACTAGGAATGAGAAGGTCAAGCTCAATATACAGTCCTGTTACCTAAACTTTTTCTTAGATTTACTTTTTTTATTTTAAAAATATTAACTTTTGGTTAGGCACTAGAAATGGCTCAGTGTCCTCACGCTATTATCATCAATGCTATGTGGCCATATCCCATATGTTTGATAACTTTTTGCTTAAAAACTCAATCCTGTTACTTTCAGTCCTGTTACAATAAAAAAAAAAAAAAAAAAAAATATATATATATATATATATATATATTAAACCACTATTTTTATCAGTTTTGTTTGACCCATAATTTTATACAATTATTAAATGAATTAATTCTATAAAAAAAAAAAAGTTATAAGCTTGATGCTTCTGTCGTCTTTAAAATGAAAAAAAAATGGCTTGTATGTTTTTTTTTTGTTTTTTTTTATCAATATACACCTGGCTTTAATAGTGATTTTATTGGCACAAATATATATTTTTTTAACATATAACCAACAATTTTTAAAAAAGAAACACTTTCTTGTGGGGAAAACAAAGGAATTTATTGACATGCTTCTAAACTTGCTTTTTAAATGACACATGATTTTCGGTAACAGGATTGAGAAAACACGTGTCCATATTCTGCTTAAACCTTGTAAAAAAAATAAATAAAGTTGCCTGAGATTGACCAATACGCATTTTGAATAGTTAAGAGTTACAACAAGCAAATGTCACCCATTCGGTGGAATGGTCCAAATACAACTGAATACAAACACATCTTTATCCCATGAGAATGATGAGATGATTTAAATCATGATGATTAGATGATTTCAATTCCATGAGATGATTTAAAATAAAGCAGTTACTTTAATTATTGTCATTTGGAAAAACAGCAATGCAATTTAATGCCTCAATAAAAAAAAGTAATTTATTGTAGGTTATTGATATGTTATATTCTAGGACAAAAATATGAAATCAACTCTCTCAAGGTTATTTTCGTAAACAAAAACTGAAACTAAGACTAAAACAACTGGTCAAAAAACATTTTCGTAAACTGAAATTAAATCAAAAATTTATAATAAATGAAAACGAAACGAAACTAACAACAGTAACTGATAAAACTAATTAAAATTAAATAATAATAAGCAAAAATAAATAATTGTTTTCGTGATTAATAAACTTTAAACTCTTTACTTAATCGGAAAAATCTGACCTGGGCTGTTTAGAGGAGAACTCTGGTCAATTTTAACCCTCAGTTGCTCTTCGTTTCAGAGTCACACTTGTTATCTTCCCGGTCAAAAGTGACCGGACACCTAAAAATGAAACTTTCTCCATCCAAGTAAAACCAATGCAATTTATTTTTGTTCTATAATATTTATTCTTTTTAATTTAGTATTTTGAGACAATTTAATTGAATTTATTAATATTTATGCAATATTTATGGTTTATTTTTGCCATGGAAAAAAATATATATTTTTCTATATATATATATATATATATATTTTTTTTTTCAAAAAATATCAATGCAGTATTTTAGTGTAATATAGAGTCTAGGCCTTCAGAAAAAAATATTTTTTGAAGAAAATTAGCACCATCTGGTTACAGTATAGAGAAAAAGCGTAGAATCATGGTGTAACCACTAGATGGCATGTACAGCTCTCTATGGAGAGGCATGTGAATTCCCCAGCTGTTTATGAACACATTTTGTTGTTGTTGGTGGTGGTGGATTTGAATATATAGTTGAAACAATCTCAAAAACTATTTCTTATATATAAAAAAATTGACAAAAAACAAAAATTCACTTCTTTTTTTTTTTTTACAATTTCCCATTCATTTCCTATGGGGGTCATTTTTGACCAAAGACCACAAGTGTGGCTATTTTTTTAAGACCACTTAGCATGCTCAGATCATGACCTCAATTTTTTTGTGTGTTCACATACATAATGACATAAAAATCACCAAGTTTCATAACATTGCGATGAAGCTGTGATTTTTAAAAATTCAAAAAATACTTTTTGTAATCAAAATGTATTGGTGTGTATGTGTATAAAAGTGTGTTTGTATGTGTGTGTGTGTTGGTGGGTGTGTCTGTTTTGCACTCTAGATGTTGTAGAGTGTCACCCCTTTCCTGCGGTGTACTTTTTTTTTTTTTTTTTTTTTTAGAATTGTGGCCGATTTGTAGATTGTACAGAATTTTTTTTTTTTTGTCAATTTCCCATTCATTTCCTATGGGTCGGTCATTTTTGACAGAAGAGCAAAAGTGTGAGCATTTTTACAATGCCATTTCATTTGCGAGATGCTGTTGCAACACTAAAACAAGTTCGTCAATCACAAAAAACTTAATGTTCTAGGCTACTGTCTTGTTTTCATGAAGGTTGAAAAGCTGAAGCTGTTCTTACTTGTACAAAACTGCTAATAATATGATTATTTATCCTTGTGGAGACATTTCCCCGCAAAGTAGGCTATGAAATACCAAGGGGGTAACGTTAATCCATCAGCCGGAAGTTGAAGCCTTGCGGGAGCCGCCATTGTAGCAGAACTTCACCTGCTGTTAGCATCCCATTGACTCCCATTCATTTTGGCGTCATGGAGGCACAAAGCAACGGTCCATGCTAGTCCATAAAAAGCAACGGATCAAGGATCAACTTGTCATTTTTTGCCGTGCTGTTGCATCCAGTATAAAGGCTTTACGCCGCCTTCACACTGGCAGTGGAAATCAGCTCTGTAATACGCAATACGTTCCCAACGGACGTCGTACTACACAGTGAAAAGCGTCGGACGCAGGTAGAACAAAAATGGCGGAGAGATTAAAGTTTGATTCTGTCAGTTCTGTATGATCTCTCTGATGAGGATTATGCTGCATGAGGAAAGTTGCTGAGGACGTTGACATGTCAGGTCGGCTAAAAAATTTGATAGTGGTCAATAGTTCAATGTCTACCTTCAATTTAATTGTAACTGCGCTTATAAACGTTAGAAAGTCATGAAAATAAAAAATGACATGACAATTTATCGTTATAAAAACATTATTTATTTTATTAAAAGTTAATATTTCAGGTTTGTTTATCAGTACCATAGCAACGCTCAACTTCCGCTGGAATTGTCGGATAGGAACCGTCCGTAGCTTTTCGCACGAGTTCAAATTTTTGAACGCATCCGGATGACCAACGGACACGATTTTCTTCGCACCGCACTCGGTCGGACCCGTTTCAGACCCATTCGCATGCGGTCTGCGAATCTCCATTGGAAATGAATGACTTCCGGTCGTTTCGCAGCCGCATCGGAGCTGATTTCAACTGCCAGTGTGAAGGCGGCGTTACTCGGGCGCGCTCTGATCGGTGCACGGACCTCTCCCGAATCATCTCCAGCACTCCAAAGCACCACTAATCCGCCTCCCTTTCCCTCGTAAGTTGATATTAGTAGCCTATTTAAACATTCTCTGTTTTTTTTATGACACGCTGTCTCTTTCTCTCATACACACACACACACACACACACACACACACACACACACACACACACACACACACACACACAGGCTACTGTCTCTTTCTCTCTCACACATAGTAGGCTATAAACTCTTTAGACTTTTAATGATTAGTGTTTTATTTTTAAAGTTTGTGGGTCGTGTAAAAACAAAAAAAATCCCTTATTTTGGGGATGGATTCCGGGAAATCTCCCTTATTTCAGCAGCCCGTTCTCATCCTTTAACGTCATATAGAACGCTATATGCAAAAACGGCGCTATACTACGCACATGGCACCCTTTTATCGTTAATATAACACGCGAACCCAAGACGTTATAAATCCTTTAGCGTGAATATGACACGCAGACCCTACCCCACACCTAAACTTTCTGAATTATCTTTTAAATTGACAAACATCATGTGTAATTGAGGGCTGTTTGTTTAATATCTGCTAGTGCTAGCTCTTGATTGTGATGCTCCCCAAAAGACATTACTTGGCTATATCAACTTATTCTAACCCTACTAGTCTACTAATATTCTAATACTACTCCAACACTCTAATGAAAGTCAGTACACGTAGGTGAGGACACATAAACCATTTTTTTTTGTCTCAATCTATCTAATAATTTATTTTATGAAAGATAAGTAAACAGGAAACACTTTTCACAAAAAGTAAAATCATTTTTGTCAAGGTTGGAAATGTTGGAGGTAACTGTGTGATTAATCAAGACACGTTGAATGAACAAAGGTTTAATGACAGGTCACACACCCAAAAATGCATTTATGTGTCACATAAAACCACTGTTCAAAACAAGTGAAACCACATGACCTTATTCTCTTTGTATTCACATACAGTCTATGAAAAGAAAGAAAGGAGACAAAGAGCATAAAAAAAGGAAAAGCTGTGGGTTTGGACAGTACACAGCCTGTAGGAAATAGCTAGAACAAAAAAAGTACTAATTATACGGTTTTTTTTTTTTTTTTTTTTTTTTTTTTTTTTTGGAATAGGTTTCTGCTTCTGAGCGCGCTGTACTCTCCTTTTCTTTTACGGCGAGTAAAAGACTTTCCCGTGCGGCTGGATCTGTGTGTAATGATTGTTTTGAGGAAGATGACAATGGAGGAACCAGATAGCGTTCTAAATCCCCTTGTGGTTTAGAATTCCTCTTGCCTCACCTCCTCCTTGCTTCAATTCTGGCCCAGTTCTGGCTGGGACCTAGGCCCAAAACCTTGAAAACGGACTCAAATGAATTCCTCTGGCCTAGATGTGGCCCACATACACTAAAATTACTCTTATTAAAGATATGGCCCAGGCACTGTAAGCCAGATCTGACCGAGGGACAGCTTGGTCCCGGGCCAAATGTGGCCCAAAAAAAAAAAAAAAAAAAAAAGTTAAATGTAATTAATTTTATCAGGGAAACACAAAAATCAATAATTGGAATTTTTTTTTTTAAGCAAATAAATGTTTATTCAAAATGAACAAATAACACTACATGAACATTTTGTTAAAAATATGGTAATATAAACATTTTAACATTTCATATAAAACAAACGTTTAAACATATAATTTAGAACAAACATGTCTAACAATACGTAAGTGCACTTAAAAATGCAAGACCCGTGAAAAACCTCGGCTTAAGGCCCTAAAAAAACGGTGGCAGAGGATGCCTTTTCACACCTCAAGGAGGAGGTTTTTTGCACCATGGTCCGAGCAAACAATGGGAAATACAAAGGACCATTATAGAAGATAAGGATGTCTTTGAAAACATCTATAGATCGATGTAAATACTTAACAGCAACATTTAAGTGATACATAATAAAGTAAGCAAAAACTGCACACATTTTCATAGCTGTGAAAGGCACATGCAATATATGTACATTTTATGTCTCTCTTCCTTACCAAAACAAATTCAACTGTGTGTTCTGGGATGTAGCGTATAATGGAGTTGGAATCAAGTGAACCCTCTCACAACATGGATGAGGCTGGCCTCAACCTGACCAAATGCAGAAGGCGGGGTCTGAATATCATCGTTCACAGAGCCACTGTGGATTTGCCAGGCCAACGGTGAGGAAAAAATCACCATGTGTGCTGCTATTTCGGAGCATGGTGTCCTAACCCATATCGCACTAATATGGCTATACAACACCCAGCACCTACTCGACTTTTTAAATTAAAGACTCTACAGAGATCTCATTCCTGACGATGAGAGGGGTCCAGTTAGAGTGGATTTGCCAAAGTATGCAGTCATTTGTGATAATGTGAGTTTCCATTGATCAAGCATTATAAGGAAATGGTGCATTACCCACCTTGAATTCCTCCCACCTTATTCACCGTTCCTTAACCCAATTGAGGAGTACTTTTTTAGCATGGAGGTGGAAGGTGTACAATCGTCAGCCACACACACAGATGACCTCGCTGGCTGCAATGGATGCAGGATTTGAGGACATCATAGACAGTAGACGCCTGCAGAGGTTGGATAACGCATTACAAAAGATTTTTTCCATGTTGCATTGCAAGGAAAAATATCCAGTGTGATGTGGATGAGAATATGGGGGTCGATAGACAGGAACATTCTGGATATGCAGAGACCGCACTAGAACAGTGCTGCGGGCAAAGTTGTGCCTTAAGGGTGTGTCCTGTGTTTCTTTCTAATTACGTTTTCTTTCTTTTGTGCCACTTGACTTTTTCTTACTGTGAATTATTATGTTTTTCTTTCATAAAGTAGCACTAGTAAAAGCTGTGAAAAACACAATCCTGTCTCTTTCAATCAATAACCCACATACAGTAATATGGAAATGGTCCTGTATGCCATACACCAGTGTTGTAGTACTCGAGACTCGGACTCGGTCTCGAGACCATATTTTAATGGTCTTGGTCTTGTCATGGACTCCTGTCCATTTGGACTCGGAATTGACTCGTACTCGAACATTTGTTTTTTTAGGACTCGGAATTATTCCCGAGTCCACTCGAGTTCAATTCAAAATATTTTTCATGATTATTAATGTATGTGAATAAAATATTTCTTTAAATTGATTGACACGTCCATTGATTGGATGATTTTCTAGTGCGCAACTGCGCATGACAAATTGTAATAAAATTACTTTTAACACCACCTA
This sequence comes from Pimephales promelas, assembly GCF_016745375.1. The sequence goes on along the minus strand of NW_024121876.1, from coordinate 2,782,623 downwards.
CTATGTGGCCTTTTTACCCTAAACTGATCATATTTTTTAAACTCTAAGTAAATTCAGTAAAAAAAAAAAAAAAAAAAAAAAAAGGATTTCTCTAAGTAAATAAAAGTAAATTAGGTAATCAACCCTCACTGGTCTCGGTCTCGACTCGGACTCGACCGTCTCTGGTCTCGGACTCGACTCGGACTCGACTCTCTATGGACTCGACTCTCTCTGGTCTCGGTGTCGACTCGGACTCGAGTGAGGTGGTCTCGACTACAACACTGCCATACACTGTAAAAAAAATATTGATGGTTTAACTTAAAAAAGTAAGTAACCTGGTTGCCTTAAAATTTTAAGTTGATTGAACTGGAAAAAGTGAGTTAATACAATGAAGTAGATTAATTTAACCATCAGAAACTCCAAATAATAAGTTATCTGAACTAAATAAATTATTTAAGTTGATTTGACAAAAGAAAAAATGTTGTGATTACTACACTGTAAAAAAATATTGTTGGTTTAACTTAAAAAAGTAAGTAACCTGGGTTGCCTTAAAATTTTAAGCTGATTGAACTGGAAAAAGTGAGTTAATACAATGAAGGAGATTAATTTATCCATCAGAAACTCAAAATAATAAGTTATCTGAACTAAATAAATTATTATAAAGTTGATTTGACAAAAGAAAATATGTTGCGATAACAAATCTTGAAAATATTTTTTACAGTGTCTTCCGCCTTTTCAAAACAGTCACTGTCATCCAAACTGTAGCCCAAGTTCACATCAGGTAATACTGTCAAAGCACATAGTTGCATTGACAACATACATTTTGACAACCATTGACAACAATGACTTAATTACTTGACACTGACATGATCATTGGCATGAATATTTGCACTTTTGAGAGATGTCTATTGTATTTAAGGACAAATTGTTCTGAGAAATGCACTTTCTTTCACACCTGTTTTGCACATGTTAGGGACGATGTGATAAACACACCAAAGCTGAAATTTAGCCTACCCGTAGGCCTCTTAATAGCCTCCCAGACTGGTTTTCTGATCAATTTTGTAGGGACGCCCTACTCTTGGAAAGGTCACTGTTGTGCAATAGGCTACTCTCTCCACCTGATGACTGATCTTCAAAGTGTTCTTTGATATATCCAATGCCCAGGAAAAACGTTTGAATTGTTGTGGCCAGCTCTTATTGCATGCAACCAAGATGATGTTCAAATAAATCGGTTCTTGTAAGATTTTCAGGTGAAAACAGGAGTGTACTATTTCTCACTCCTGTTGGAAAATCCAGCATTGGTCACCAGCATAAGTTCTGGGACCAGCTGGTTTGTGGTTTGGGAAGCAGGAGAGGTAGTGGACCAGCATATCAGTCTAGACCAGCCAACCTGATTTTTCAGCAGGATTGCAGCAATGCGCTTGATGAGTTGTTGAACACAGCCACACACCCTTTTATAAAAAGGTGGGCACACTTATTGTCCTGATTTGGTCTTGTCTTGGTCATGTTTCATGTCATTGGCTGCTTCTCAAGATGCGCTCTTGTCTGTACTTGTGGACTTGTGAAACGTCATCAGTCACTGACGCAGTTTACATTTAGCCAAGTCCAATCCCCGGATGTGTTCTTGATCCGCCCCGTTTACAGAGGATCAAGAGGTGACTTGTGCGGACTTGAGACAGCCAGGAATCCCAGAATGCACCTCACACCAACCAGCAAGCGTCAATAGCAGTGGAGAAAACCCTCGTAATATCAAAATACTACTGTTATTGTGTCATGAAATGTCATTTTAAGAGTGTTTTCGGGCAATAATGTGGTTGTTTAAAGCTCAAATCTGTGGTTTATTTATAAAGATAGCACCTATTTGAAAAATGTATCTGACGTTTTCGGAGTTGTGACATCCAGGCATTGACGGGGCGCTCAGCGATTGCTTGTGACGTTTACCCCTGGCTCTGATGTCTTTAGTCTGGTGGGTAAACTTGACGTAGAATTCGTCTTGTGAATCTTTGGTCTAGTTAAATTATAGTTTGTTCCATGGAAAAAAAATCGTTTTGGCTGATATGAGGGCAAAGTGACGTTTCATAACTTTATAATAATGTATAGGACATGATTTAATGATCCGAATCATGTCCTATACATTGAGTATGAAATGATGCCCTCAGGCAGAATGTACAGGTTACCAAACTGCAGACTAAATAGGTTTAAATTTTCATTTGTACCGCTCTCTATTAAAATACTGAACTATCAACTGGGGTGTGTGGGTTAGAATTTAGGTTAATCATGTCATGTGTGACATTAATTTTTAACATTAATGTAATTTGTGAATTTATGTAAATCATGTTTTGTGTGTGATGTGTTATGTATAATGTATAATGTGTTGCATCTGTGTCTCGAATGCCAAAGATGAATTTCTCCATCAGCAGCTTCTATTAGGCTAGATATTATTGATCATTAAAACTGACATTTAAGAAAAGGAGACAGGGTTATGTAATTTTATTTTATATAATTAATTATATATATATATATATTGTACTTATTTTAACATTCTCTTCACTATATGTACAATAAAATAAAATGACAACCCTGTCTCTGTTTGTTAAATGTCAATAAAAATCAATAATGTTTCATAGTTTTAAAATGAAAACAAAAAGATCATGTTCATTTTGTTATTTGCATGTGCAGATAATCAATGTACGCGTTGGCTGAACCACATGGCCATAGGCTAACATGTTCAAGATTTTTTCAAATGAAAAGAGGCAGAGTGGTGTTTTATGACACACCGATATTTTGTTGTAGCATATTTCGTTTTATTGTTGCCTTCAATATATATATATATATATATTAGGGCTGTCAAACGATTAATCGCATCCAAAATAAAAGTTTGTGTTTACATAATATATGTGGGTGCACTGTGTATAATTATTTTGTATATATATATATATATATATATATATAAATACACACACATGCATGTATAATTAAGAAAAAACATTATTTATATATAATATAAATTATATATAAATCTATATACAGTATATACATGAAAATATTTCTTAAATATATACATGCACACACAGTGCACCCACATATATTATGTAAACACACTTTTATTTTGGATGCGATTAATCGCGATTAATAATTTGGAGTTCGTTCTCTGAATCGAACTAGGCAAGTCCAAACTACCAAGGACCCGAGTCCAAAATTTGCCTACTGCGTATTGAGATATGGCCATTGTCTTGTCATGTGATTCCCTGTTTATCATATGATCCTTTCATGTGTTCGCTTGTCTGATGTCGTATGTAAGTGGTTAATTGTTCACAGATGTCCCTTGTCTTGTATTTAGTCTTGCGTATATTACAGCCATGTTGGCCTTGTGTCTTTGTTGAGTTTTGTTTCCCTGTTGGCAAGCGTCATGTTCATGCCAATGATCTTGTTTTTGAGTTCATGCCAATCATATTGTTTTTGAGTTCATGCCAATGATTTTGTTTTTGAGTTCATCCCAATGATTATGTTTTTTTTTCTTTGTGCAGATAGCCGCCGCCAAACATTACGTTCAAAATCTGTATAGTGGTACAATGGCCTCCTGCACAAGTGGCACTTTTTGACTCTTTGGGAGTGAGAAAATACATTTAGGATGAGAAAAATATAAAAAACGTACATGATGAACATACTTTTTTTAACGAATTTGAACCAGCCGCTCCATCGCCAATTTCTGCACGAGAAGGCCAGATCACGACACAATTTGCTGATGCGAGGAAAAAGACCAATGAGCTCTTATTTGAACGACTACAGATGGATTTTTAAAGTATGACCTGATTTGTTCTTTCATATAAAAAGGCTTGTTTTGTTTGTGCTCACTTACGCGTATTGATTTCAGGCTATCACGTTTGACAAGCAAAGACAACTTGATTATTAGTAACCAGGAGGAGCCGTATACGCACACTTTTATTGTGTGTATTTAAGCCCTCATGTTTGCCATTGTCGAGTTTTGTATCCCTGTAACCATGGTTGGTAAGGGTCATGGTCATGATTGTTTTTGAGTTCATGCCACATGAACTTTTATGCTTTTATTTATGTTTGATTCTGTTAAATAAACTGCACTTGGGTTCTCATCTACACTTGCCTCCAGTGGATCCTCCTTACACTTTTAAAAATTAAATATTTTTTCTTTGTAAAGCCTCACTTTGATTTTCAGTGGCATTTAAAGGTGCAAATGCTGATCTGATTTCTTCTTCGCATTAGGAATATGTAACTATATAAAAATTGTGAGTTAATTTTCATGCATATTTGACCATGTTCTGGGAACAGAAATGGCACCCATTCTGTGGAATTGCTTATATAGCATCTAACAAATATTTACATTATACCCAGTGCATGTCTTTAATGCTATATGCATGACTATTTAATATTTTTAATATTACTTATTTCTTTAATTACAAGTTGATTTCACATTGATTGTGGTTATTTCTATTAACCTATAGTGTTAGTAGTGTATGGATTAGCCTAGATAATGTATTTGCTTAGAGAAATAGTGATTTCAATTGGAGGAAAACAGTTCATAAGCAGAGCTACTAAGTTGACACGGTCCTGCCTTGCATCATTTTTTTATGTGAAAGTCTAAGTTTTATACATTAGGCTAGTACATCCTGGTGCAATTTAGCACCATTTCGATGGAAATTTATCAAATAACTCCCGATATATCAACGCAAGCCTAGCTGTATCCATTTTTGGGAATCTGCCGCCTGTAACCGGTAGGCGTGGTTTGGGAGTGGCCTCGCACGGGCAGCAAAGCAAGTGCATTCTGGGACTTGTCATCTTTCAGCCACATGAGTAAAAAATACATTTTCTGCCTTTTCTGCCTCTCAGTCTAGAATACTTCACATTCCTACCATATAAATCACCCATAGTAAAAAAAAAAACCACATTCATCATCTTCCCAGAGGTGAAGTTTCCCTTTAAGGACAACACTCACCCACAACCTATCAGAACCCAGGAACATAAAATATGACTGCAGTATCAAAACGATCGCATAATTCGACGGCAGATGTGAATATGATCGTACATGTAACAATCGTTAGTTAGGCACAATAAAACACTCGAATTTAGTTTCAATAACTTTAACAGTTTTATACAAGATTACAACAAACTTTCTCCTAAGTGTATATTTAGAATAAATTCACTTTACAGGATGCAAGCACACATTTAGCACTCCAACTTGGAAAGGATCTTTTTTTTTTCTTTCCAAAATTATATATTAATACATTAGAAACAACAAATCACATATATTTTCCAAATTATTCCAACGCATCATGCAATATAAAACATTAAAGTTAACATTCTTATCAATGAAATTAAAGAACATTAGAATTACATATAAAAATAAAAAAAGAAACATAACACAACATAAAGGAGGTAGGTATACAGTATACATATTACATTAAATAAAAGGAGTTCAATTCTTTGAAGATGTCCATCGTTCTGGTTGCTTTGCGATTTGAGAGACCTTTCAGTGTTTCAAAGACCTTGGAAAGGATCGCATTTCTTCCTCACATAACACTTTGCGTCATCAATTAAAAGGGCAACAAGTCTTAAAGGGACCACACACGCAAAGCCTTTTGTACACCTAATAGTGTTTAGGCCTATACGCATTAAACCTTATCTACCCAAAGGAATTAAAATTCACTTTTGAAGTGATACAACGCCTCTTTGTTGGAGTTGGTTCAGACTCTTGCACCGCACCACTCTCTGAAGAGCAAGTTGCTGAGATAAGATAGGCTAAACTATTTTCTCCTTAGCTGCACTGTTTTAAAGTTATAGATCTCATTGTTTTAAGTGTAACATTGGTATTCTTGATTCTTGATCAATTGTTTTTCTCAAACAGACAGTTATGTCTAAGAGTGGGTTTGTGCATTAAGAAGTTTGCAGATGTGTGAGCTGATAATAGCCTATGTGAGGTTTTTTTTCTTCTTATGTTTTTATCTATGCAAGCTAATTCTTTTTGTCTGATTTTGGGTGCAGTGCATCCATTTAAAAAATAAATACATAGCCTACTAAGAATGCTGACATTTTGTAGTTATGTTGATTTCATCAAAAAAAAAAAAAAAAAAAAAAAAAAAAAGATAAGAAATCTGGTAGGCATATAGAACTTCTTGTCAAAGGACGCAATGAAGTCTACTCGAAAAGATAAGTTTTGATCTTGAGGAAAAATTAATACTTTGTCAATTAGACTTGACTAATGGTTGTGAAAACATGAAAAATCCAACCAGTTCAACCAATATGTTTTTAAGTTGACTTAACTAAAAAATCTAAATGCTTATTAATTGGTAGGCCAATTGATGCAATTTACTGCAATTCATTTTAACAAAAACAATTAAGTTGAGTCAACAAAACTCCAAACGTTGGCTAAACAATGCAACAATATGACTTGACCAAGTCAAGTTGTGTCGACAAATCATTTTTTACAGTGAAAATATAAAATCACATAGCGTGTAAAGCGCTGATCAAGTGTCCAAAACAGGTGGATAAAGTTTCAGAAGAAAGCCTCACTTTTGTCTGAATGTGAGATCATTCACATATCTTGTAGCAGTTGCTCAGTGGTTTTTTTTTTAAAAATCGTTTCACTGATTGGCTGTTTTTGTTTAGCAAATCTCTTCACTGATTGGCTGATAGCTTCACAAGAATTTGAACAGTCCAAAACCCTTTATTAGAGCCTATCTTGAGCTGTGACATAAAAGACAGACAGAAAATATGTCCATTTTACATTTTAAAAAATCTCTATAAAATGATTAAATATCTACAATATTGGTTTCATGCAACAACAAAAAAAGTATGTCATCAGAATATACAAATACTTTCGGTCACACTTTAGATAGGCTCCAATTCTCAACTAACTACTATGACTTCTGCCTCAAACTCTTAATTAATGCTTATTATAGTTTGTAAGGTAGTTGTTAAGTTATATCCATATTAGGGATGTAGAAGATGATCATGCAGAATAAGGCATTAATATATGCATTAAACATTAATATAACTGCAAACTGCTCAAAGGGCTTTAAACGATTCCAGACGATGAATAAGGGTCTTGCGAAACAATTGGTCATTTAAAAATAAATATTAAAGTTTAAGTTTATAAGCTCAATGCTCACCTTGCTCTTTTATGTGTGACTCTCTGGTTCGAACTCGTTCATCAAAATGAACAAATCTTTTTTCGAGTCATTTGGTTCTTTCAACAAACGAAATGAAAGAATTGACTCGAAAAAAGATTTGTTCATTTTGATGAACAAGTTCGAACAGTAGAGTCACGAACGCAAATCACAGAACAGAGCAGGCGAGCATTTAAGATTATAAAACTTAAACTTTGTTATTAATGTTTGAAATGGCCGATCGTTTTACTTGACAAGACCCTTGTTCATCGTCTGGAATCGTTTAAAGCCCTTTGAACAGTTTGCAGTTTGTACTGAAACTGTCTTTTGGACCTTGAACCGTTTGGTTACCAATAAAGTCCATTATATGGAGAAAAATGCTGGAATGTTTTCATCAAAAACCTTCATTTCTTTTCGACCAAAGAAAGAAAGAAAGACATGGACATCTTGGATCACATGGGGGTGAGTAAATTATCACCAAAAGTTTTTTTTTTGTTTTTTTTTAAAGTGAACTACTCCTTTAATAGTGAGAATGGGCAAATCCAGGTAAGATAAGGCCCCTGAGAGCCACCAGAGGGCACAAGACTCTCGTCACTGCATCACATACTACATTCCCCATAACTAACTGTGGACTAATCATCGCTAATTACATTCACCTGTGTCTCATTACCCTGTAGTCTCAGCCTATTTCAACCTTGTTCAACCATTCACTCACTGTGAAGTTTTGTTTTGTTGTTGCACTGCATTTCTGAGTGTTTTCCCTGGTTTCATGTCTCTTGTTTTTGGATTTTTTTTTTGCCTGTGCACCTGGATTAGTACTTTTTGAATCTGATGTTAGTTTGTTTGTTTTTGGCCTACCTGTGTTTTGAAATATTGCCTGTATTTTGGATTACTTAAAGCTGCATGTGGATCTCAACCTTTGTGTCTCGGAGCAGTTTGTGACACTGACAATAACAGAGATCATGTGGAAGATTTGAACTAGTCAGTCATGCATTTCTTGAGAACCTGTAGTTGAGACAAGAGACTCAAACAGATCAAACTGTTCGATACAGTGACTCATAGCTAAAATCATGTGTTGCTCGCATGACAATGAAGGTAAGAATCTTTTCTGTCCCCCTTTTCATCCTGCCATTTTCTTTTCTGTATGTCTGAATGACTAAAACTGGCAAAATAAGAGAAATGATTTCAGATTTGGATGACGAATAATATTTTTCCTCTTAGCTTAGCTAGTACTGATTTAAAAAAACAAAACAGAATACACAGTTTTGAAAGCTTGGTGTTATAATGACAATGACATGCAGAGGTTGGTGAATTGGGTGAGACATTTGTAGGAGTTTTCATAGACCATCCCAGCATCAGTCTGTACATGACTTAAATTGAAATGATGACACCCATAGGATTTGTCGAAGGTGGGACACATTTGTATTATGAAATCTTTTGCCTATCCTTAAAATTAGCTGCTGTAATTACTGTGAACACAGTAATGACAATGTGGTTCCTCTCATGAGAAATTAAAACGCTTTTGTATATGAATACTCTGGTTATAGCACCTTTGTATCTCCTACAGTTCAAAAGTGGTCATTATACATGTAGCCTACAATTGTGCATAGTAGCGACTCCTCAGGTACGTTTTGGCGAATTCTTTTAATTTCGTATTATCTCATACGTTTTTGCACCACTTTATTAGCTACGGATTTGCATTCATTTTGTTCCATAACTGTTACATAAGATCTTTGTGATCTCTTGCACTGGCACTGCCTTCTCTCTTACCTGACTTTTACCTCTTAAAGTTTTTCTTGTTTGTCTAGTTGCATGGTCCCATTAACCCCGGAGATGTCATGACTCCCACCGGTTATGGAAGCATTTTTCACCATTGACATCTATTCAAAAGCACCTGTCTATCCTAATGATATTTTACCAGAACAAATACATATTTGATATTTATGTTATATAATTCCGATTTTTGCTAGAAACATAGGAATTGCTCATTTTTCGAAATCGCATCGTAAAATGACGTTTTCTCATAGCCTAATCTACCGAGTTGGATATAAACTGATGACCATATGTGTTAAAAATGAGAAGCGTCAAAAGATGAACATTAAAGAAATAAGACCGAAGTAAAAAACGTTTAAACTGGCATTTAGCTAGACTATAAATAACTGATATCATTCATCTGATCATTTCCGAGATTGCAAACCCGTGGTTTCTCCCGTGGTCAGGTTGGATAACCTGACTGAAATGATACTGAAAGAAAGGAACGAGGCCACTGTTCAAAAGTAGAGATAAATGTAGTGATAATGGGATCACATGCGTTTGGAATCACATCAGAATGGGTCGTCACCGAGTGGATGAAACCCATGATATTGACACACCCATTACAGGTGAGCTTGAGTAGCCTATTAAAAGGAGGAAAAGAAGCCATTCATTTTCAGCAGAGCTACAGAATCAAGTAGAAGATGTAAGACTAACTACCTATTCTTGATTTATTTCGTTTCTCATATCAAATTCAAGGAATTCAATTTGAGGTTAAATTCTGTATTAATTTCCATTGTAATGAATTCTTGTTTGATTTAGATGGCTGTCTTGTTGGTCACTTTCCTTGCTGCTCTTCTGTGTCCCTCCGTCCACAGTGCGGACTCTGCAGTGGGTGAGTAGTTCATTTACCCGTTAAAGGACTAGGCTACTCCGATTAAAATAGGCCTAGTTATTGAAGGCTCTTGAAACCTTTTTTTTTTTTTAAGTGATTAAAATTCTGCTGTTTCGTTGGTTGTATTTATTAACGCTTTCCTTTTAAACCTAAACAGCATGGTGCTATCACAAGCCAACATGCAGTAAGTGTGATTTTATTATACAATATTCCACTGTACAAAAGTTAAAAATAAAGCTTATTGCAAAATGTTATATATAAAACTTGTTCCTAAGTAGATTATTTTGTTATCTTATTTTTTAATAGATTTTACCACCTGGCCCCAAATTGCTCCTCAATCCTGCAATGGATCCAAGCAATCTCCTATTGATATCAAGACTACAAGTGTTCAGGGTGATCCTAAACTGACTTCATTCACCTTCACTGGTTTTGATGACAACTCCACCTTCATGTCAATCGCTAACTCCGGCGACTCTGGTAAGAAACACGGCAACACAACCTTATTAGGGCCTATTTATTTATTTTATTTTTTTTGTATTATTATGGGATTTCTTAAGTATTATTATAGAATTTGTTCGTCTTTACAAAATATAGTTGCAAGTTGCAACGTTTATTTAGAAGATTTCTTCAAAGGGAGGAGGAGGAGATGGGTGATGCTTGGTCTCTCGATCAAATTGTCGCACTGATAATGCGTAAGAATTGGCATCTCGATCTAAGCGATCAATCCCTTAGAGATGGTAACACGAGACGTTTCACATTAAAAAGCTCCGGAAAAGTTTACAAAACTGAGATCTGTGAAACTGTTAGATAACGGAAGGATTATGTTATTTGATTCCTCTTCTTGTTCATACGACTCACTGACTGCATAACACACGGTGTCCTAAATAGCCAACCCCAAGGGCCCTCGTCTAGTAGCCCATCTTGGTGACACAATGTTTTCCACCGCCGAAATAATTTGTATAAATATATTAGTTGAAAAGTTACACAGAGATACAATGTATCTATATAAAATGTGAAAATATTCCAGGCTACATGCAAACATCAAATAGCTATGAGGTCAAAGCAAACAGGTTTCGTCAAAGCAAACGCCTTGCCTGAGGATTTTACTTAAATAGGCTAATGTTTATCATTAGAATGTCTTCTTTCTGACCCTAGAACAGGACATTCATCAGGGCTGGACTGGGATTTAAATTCATCCCATCCGGCTCAAATATTTCCGCATTAATGTTTTGCCAAATCCTTTAAATTGGAATACACAACTAAATTAATGAATAAATTAAGGACAGAAACAAATAATTATCAATATTTTTGAATATGCAAATTTGTTTAACAATATTAATATGGTAAAGCTCTTAATTATTCAATTATTATTTTCAAGTTAACCCTTTACCTACCCCCCCTTGATAATTGACATTTAAAGTGCACTTTACAAACTTAAATGATTGTAATTCAAGAATGCTTTGGAATATAGACCTAAGTTTAAAATTAAAGTATGAAAAAGTTATGGAAGTTATAATGTACAGTAAATCAAATATACTTTATTAATGTATATTTTTAAATATAAAATGCATATTATACAAAAAATGTTTACTATAAAATGAAAGCTATATGAAGAGTTCAGATGCAAAAGCCTCTAAATGCCATTTGAAATTTTCTTCTTTAATGATGATTTTTATGAATGAAATTTTCTTCTTTAATGATGATTTTTATGAAACTTGTATATTTAAGTTCAGTAATTTCACTTAAATAACAATTAATAGGTAATTATCATTGGCATTTAAGTGAAATTACTGAACTTAAATATACAAGTTTCATAAAAATCATCATTAAAGAAGAAAATTTCAAATGGCATTTAGAGGCGTTTGCATCTGAACTCTTCATATATTTAACCAAGTTGTGTTCCAAATTTAAAGTTGATATCACACAAATTGAAGTTCCCATGAGATTTTGTGTAGGCGTTATACCAAAAATAGCCACCGGGTGCCATTGAATTCCATTGAATTTAATTGTATGCATTCTGCCATAACAAATTAATAAATGTCTATCCAAATATCACTTCTGTCACTAAATATTGAGACTCAGACCTTTCTGACAAAATGTGTTTTGTCAAGATTAGAAAAGGTTTTGACAATAAATTATGAAAGATGATGCCCAAAAGGGGAGGGGCCTAATAAAAAAAATACTGTTTCAATGGTAACGCAATGTCCAATTTCAAAACGGTTTTCACAGGATGAATTCTGAGTTTGTAAGCTTTCAAATTACACCTACTTTATGATAACCACTAAAATATGTGATATAATATTAAAAAATTATATATATATAAACTACAGAGACTGTCAAGGACATAAAACATTGTTATGCTGATGATTGTGCTTTTATAAACTTTTCTAAGTCCAAACATTCTGGGAAAATGTTTTTAGATGAAAACTGAAATATTTGCTGGAAGCTTATGATGGTAATGTTGAATTTGTGGGACAGTGGTGTAGTTCGTTTGTACTTCTGGTGACATAAAAGTTTTGTCCATCGAGATTTCCACAGATGAACAGACCTTTTAAGTATCAACTTTTGATGATCACAGAGCTTTTTTTTTTTTTTTTTTTTTTTTTGCAACGATCAAAAGCCTATGGTAAAATCCAACGCTTAGCTTTTGGTCTTTGTTTCCAGGTGCTCCACTAAAGAACAGTGCTTAATATGCAGGGGCAGAATGGGGTTTGGCGATCGACCCAAAGTCTAGGTGCAACCAATGTCCAGTCAATCTAATCCACAGCCAATCATAGGTCCCCTCCTATAGCTCGGGGCTGCCCCTATTGTTAATGTGGCCCTGGTGGCAACTTAAAAGGGTCCTTCTGTGCCTTTTTTACAAAGTCTTGGTTTCGTTTTTAGGGTGTAGGCTACTAAAGCCCCTCCTTCCAAAACACGAAATGTGCTGTGATTGGTTAACTGGCGATTGCCTGAACTTAGAGCGTCTAACTTTCCAGATGTTTTAAATGCTCAAACGGCAACATTACACACTAACTAAAGTTAAAGGGTTAGTACACACAAAAATGAAAATTCTGTCCGTAATTACTCACCATCATTGTAGTTACGGAAGAGCGGTTCTGTGTTGTATGTCAAATTCTCCATTGGCCAACGCCAGTCGTGTGTGATGCGTGATTGCGTGTGACGCACAACACTGAAGCGCTGCGCTGTTGCATAACGTGAACTCACTCAGAGTCCCACAGAGAAAAAAATTAATAATTGAATAATGAATGAAATGATTTTTTTTTCAATTAAATTTTTTTTGCAATATCAAGCAGTATAACTATTTGAACAGTTAAAAAATAGCCTAAAGCGAATGATACTGGAACCCTGAAACGCATTAAAATTGCAATTACAAATAGCTGCGTCTGTTCTTAAGTTAAATAAGGTGGATTGGGCACAGATAAAGTCTGTGATGCACAACATCACTGTATTCCATGTCCTGGACCTTGTATCTAAAATGTCCACTGTCTTCACAGTGGTGGTCAACCTGGATGATGAGAAAATGGCAGTGCAAGGAGGTGATCTTCCAGGCCTGTACAACACTAAACAATTCCATCTCCACTGGGGTAACGGCAGCTCCTCACCTGGCTCCGAACACACTGTGGATGGCAAACAATACCCAATGGAGGTGTGAATTTATTCATTTTCCCTGCAAATGCATTGCATTATTCCACACAGCATTATCCCAAATGCATTATCTTTATACGTTTGATTCTGTTTCTCAGCTACACATTGTGAATGTCCATTCAAAATACAGCGGGAGTGTGTCAGCTGCTCTAGCTGCTAATGACAACCAAGCATTGGCTGTTCTTGGTTTCTTAATTGAGGTGAGCAAGACCACGTTTATCATATCCAGAGGGAAGCGCAAACCTTAGTGGTATGCTCATGTTTATGTGTTTTTATTTAACCAACAGGGAACCAATGAACCAAACAAAACAAAAGGTTGGGATATCCTAACATCCTTTTTGAAACAGATCCCTGCTTCAGGTAAAGAAATAGTTTGTTGTTGATCGTTAAATGAACATTTTGTCACTCCTCACCTTCATGGCGTTCCCCATTAAAACGCAATATAAGCTATTTTGAAGAATGTTTCAACTATTTTTGTCCTCACACTGAGTGTCATTGGGGTGCAAAACTACTATGGCATCAGGCACAAATCATAGAGAAAAACATTCTTTTGTTTTCCACAGAAAAAAGAAAATCGTGAAGGTTTTGGAACAACAATGTTGACCGATTTTTCATTTTTGCGTATAGTGAGCAGCGTCAGACTTCACTCAATTCTGTGAAAGCGATGTTTTCCATGTGATCTTCAACTTCGAACTATCTTTGGGTTCGTACTTTGGTTGACGAGATGTATTGCAAAAACTATCTCAGTATCATAGTCTTCACTGATTCGGCGTTAGTAATTAGGTCTTGTTAAGTGCAACGTGAGCCATAATTAGAGCCAAAATTCGTGTTTGTTCTTGATTGGTCAAAGTTATACGAACAATAGTCATTGTGGTCTTTCCACTTGATCATGTTTGTTTTGTTAATGGCCTAATTCTGAATTTACTACTAGTTCACTACTATACGTTGCCGACGTACCACTTTCTATTTCTGTCGATTGGTGTTCTTACACCAATTTGCAAACGTCTACAGTTATATCTTTATTGTTCGTTAAGAGTGATCACCACTTTTCGGTTTTAGTTAGTTAATGTAAAGCGTCAAATACGCTGAAGATTTCACTTTTGTTTCTACAATTTCTACTTCTTTTTGGGTTATCCGTTACAGGAATCTTTTTTTCCTAAATTTGTTCACACTGCGTTATTTTAGAGAAATTGACCTGTACGTTGTTCTATTTTATCGGTTGTTTCTGTTTAGTGCACATGATGCCACAATTCTCAATTAAATGTTATGCAATTAAACCTCTAACATTAAGCATGTAATGGATCTTTTTATCAGTATGAAGAGTCTTGCCATTCACACCACTAAAACTTGGCATATTGTGTTAATTTCTCTTAAAGGAGTTTTTCACTTTAAAAAAAAAAAAAAAATGCTGATAATTTACTCACCCCCATGTCAGATGTCCATGTCTTTCTTTCTTCAGTCGAAAAGAAATGAAGGTTTTTGATGAAAACAGTCCAGGATTTATCTCCATATAATGGACTTCAATGGGAACCAAACGGTTCAAGGTCTTTTGGACCTTCAACCGTTTCGGTTACCACTAAAGTCCTTTATATGGAGAGAAATCCTGGACTGTTTTCATCAAAAACCTTCATTTCTTTTCGACTGAAGAAAGTAAGACATGGACATCTTGGATGACATGGGGGTGAGTAAATTATCAGCAGAATTTTTTTTTTAAAAGTGAACTACTCCTTTAACCGATGAGATTTAACAACAAATTAACACAAAACTGAAGACGGCCAAGTAGTTTCCTTACACCCTCTTGACTTTTTTTTGTATATTTAGGTAATACAACACTAGACATCATGAATCAAATCACAATGAACAGTCTGCTTGAAGGGGTGGACACGACTAAATATTACCGGTACCAGGGCTCTCTTACCACACCCAACTGCAATGAAGCTGTGATTTGGACTGTGTTCAAAGATCCCATCAAAGTCAGTCAGGACTTGGTAGGTCAAGGCAACTCTATTGTAGAGTAATTCATAAAATAAATCAAATGAGTCTATTACTGGATACCAACATTCATATTCTGAGTTACCTAAAAGTCATTAAAAAAGTGATTTATTCCTCCAAACAGATCAACCGCTTCAGCACAACTACCTTTTTCAAGTCCGGTCCTTCAGTTCTGACGACCAACAACTTCAGAGGAGTTCAGCCCTTGAATGGCAGAGTTGTGACATCACAGCCCTCCGCAGCATCTTCATCTGTGGCCGCATCCACTGTATCCACTGTATCGATCATCACACTTCTTCTCTTGTCAAGTTTGTGTTGGCTGTGAAAACATTTGTGGGGTTTTTTTGCACACCAATATGGGCTTGTTTAGTGTAATTGATTTCTCTTGTACATTATGTGTCAGATTTATTGATCATTTTTGATAATGGTTGATGTTTTCTGTAATATTTTAAGTTTTTCACATGTATCTTCTTATCTTGATGATACTTGACTGTTTGTAATTCTACCCATTGTATTTTTAAATGCACGATTTGTCGCAATAACATTTAGAGGCCTTTAGTTTTACACTTTTAAAAAACAATCCCAAATAGACTGCTAATGTTATATGTAACTTATTGTATCTGTGATTCTTTTCAACATTGGATGATTCTGTAGTATTTAAGAGGATTTATGTTTTAAACGTCTAAAGCAGCTGTGACGGATCTCGGTTATTGCATTTAAATCAATAAATGTTTGCTGTTTAACAACATAATGTCTCCCAGGCAAAATGCTTGTGTGCATACGCGTGTATGCTGCCATTTAAAGGGATAGTTCACCCAAACGTGAAAATTCAGTCATTTACTCAGCTCAAGTTGTTCCAGACCTGTAGCTTAAGACTTTTGTTCATCTTCGGAACACAAATGAAGATCTTTTTTGATAAGCCCTTAGCCGAAACAACTTTTTGTTGCTTCAAAATGTTAAAGAGATTATAAAACTATAATCCATATGAACTGAGAGGTTTACTCCAAATTTTCAGAAATTTTCACTTTATATTAGCAGATTTAATTTAGGCTTTTATTTACTTTTTTTTTTTTTAACGAAACTTGCATTTGTTCACATATTTGTTTTTCTTCTGTTGAGATTCTTGCTGTTCAGGCCAGAAATAAGACACTGTGAAGTCCATGTTCAGAGTTCAGTGTTTAGTATCATTTTACTCAAAGCACCAGCCTCTCCATTGTACCAGGGGTTTTATCATGGAAGTGCCTATATTATGTATAGCCTAGGCAATGTATTCCTTTTAATATGTATGCTTTATCAATATTAGAAAACTGTTTGAATTATAATCATAAAGTGAAGTAATAATCTGACAACATATAGTGAGAAGATAGCAATGCCAAAAAGTTCTTGAAATCATTTTGGTGAGTAAAACTTCCGAAATCTCCGTGTAAGTGTTGAGTGACGTACACACGCAAGGGATCACTTCCGGTGTAACATTGAACTGATTCAGTTCAGTTCAGTTGGACATTGCACAACTGATTCAGATCACTTGGACGAGACACAAGGTAAAAATGATATAAATACGGTACGTTTTCTCACACAAACCGCTCGTTTCGTGTCTTAGGCCATCAGTGTGTACTTACATTTACGAGTCAATAAATCATGTTTAATTTGGACTTCCCTGTGCATGCTCTTTGATGTGGACCCCATACCTGCATTATATGACTGGCAGACAACAACGGTTTGACTGAAAAATGTCAAAATTGAAAATACTGTGGAAACAAAGACACTTACATCTTGGATGCCTTTGAGGTAAGCTAAAACATATAAAAAATTAATTTCAAAGTGAACTATCCCTTTAAAGGGATAGTTCACCCAAAAATGAAAATTAAGCCATTAATTACTCACCCCCATGCTGTACCAACCCCGTAAGACCTTCGTTCATCTTCAGAACACAAATGAAGATATTTTTTTATTAAATTTGAGAGGTGGATCCCTGCTACATAGGCTCCTAAGTGATCGAAACTTGACAAACTTCTTCCGTCTGGCCCTTAGACAAGAATTCAAGAGATTTCCACGATGCATGCGCGAGAACTGAACTGAAGTAGTTGAAGGAAAGCGCAATTCTCGCGCAAGTGTCGTGGAAATCTATTGAACTCTCGTCTCAGGCCTACAAGGAAGAAAAGGAATAGGCGAATAAAGTTGTTATTTTTGTTTGTTTTTTTGCACAAAAAATATTCTCGTGACTTGATTAACTTATACTTGAGCCACTGTAGTCACATGGAATTTTTAAACATTTTCTTCATTAACTTTCTGGGCAGTCAAGTTTCAAACCCTTAGGAGCCTATGTAGCAGGGATCCACCTCTCAAATTTAATCAAAAATACCTTCATTTGTGTTCTGAAGATGAACGAAGGTCTTACGGGGTTGGTACAGCATGGGGGTGAGTAATTAATGACTTTATGTTAATTTTCATTTTTGGGTGAACTAACCCTTTAAGATGATTCGCCTAAAAGGAAAGGGAGGAAGAAACCTGCAAATTAGATCATTGGTTATGAAATGTATAAATCAGGGAGATGTGAGTAAGATAATCACTTGTCTAACTGCTAGTTGGTCAAACTAGTTCTTAATACACATTCTTAGCATAGTGACTACGTTTATGCCACTGGCCTCAGAGGGCTCCCCTCCTGAAAATATAATTGCTTTTTGGAAGGCCATTCATCAAAGCTGTGACAGCCTAAAGCATGTGTCAAACTCCACTCCTTGACGGCCACTGCCCTACAAGTCACTTTTAGTGTTAAAGCGCTTGCTACAATACAGATAGTGGCGGATTAAAGGGATTCTTCAGGATTTAGCATTAAGCTTTTGGTTTAAACCTGTAATATTTTCGATGTAGTATTTACCATGCTTTCCACCCTCATTTCCCCATTAGACAAGATATTTATGTATTTTTTCTGTCTGGAAAAAATCCTCAGACGACTCAAAAATCATCATTATTTTTTGTCCAGATGCTTAAGACTTTTCTATTTGTCACATTAACATTTAGAGGCCTTTAGTTTTACACTTTTAAAAAACAATCCCAAATAGACTGCTAATGTTATATGAAACTTATTGTATCTGTGATTCTGTTCAACATTGGATGATTCTGTTGTATTTAAGAGGATTTATGTTTTAAACTTCTAAAGCAGCCGTGACAGATCTCGGTTATTGCATTTAAATCAATAAATGTTTGCTGTTTAATAACATAATGTTTCCCAGGCAAAATGCTTGTGTGCATATGCGTGTATGCTGCCATTTAAAGGGATAGTTCACCCAAACATGAAAATTCAACCCGCCCATAGAGAGTTCATCCAAACATGTTCTCAACCCGCCCATAGAGGGTGATCTCACTCACAGAATGAACACATAGTATCGGCCATCTTTTTTTGGAAGCTAAGCAAGCAGGCTCTTGCTCTGTGGAGAAAGCCGAGTAAATTAGTAAGAGAAAGCTGAGTAATAGGGCTTACCATCCTCTTTTTCCTGGACATGTCCAGCTGTCGAGATCATACAAAATGTCAGGGATTCAGCTTTTGCTTTCCGCAGTCGCCATTTACTGTTTACATGCGCAGCTTTTGTTTCAATCTAACTGAATTCATTGGTGTAGTGTTTACATGAACGCTAAACAAGTGATCGGTTGATGTGCGTATAACTTTGCTAAGAAAATTCCCGCTCCTCCGTGAGAAACGTGACTGGTGTGTCTCACAGGTTTCGCTCATTGGTACTCACGCCACCGGCCTCGCACCGTTCTACCGCGGCCCGGCTCGCCACAGTAAACATGATGAACGGCGACTGTAGATCGCAAAAGCCGAGTCCCGGACATTTTGGGTGATCTCGAATTCACGGGCAGACTCATCACTGAGACTCACTAGTAGCCTAGACTTGTTTAACTACTGCACTCTGTTACCGGTAGGCGTGGCCTCCTAGGGCAGCGAAGCAAGTGCATTCTGGGAGTTGTTGTCTTTCATCCACATAAGCCAAAAAAATAAAATCATTATCTGGCTTTTCTCAGTCTAGAGAGCTCCAAATTCAGAAATCATTTCATATTTCTTTTACATATGACCCATTTTAAATACACATTCATCTTTCCAGAGTTGAAGTATCCCTTTAAGACTCTTTGGTACCCCTGCACTGACACCTAGAGTTCTGATGTCAACCCAACTTTCATATCCAACCAAAATCACGTTGTGTTCTGACGTCAACCCAATTTTTGGCACTTACACACTGTAAATAACCATTTAGGGTATTTTGTTACAGAAAAAGCGATGAACTTTTATTTTGAAGTTTGGTACTGAAATGGTTAACTTCCGGTCTTCAGCTACGCGCATTGTTTTGCCTTTTGATAAGCGCGCGCACTCTCTTGTCTAGCGCAGTTTATAGCATCTAGCTTGTTATACGGCAATTATTTTGACACGGAGCTGTGGTAAACTTCGAATTAATACTTGCAGCCCCTCCGAAGAGGCAAAAGGTATGTTAAATCAGTTGATAAAGGTCGTTTTGTCTGTTTATATGCCAGTTTTTGCACAAATGTAAGACCGCATGTGAATGAACTATGTTAGCTGATTAGTACATGTTTTTGTATACATTTCAGCTCTTACGTTGGTAATATGGTGAACGGATTACGGTTCATAAAGATTAAACATCATAAAACCATCAGTAAAAGTCTCATCCTTGATCGGGGGGCATGCTACACACACAGAGTACCTCGCCTTCCCCAAAAACTGCTAAAAATAAATAAATAAAATGTGTTTCATGTGAAAATTTACATTCAGCTATTTTTATTATTATTATGCAATACTCAAAAGGAATTCCTATTAATAAACTTATCTGTCAACAGAAGGTTATATCAGTGTTGGCTCAAGTAGAAAACAATCCCACAAAATCAAGTTACCAGTTTTTGCAAAGTACTCCAAGTGATCAATTATAGCCAAGATGTTAGAGATAACCTGCTGCAAGTATGCAACATTATATTATATTTTTTTATATATAATTTTTTTATATTTTTTATATATAATTTTTTATATTATATAATTTTTTATTAGATTATTAAACATTTTAGAATTAGTGAACCCAACTTTTACAGGATAATATAATAGACATCTGTTTCACGATACGATATACATTTCTTTGAACAAAGCATGCTGCAAAATATAAATAAAATATAATAAAAAAAGGAAAAAAATGAACAACATCTGGACAATTGAAAAATGAAATGCAAATATTCCAAGGTTTTAGACTGGTCTGACAATAACATAGTTATTTGGTTTTGTGAGGTGAAACTGTAAATTAAATCGTTCAAACTCACTCGTAGCCTACACTGCCTCTTTCTGCACATTCTTCTTCAACGTGAAGGCCAATGCTCGGTGCATTTATACACAGATGAGTGCCTCGAGGCAGTTTCATTCCGATTGAAATTCAAAACGTTGACACTCCCAGAATCTGTAATGGTGCTGTCACAGGTGTGGTGAAGATGATGACAAGACTCCAGGGGCCCATTACGTCGCAAACTCACTTAGCTGGATTTGATTGCTGGCGATTTGGCATGATCTTGGATTTTATTGGTTCTTCGACGCTCATCCTGGACTTGCTGTCATAGCAACTGGTGCGTAAACTAGAACCTGCCTGGCGAGCAGGCTTTTAATGTCAACAGGATTTTAATGTCAACGCGGCTTTTATAAGGTGGTGATCCGGGAACTCCACTTTTGTATAGGCCATAGATATCATATAGAGCAGTGGTGGGCAAACTTTTCGGCTCAAGGGCCACACTGGGTTTTAAAATTTGACAGAGGGCCGGCCCAGAGGCACATACGTGGATCACGTAATTACGTAGAAATCCCCATTTTGCATATATTTTGGGGTTATTTTATTTTATATTTATTTTAATTTTATATACATTTATATTCTTTTTAAATATTGTTTATCCTATTATTTAATGGACCTAACAGTAAATTAGAAACAAAACACCCAGCTTATGTACACTTAGAAGAGTAAAAATTAGAGAAGGTTACGTTAATTCAACTTTATTAAAACTCCATATGGTAATCAAATTGCACTTACTACACAAACGACATACATTTGTCAAAAAATAAAATAACAAATATATCAATTTATTTTAAGTATGATAAATAAAACGTAAAAAACAAAAGCAGGTAAGAACATTTAATGAACATTAAAATGGTTTCTGTACCGGGCGATAAAGGCAAAGGGGTAATCCATCGACCGGAAGTTGAAGCCTCGCGGGAGCTGCCATCTTGTAGCAGAACTTCACTTGCATTAGCATTCCCATTGACTCCCATTCATTTTGGCGTCACTTTGACAGCGAATAACTTTACATCTGAGGCGTTTGAAGACCCATTTGTCCTTTATTTATTTCTAATGACAATGTATAAAATGCTCCATTACCTTGTAGCTTATGTTATGGCCCCGTAGAAGCAGTTTTAGTGAAAGTAGGCTAACGATTGCGTCATACCCACGCGACTCTCTGTCGCACTGATTACCGTATGGACAGGAGAAGAAGCTCACGTGCAATCGGGGAAACGTGGAGGCAAAATGACAAAATAATTAATCAGAATACCTAGCAGAATTGTCTCCTCCTATCTCCTGGACAGCTTCTACTCACACTCTCTGCCTCTGCATGTATAGGAAGGGAATGATTCAGATTTCTCATGCCACAGCACTAGAAGACAGACGGGTTGCTCTCGTCACATCTACGTAGTCAAGCTCTGTTTGAGTCTGCGCGTCAGGGACGGAAGTGCTAAAAAATAGCTAAAAACGGGCTTCAATCGTCTCAATGGAGTTCCAATGAGATCGCTCTGTCCATTTCTTTTACTGTCTATGGATAAAGGTCGGTAACCGGAAGCAGTCCAAGAGACACAAATACAGAGGAGCAAGAAACTAAATATCAAATGAAAAACTATAAAATCAAATGAAAACTAATCAGGCATAAAAGTAGTTACAAACATTTTTTTTTTCTCTGTGAGTTTCCAAAAAAGGAAAAAACATTAACGTGCAACAAGGAGCCTTGGGGCTTCTGCACTTTATTAAGTTACTTTCTCTCCCCACAGCGCTTACTCACGCTCACACAATTAATTCAGAATATTTCAAAAGAAAATCACATATAAAACAGTACTCTTCCCACTGGATATAGCTTCTCAGGTCAGAAATACAGCAACACTCTTTTCACTGAATACAGCTTGCAGGCCAGCGTTTTCTCTCTCGACAGCGTGCATGAGCTCCCAGTTTCTCTCTCCCCACTCTGTCAGCACGGCCCGCTTACCGCTCGGCTCCGCCCTCGCTCCCCCGCTACAGACCTCGCTGAACCATCCCCCCCTCGCCAGTCGCCACCGAATTCAATTTTTAAGACGATTTTTAAAATACTCGACGGTCCGGATTAAATAGCCCGCCGGCCGTTGTTTGCCCACCCCTGACTTAGAGACTAGATGCCCTATTGGCTGCTGGGCGCTGAGAAATCCGGCCACCATCTTAAACCGGTCGTATTTCTATTTTGTTGTATAGACGAATCCGGCGAAACTACCGGAAGTAAGTGGGCGCCATAACTGAGCTGTTGCTGGGTAGCGTTGCGCCATTGCCTCCTCTTGTTTTAGTTGCAGCTTGCGTCCACTGGAATAAACAGCCCGCCATTTACGACTGTCACGTTACAACTTTTATAATGTCGAGTGGGAAACATGTTCCGTTATAAATTGTTTCAATGGCGGCAGTAAAATTTTCATTTGGAAGAGAAAACATTGTGAGTTGCGACTGCCCCTGTCTGGTGCCATACGGTTCTGGTATTATTAAAGGTTTTAAACTTAAATTAAATATAATGCAGTTTTTGTTATAATAACAATTATTTAATGACATAAGGAGTATCTCAATAGTTAAAGGGTCACTTCACCCATTTGCATTAAGCTTTGTATCTTTAGAAACCCAGTTATATTTTTGAATGGTCATGGTTTAATCCCTTATTTTCCCCTGAGATGGGAGAAATAAGGATTTAAGTGTTTTACTTCCTGCTTATCGTGACGTAAAAACCGTCATTTTGCGTCACGATAAGCAGGAAGTCATATTTCATTACTATCTTTAGAACTACATATATTAGCTCATTATTATTCCAGGGTGTTGGACCCACTCACCCTACAAGCCTATTACAGATCAGGGTCTTCACTTGCAGAAACTGAAATCAATATCCGCCATCTTGTTTGGAAGCTAAGCCAATTAGTGCTGTGGAGATAGGAAGTTATGATAATGACAGAAGAAACTAAACATGATGTGAAAGAAGAGGATTTTGAAGTTCTGCAGCTCGAATCCGATGTCCGTGGCTATCTTTACGAGCCGCAGTATAGTTTAGAGCCGCTGAGGCTGATGGAGGAGCAGGAGTGTCAGGTGTCTTTCATTATCACCAAATAGTCTCTGTTTAGTCTGTTATCACTCACGCCACCAGCCTCGTGCGGCGCGCCGTCCTCTTATGTGTCTCGCCCTCGATCGTCCTGCTCGCCACAGCCAAATAGACATTTTTGTGTGAAATGAATTTCAAACTCTGGTGATAGCTAATGTTAGCCTTGTAGACGGAAGAGTGAATTCTCTGTTGTGCGGTTCCGGATTAGTGGGTGTGGCTTGCGGAGCTGTACAATGCGGGGCATTCTGGGACCTGTAGTCTATTCATACATATGCGCCCCTTGGTTATTTTCTGTATTTTCTCGGTCAAGAGGGCACCAAATAAAAAAATTATTTTACTTTTCGACTACATATATGACCGACTTTCAATAAAGATTTATGTTGCAATGGGTGAAATGCTCCTTTAAAGGAAAGGTAGTAGATAAAACATTCTTCATTAATGGTGAGGCAATACCAACAGTTTCTGAGAAGCCAGTGAAGAGTCTTGGGAGATGGTACGATGGGGATCTAAAGGACACAGTTTGAGTGGGAGAAGTTAGATAGCAGTGGAAGGGTTGAAGAGCATAAACAGCTGTGGTCTGCCAGGCAAGCTAAAACTAAAACTGGTGCTTTCAGTTTGGTCTACTGCCGAGGTTGCTGTGGCCACTGACTGTGTACGAGGTTTCTTTGACAACAGTAGATAAGCTGGAAGCATTGATAAGTTCATAAATCAGGAAATGGTTGGGAGTTCCACACTGTCTCAGCAGAGTGGGACTTTATAGTAAAGGAATATTGCAGCTGCCAGTCTCTGCTTTAACTGAGGAGTTTAAGTGTGCCATGGTCAGACTGGAAATGACCTTAGTAGAGTCACGCGACAAATGTGTAAGGGAGGCAGCCCTGGTGTTAAAAACTGGTAGGAAGTGGTCAGCAAAAAATCTGTAGTAGAGGCAAAGGCTGCCCTTCAAATTGGGGATATTGTGGGACGGGTACAGCACGGAAGAGGGGGTTTTGGGCTTAGTTTAGCTCCTCCTAAATGACACAAGGCAGTCCCAGCTCAAACGAGGAAGCTGGTAGTCAACAAGGCGCGAAAGCAGGAGGAGAGGATGAGGTGTATAAATGCCATTTCTCAGGCCAAGCAGGGAAAGTGGATGAGATGGGAGAGTGTGGAACAACGCAAGTTGGGTCAATGGAAGAGAGTAGGATCAGTTTACTTTTTAGGTCAACATATGATGTTCTCCCATCACTGCAGAACCTAAACCTCTGGGTTGGAGAGGATCCCTCTTGTCCTTTGTGTTCATCACCTGCCACATTAAGGTACATTTGACAGGATGTAAGGTGGCTCTTAGCCAAGGTTGATTTACTTGGCGCCATGACCAAGTACTGCGATGTTTGGCTTTAGCATTGGAAAGCAAGCGTAGTATGACCAATAAGTTGCCACCTGTTCAAGCAAAACATTACACGCAGAAGACAATATTCATCTGCCCAGGCGAGCAACCACCAAGAAAAGGTGTTAAAACCAATTCTCGCCCTGGACAACTGGAAGCGGCTAGGGACTGGAAAATGCTGGCTAATCTTGATCAATGGCTTATTTTTCCTGCTGCAATTGCCCCCACTAACCTCCAACCAGATATTGTTTTGTGGTCTGGATCAGCACGCATTGTTCAACTGTTAACAGTGCCATGGGAGGATGCTGTAGATGAGGCATATTAGAGAAAGAAACTGCTTTATACAGTTTCAGTCCCATCTAGATTATCCAACACAAGCCACTCCCTATAGACAGAAAGTGATTGTGCAAGTATTTTGCGAGTGTGTATTCAAATGCAATTTCAAATCCCCACATTTTTAAAGCGGCTCCATGACGCATGCAAATATCTCCCAATATAAAAGCTATCTTAAGAATGTTCATTTTTATTTATATTGTTTTATTATTTCTATGATCAATTTGTGGAAAGGAGTATAGTTATGATGTCAAAAGTTGTAGAAGCTCATAAATCATGTAAAGTTCTAAGATCTGAAGAGACTCGCATGAAATCACACAGGAGAGAAGCTAATCAGTTGAGTTTGTGGCAAAACCTTTTACAGTGCTTGAGTATTAATTAATTAAAACATTTCAAATGCACCGACAGACTATTTTTCTAGTCCTGCATTTCATCATTTAGGATTACTTGTAAATACTGTGAAAAAATCTCGTTCTTTTTGTGAGCAAAGCATCTCCTGATCACACCCCTTGTCAGTACCCAGTTTATTTGGACCAGTTGCTCCTCAGAATCACAACCTGTAAGTATGATTAAATGATGTATATATTTTCTAATGGGTGTTGTAGTTGTAACATGTACATGTAACACATTGTAACATATACATGTAGTTTGGGATTTGATATTGTGTAGGTCTTCGGCTAACTTGCGCTTTCATTGTCTTACTCAAATAGTTCTGCTAAGCAGCTGTGGGCCCACTATTATCTAACAATCCAATTCTGTCCATTAATGCATATTCACGTCAGTGCTCGGCTGATGTATGAGCTGATATTGATACAGTTCCCTTTTGTTGTCACTCTGAGTTCCGCCGGATGACGACAAATGGGGTTTCGCTTATAAAGTCTATTGAGTTAGAATATTGCATAACAAGCCAATAACTAGGAAATGCCATGGGTCTGTGGATTTTGCATAGCTTATCTCTGCCTTACCTCATGGGTATAAAAGGAGGGCGCCGGCAGTATGCAGTAAGTTTTCGCTTCGGAGCCAAGAGTTTTTTTCACTCCTGCAGCCTATTCTCTGACTATCTTCGAGAATCTTCTAGACGAGCAGCTTCCAGTCGGTGTTAGTGTGATAGCGAGTTCCAGCGAGTTTCATATTCCTGCCTGCTGAACTGAACAGCGTGTGTGTTTCTCCCTGGGTGCTTCAGCACTGCTGCAAGCTTTTCTCTTACAAAAAGAGAGTCTTTTTAAAGACATGTCTTTCTAGACGATCTACCCATGTATTTCTGAGTGCTGTATTCTGATAGATTCAGCTGATGGGGAACCCAACGTGAACGTGACCATCGCAATGTAACAGTTGAGACTCAATGAGCTCAATAGAGTGAGAATTCCCTCATCCACACCCCGATCTATTTTTCTCCACTTGAGAAAATATTTCGGCTGGTGGCCAGGGTGACCTAAGACGGCAGGTTTGGAACTAAACTGACGAAAATTCCTCGGTCCACACCCTGTCTTTCACATCGTAACCTGCGTGGTCCCAAGTGAGTTCTCGGCCTGATGAGATCATGTATATCGCCGCATCACAAGGTGAGCTGGAGTTCTCTAGAGATGATGGCTCGTCTGTGTTAATGTCCTCGGATGTGCTAGCATAACGAGTTTAATCCAGAGTTCACAGCTATGCTTTCCCAGGCTGTTGTGAGTATCGGGCTTGTGTGGAACCTTCTGCCATGTCCCGAGCACTTAAAGCTGATGATTGTTTTTTGGGGGTGGCGAACCCAAATCCTTTCTACCCGGACGTGCATGAAGAGGTCATGAGATCGTGGGAGTCTCCTTTTACTTTTTGCGACTGCTCAGCAGCCTCTTCCGCCTTCTCTGCCCTCGTAGAGGCCACGGCCTAAGGTACACTCCACTAGGGTTCCCCCCAGTGGAGTTTTCTGTGTCCACCCAGCGCCTCCACCTGGCGTGGTGACCCTAAGCACCCCTCCAATGCCTGTAGGTTCTTGACTACTCCGGGGGCAGGCTGCCAGCTCACTGCATGTCACTGCCATCCTTCTGGGTGTTTAATGACATGCACAAGGGTAGGGCTGATTCAGGGCTCATCCTTGAGCTGCCTGCCATCACCAACCTTGCTCTACGAGTGAAGAAGGTGACTGCACGCTCCCTGAGTCAGGTGATGTCCACATGCGTGGTCAGACATCTCTGGCTTAACCTGATAAATGTGCGCAAGGCTGAGTGAACCCATTTCCTAAACTCCCCCACATCCCAGTCTGGCCTCTTCGGCGGCACAGTCGCGGACTCTGCCCAACAATTTTTGGCCGCCCAGAAGTGGACTGTGGCTATTTTGTCTGACCCCGTGGCCATCTGCTGCCAACAAGCTGCTGGCTCAGATGCCTCAGTCCGCTTGCCACGGAATGCGCCCTCCTGTGACTTCCGCCCCCTCCTGCCCGGCCCCAGCAGCACCAGGCCGTGCTGTGGAGGTGGTCACAGGAAGGTGCCCCTGCCCGTAATAGCCTGGCAGCCCAGCTGAACGCCAGGCTATGCGGCACTCCCATTATGGGCATCTCAGATGTGGGTTGCAGTTCTTTCAGGGAGTAGTCGAGGGCCATTCCTTCCCCCAGTGGAGGGCTGGGGGAGAATCTCTTCTCCAAAGAGCTGCATCCTATCTCTGAGCCCCCAAAGGGGGCGGATTACAGTGCGCGCCACTTATGAGCCTGGCCACTCTTATTCCCCTCTGTCCCAGAGCTCGGATGAGAGTGTGTGCCACCCCCGGGCCGTACCACTCTCATCCCTCTCTGTCGCCAGACCCCTGGCAGAGCAGGCCCCCACGGAACGCTGGTCTTTCTCTGGTCTCCTCTGTCAGGGTGTGGTTTGACCACGCCCCAGCTCCGGGCTGCTATGCCATCCACGTCCGGGCCGGTCATTCCGCTTCACTGCACCACAGAGAGGACTTCTGTGGATCGCGTGGCCCTGCTGGCTCGGCTTATGATTCAGTTCGCACAGTTTCCTCCCCGCTTCTGGTGAGTCCGCTCCGCTATGGTCGGTGGCTATGCCCCTATCATGAGAGCGGAGATTGCTACCCTACTGACGAGGGGTAAGATCGAGACTGTCCCTCCAGACGAAATGAGGTCCAGGTTTCACAGCCCATGTTTCATTGTCCCGGAGAAGCCAGTGGGTTACGACCACCAATCCTTCTCCTGCACATCTGGACGGCTTGCCTCACAAGCTGCTCTTCAATATGCCCCTGGCCTAAAGCATTTTGTGTCCAAGGTTCCTACCACTCCCTTTCAGGACAAGGTGGTGAACCTGCCAACGCTGCCCTGGAGGAGGCAGACCCAGCCTTGGCAATGCTCTGTCCAGTACGCGCTCTTGATGCCTATGTAGACAGGATGCAGTGTCAGGACCTCAGACCAGCCCTTTGTCTTTGTTATAGTGGGAGGCTGAAGGGACAGGCTCCAAGCAAGGCTGTTCCGCTGGATAATGGACGGCATTGCTTTGTCATACCAGCAGCAAGGTTGTCCATGCCCCCTTAGTATGACTGCTCACTCCACCTGGAGTGTGGCATCCTCTTGGGTTCTAGCGCATGGTGCCTCGCTAACAGACATCTGCAGAGCTGCAGGCTGGATGACACCCTACACATTCGCCAGATTCTACAATCTCCGAGTGGAGCCTGTGTCCGCCCATGTACTCGCTTCAACCAGCTGGTACTAGGACCCGCTCAGGTGTCTTCGCTTGCTCGCCGTTCCACTCCACGGACTGGATACGTGCGATTATTCTCCTCAGGGTAGCCTTATAAGCCCTGAGTTCCTCCAGATCTGGTGACGCCGACTCCAGTGTCTATTGTTGGCTAGGTGCCTCCCATGTGCATGGTCCCTCCCCTGAGTGACCCCCACATGTGTATTTCCACCGTAAGTCTCTCTGAGCATGTGTCTTTGCCTTGGCTTGCCACCTTGCCACCCCTGGGGTTGAAATATCCCCCCTGCAGCTGGACACCCCAGTGTTTCCCCTTATGCTTCTTATTCTTAAGTTCCCCCTTCTGGGTTTGCAGTAATTGCATATTTACATATGAATCCTTCGTCCATGCAGTCTCACGTCAGGGATCTCAGATTTACGCAGGACACTTGAAGACAGCTGTGGAGGTGGCGTGATTAGACAGGTAACCCCATTCGTCGTCATCCGACGGAACTCGGAGTGACAATGAAATGGAACGTCTTGGTTACGTATGTAACCCTCGTTCCCTGAGTGGGGAAAGGAGACGTTCCGTCTTCCTGCCACCTTCCACTGTGCAGCTGGAACAGCCGAGTTCAGTCTTGGCTCCTCAGCGAAGAAACATACTGCATATTGCCAGCGTCCACGTTTTTTACCCACAGGGTAAGGCTGAGATACGCTATGCAAAATCTGCTGGCCCATGGCATTTCTTTGCCGTTGGCTTGTTTTGTAATACTCAAAGTCGATAGGCTTTCTAAGCGAAACCCCATTCATCGTCATCCGACAGAATGTCTCCGTTGACGTTCTCTGATGTGAACTGCAATAAATTAAAAATATACACATCAGTTTGTTAATGGACATACACTTGTTAATTCTGATGGGGAGGAATTACAGTTGCAATATCTCAAAGCAATCGGCCATCGAATGTGTCCTTCGAAGGATGAATTCTCTGAATTGGGACGCAGCATAAATGCATGGTTTTTTCTACATTGAAATTTTTTTCTGTCCTGCTTTGTGTACAGCTGTTAGGGAAACCGCTGTTTCTACCACTTCTAAAAGTGCCCCCAGTTGGCACCTCTTTGTAAACACCATCATTTTGTGGGGCCTTGCAAACCTGTATTAATACGTGTGGAATTTCTCTTCAAATGCACTCATGACAGTAAAATAGGGCATTCTAAGTTAATCTGCTACAGTATTTCCTCTCTCAATCAGTAGAAAATGTGGTTAACACACAGTCATGTGTGGGGAAAAAACAGTGAAACCGGAATACTTTTTTAGAAATACTGTGATGTAAATTTTTGGTCATACCGCCCAGCATTAATTATGGACAAAATGCATCTCAAACAGCACAAAGCAGAGTGAGCAGCAGGAATAGTGCATGACCAAGTGGTCAAACGTGCAAATACTTCATATTAAAGCACGTAAAAAACAAAAACGAAAAAAAAAACAAAAAACATATTGTTTAATACGGAGTATTAAATTTATATTTCAACCCTCCTCAACCCAATTTTGTACTGGGGCAACTTTCGTAGCTTCATGCATTGATGCAGCCCATTGTGTGTGTATTTATGCTTTCAAAGATAGCCTGTAATGTGTCAATGAACTGAGCTTCTAGGATTTGTTTCAAGCAATGCAGAATTTAAACAATTTAGAGAGTGAAAAAAATTATCCTACATATTTTTTTGCATGTCTAATTTATTGTTATTTATTTTTATAGCTAAAAGTGCACAATCCATGTTTAAAGTAAAATATAAAGTAGTTTTACAAATGAAAATAAGATTTACCTCTCAGAATTTTCCTTAATTTTCATCATGACATTTCTTGTTAGGATCAATGGACTGAATACACCCTGATATCACTGAGACCAAAAACAATGCCACATTGGCACTTTCAAGCAAAAAGGAAATATCAAATACCTTTTCTTATTCATTTTTCCACACAAGTCATCCTTTTCTGTTGCTTGCACTGAAACAAAAGATCCCACATTTGCATGACCAGCAAATCATTTATTTCACCTGCACTTTACAATAAGGTTGAATGTAGTAAGCAGTTAGCTAACGTTAACAAATGAAACCTTATTGTAAAATGTTACCATTAATGAGATTCCTTATTATCTACAATCTACATAGCCAAATGCCAACACAATTACAGCATTTTTGTCATGATTACATATGACACCTTAAAATGTCTTAGTAGGAAGCTCATTAGGTTTTAGTAATTGAGTAATTTCATGGCATAGCCCTCACTGCCTTTAGTAAAGGATTAAGACAATGCTATTTTCTTCATTTATGGGTATGACTTGTAAAGCTTTGAAGACATTAAAACATTCAGACTGATTTTAAGTTATGGATTATCTTGGCAGACTTTCTGAATTATTCTTGCTGGCACGTAAGAAATTGAACAATCACACAGTATTGGATGTGACATACCTCTAACAGTGCAAACACACTATGTGGTCGTCAAAATGGTCTCATTATCTTTAAGCATAGAAGTTTTGAAACATTCAAAATCATTTTTTTAAATAAAAAATGCCTCGTGGTGTTTTCCCTTGAAATGACTTTAACAGTGATTCATTTATCTTACAGTGACTGATCATGAAACTAACAAGCCAGCCTTTTTATTTATTTTAAGTCACAACACCATTAACGCTGCAGGATCCATGAAGAAAATAGCTCTTCTGTGCTTCCCTAAAAACCTAACCACTGAGTATCAAAACAAACGACAGTGCTTTTTACTTTTGCAGTTTGTACTTTTTACTGAGACACCTTAAAAATCATTGATGCATGCAAGAATGTGTTGCTCTGTAAAATTTTGATGTTGCCTGCAGGGACAACAAAAGTACTTTTTGTAAATACCCAGTGGAATGAGTGCTTTACGCTCCGTGCTTTGCCTGTCAAATGGAGATCTGGCTGAAAAAAAAGCCTCACGACAACAGTACTTTTTGTAAATACCCAGTGGGACGAGTGCTTTACGCTACGTGTGTTGCCTGTCAAATGGAGGTCTGGCTGAAAAAAAACAACAACCAGACAACGCCTCCTTTAAAAGTGTGCAGAGTAGAAAAACCTCTTAGTCAAGATGAGCCTCAAGTTCAGCCATTTCGGAATCAATTATTTATCTGAATTGGATTAGATGGCCTCTGTGATTTCCCTTCTTCTATCTCTAGCCATCTGCATGTCTGTGGATGGTTTCAGTCTCAGCATGATATGTTTCACATTTCACATAAGAAGCATTCTAGGAATACATTCTTTCTGGTTCTTTGGGAGGGTACAGATCAATCCTGAACGGTTACTTGTGGTGTTGTATTTGATTCAAGGGGTCTTTGTTTTTCCAAGGGTTTAATCAATTTTAAACATCAGAATCAGGTAGCCTATTGCCCAGTGTGTCCATTGCCTTTTGGCAGCCCGAGAAGCTTCTTCCACATGTCATGAGCACTTGGCCTTGTGCTATACCACAGTGCTGATGGTGGAAGACCTCTCAGACTTGCCTTGCCTGCCGGGCAGAGACTTGAGATACTCCAGGTGGCGCCTGGCATCTTCCTGATTGTGTCTCACATAGTAGACCAGATAGGAGATGACCATGGTGAACCATCCAAACATGGTCACCAACATGGCCACATCCGTAGTCTTTTTGAGCACCACACACAGGTCCAGGTCTTTGGCCAGCAGGAAAGGCACACCTTGGGCTCCTGAGTCTGAGGGTTCAGATGTCTGACAGATAATACCGGTCAAAGACACAGGCTCTAAGTCTAGGCGTGGGAGGGCTGTCTGCAGCCTGCAGTCACAGTGCCAGGGGTTTCCAGTGAGGTTAGATCTAGCTGTAACGCTTTCAAAGGCTTCTGGGTCCAATGTCGTGAGCAGGTTGGACGAGAGATCCAGAAACTGCAGAGAGGCTGCCAAGCCTCTAAAGGCTCCAGGTTCAAGCAAAGCCAGTTCATTATGGGAAAGATCTAGTTCAGCTAGCAGTGGAAGATCATGAAAAGCATTGGCAGGGATGCTGGTCAGGAGGTTGTAGTCCAGATAGAGGCGCTGTGTGTCATTGGGGATGTCCTGAGGGATCTCAGTAAGATGCAGGTTGCTGCAGCGCATGGTCTTGCCACCAAATGAGCCCTCGCTGTCTGAACAGTAGCAACGTTTGGAGCAGGAAGTTGTAGCGTGGTGGAAACACAGTGCCATCAGCACCAAACTGTGAAACAGCAACCACATGACCACAGAGTGCCGAAGCAGCCAACCTGAGGGTAGCAGCATCGTGGGACGGCGGGCATAATCCCTTTGGAGTATCACCTGGGCTGAGAACTTCCAGGAGGCTGTACCCAACATCAAAATCCCCAACAGCTTGCAAGCCTTCAAGAAAAATGAAGAACACCATAACCAGTTAATAGAGAATATAGATTTCTTTAATGTTTCAGACTTCGGAATATGTAAAGTAGTGAGTAGTTCACTTTTGAAAAAAAAAAAAAAAAAACTTTTGCTGATAATTTACTCGCCCCAATGTCATCCAAGAAATCCATGTCTTTCTTTCTTCAGTCGAAAAGAAATTAAGGATTTTGATGAAAACATTCCTCAAATGTTTTCTTGATTCCAGGATTTTTCTCCATATAATGGACTTCATTGGGAACCAAACGGTTCTAGTTCCAAATGAGAGTTTCAGTGCAGCTTCAAAGGGCTTTAAACGACACCAGACGATGAATAAGGGTCTAGGACCCTTCGAGTCATGACTCAAAAAAAGATTTGTTCATTTTAATCAACGAGTGTGAACAGGAGAGTCACGAACGCGCATCACAGAACGGAGCAAGGCGAGAATTTGTGCTTATAAAACTTATTTATTTTTTTCAATGAGCGATCGCTTCGCTAGATAAGACCCTTATTCATCGTCTGGTGTCGTTTAAAGCCCTTTGAAGCTGCACTAAAACTCTCATTTGGACCTTGAACCATTTGGTTCCCATTGAACTCCATTATATGGGGAAAATCCTGGAATGTTTTCATCAAAAACCTTCATTTCTTTTCGAATGA
This sequence comes from Pimephales promelas, assembly GCF_016745375.1. The sequence continues at coordinate 2,748,427 of NW_024121876.1, read as the reverse complement.
ATAAAGAAAGACATGGATATCTAACTGAAACAAATGGTCCCTAAACCCTTTCAGAGCAAATGCATATATACAAATATACATATACATGAATATATATATTTCAACCATTGTCAAAAGAATGAGTGCAGTGATTATAATTAATCGCCCACGCCCAGTGCTATTTACATAATGCTATGGTCTTGACATCATAAATATCCATTAATGCAGCCATGCTTGTTTAACTGCATGTACAATTTATTATTAAATCTAATTTCATTATTATTGTCACCTATTGTAGCAATTCTCATATGATTTAAGGATTTGTACCCATAATTCACCTTTGGCTAATCCACGCCCTATAATGTAGATTGACCAATCACAGCGCAGCCAAGAACGAGCTCCCACAGAGGTCGGACACTTTTTCACAGCGCTCCATTGACTTTCAACATAGGCGTCTCATATTTTTGGTCTCGGCAGGCTATTACCGTCGTAGTTTTATCCAAAATATGGTTAAACGTTGTGCCTCGGGCATTTGTAACACAGATACGCGTTTCCCAGAGAGGTTGGAGGGGGGTGTCCGTTTTTTTCCCTTCCCAAAACCGAAGTAAAATCCTGACAAGTGTCGTGTTTGGATTAAACTGTGTGGACGTCCTCAGTCAGCCAAACCCCCCAAAGATCAACAAGCACATCTTTTTTACTTCTAACCTTACTGTGAGTGTGAAGTTATACTAGTTAGACTATTTTATAATGTTTTAGGTTATGATTTCGGTTCTCATACCGGTTGTTGATACGCTAGCACACGCTGCTAATAAATACAATGTTATACAGTACTCGTGTAGTCAGTTTGCTTTGTTATAACGATTATAGAAGTGAATAGAGACCTACCCAACTTTGCATGAACAGTGTTGCTCCCTGATATTGTTAGTCCCAGCCTCCGTCTCCATTAGTAGGAAATGCGGTGGTTCATTATTTTGACTGTGAGCGGTACCGTTATGCTTTTGCCTCTATTTTGGATGCCTTTTTGTTTCTTGCGTTTGTATGTCTTGAATATAGCCTTCAAACTCATATTGCAGCCCCTTTTGCCTACTTCTATCGGACACTTTATTTGCTGCTTTATAAAAGTTTGATAACATTTCAGCAGGAAGAGCTGTTACAGCATAAGCCATGCAGAGCGCAGATGAAGTTTGACGGATGTAGCAACAGTAACTAAGGGGGGCGGGGCTTAGCCAAAGGTGAATTAACATGTTACCTTCTAATGTGTGTGTTGTATACACAGACACGCATTCAGATGGATCACAAACCCACACGACCCAGATGTAATAAGCAGATTCAAAAGCAGATTGATGCCTTAACCTTTAAATCTTTATTTACTCTTGGTAAATGGTTTGCTTATTGCTCAAAGCAATGGGGTTTTTAGCTATTATTTTTTACACAGGCTTCAAACTCTTTTAACTACACACGCTAAGGAAGGCTCAAACAATCAGAAAACTTTCAAAGAATATGTACTCATGTTGTAAAGGGAAAAGCTATGCTGGCCTAAATCACAGCTCTGCCACAGGCATTAATGTAATCCAGGACTGACAAAAAAATGACAATGTGAAGAAGAAAACTTCAAATAGGTAAAACGGTTACATAATGTCTGCCCTTGTCTTTATTTTTAAACATCTAGTATGAATCGCACAGAAATTTCCCTTCTAGATTCTGAGCCAATTTACACTTTACTGTCTCCTTGGGATCCATCTGCTCTTAGCCACATCTGTAAATGGTGTTAACTTACATTTTTGTTCTAAAAATTCCCAGAGAGAAATGTTCAGTTGAATGTGCAATTAGTGTTTCAGTTCTCACAACTCTAGTTCATGATTGCTCCCTCACACATGGATTGCAGTGCTTCCCTTTGCTCACATAAAGCATATGAAGTGACCAAATGTAAATACCTTTTCTAAAGAGTTTTCTTTAGTTAAGGACCAATAACTGTTATGTATTCTATTCAATTAACTAGACAGAGAGGCCTAGCTAAATAAAGAGTTTTAGAGAGGCAGATAATTGCCATTCCTTTCTCTGACAAGTTCTCATGGGGTTCACATGAGTAATATTTATTGAATTTCTAATTAATAAACAGTTCTAAAACAATTAATCTAATACCTCTACAGATATTGTCTAGTCTGGTCAGATTGGATTGTTTGCTGGTTTAAGCTGGGTTTTGAGAACTTGTCAACTTCGCCAGGCTGGGAGATCAGCTAGACCAGCCAGTTGCATACAAATAGCCATTATGTGTCCAACTGGCAGTAAGTCAAGAGGCAATCAGACATACTTTTTTGTTATTAACTTAAACCAGTCTATGTTTTTAGGGAACTGACTTAAAGGGGTGGTAAAATACCATTTTCACAAGATGTAAAATAAATCTGTGATGTGCCTTTTGTGTGTGTGTGTGTGTGTACCCCAAAATACCCCACAGATATTTGAAGTAGCATGTTGAAGTTTTCACTTTTTGAGGGTTTGCAAAAACGCACCGTTTTGTGTCTGGCCCTTTAAATGCAAATGAGCCGCTGCAGAGGGCGGTGTTTTAAGAGCTTGTGTATGTTAAAGCCAATTAATACTTCTGCGTAGGTTACGCACAGTAGGTACGGTACCCCTACCACGTACCCTTCGCTGTAGCCTGATGCGCACCTCCTCAAAAATGTAACTATACGTCGCGACGACGCAGACCACGAGATCTGTGATCATTCGGCTTGGTAGCATCGCATTTCCTCACGTACCATCTCACACATTTCCGCACGTACCATCTCCTCCAACATCTTCTCTCATTTCTGCCTTTTAGTTTTAGTAATTTCACTAAAATTACCTGTTCTTCCACCTCAATAAGCTCCAACTCCAACATGATCCGCTCTCTTTCAGTCGCCATTGCTTGTAGTAACCTAGCCACGAGGAATCTAAACCAAGGGGGTAATCCTTCGACCGGAAGTTGAAGCCGGCCGGGGGTGCCGCCATCTTGTAGCAGAACTTCACTTGAGTTAGCATTTCCATTGACTCCCATTCATTTTGGCATCACTTTGACAGCGAATAACTTTATATCTGAGGCGTTTGAAGACTCCATTGTAAAAATAAATCCCTCGTATAGGAACTGTTGTGAGATACACTCGGAGTGACTTTCTACTGCATGTTAAAAGATGGATGCTTAAGTTTGAGCTGACTCACAAACATACTCATATTCAACAACTTTTCATCTTTTCAACATGGACTGAGTGTTCCCGGGGCTTATGTACTTTTTAGGGTTGGTGATATCACTAACCCGGGAGGAATGTCGTGTAGTCCCAACCTAGCCTGAATGACAGCCCGGAACCCGCCCACAACATTTTTTGGTCTTTGAAGTTCGGTCTGGACTTGATCCATTAAGGAGTAATTAGGCTTGTTCGACTTCATGCAGCTCTGCGCAGACTGAACAGTGGCTGACTTGAAGCCAGGGGCGTAGAATTTAGGGATGCTAGTGACGTGTCCCTACCAATATCCAGTGACACTGATAAATCCCTAGCAACAATTTTGATCAAAACTTAAAATATATTTATAAATTGGTGTCCCCGTCCCCACCAATTTCAAAATCAAACCTACGACATTGCTTGAAGCAGTGCATGCCGGTTAGAAATTTTGTCTGACTTGATGCAGCCTAACCAATATTTTCCAGGTCTATGAAAATGATTTTATAAAACTTGGTACAACGTACATTTTTCATGCTGAAGAAAGTCAATTAATTTAAATTCTATTTTTGATCTAAACAAAAATATATAGATTTAATCAAAACAAAACTAGCATGCATAGCAGCACATTAAATCTGTGAAGATCTCTGCAGAGGATGAGTAAACAACTCAAACAGCATTACCGACTTCACTTATTACTGACCAGATTTACTTTATTTCATTTCCGTTTTGTATGAAATCAATGGTAGTATTTAGTGTTGGGCGATATGCTCCATTTTCATATCGTCCTATCGTCAGCCTGTGAGATCGGCGATACACGATATTATCGTGAGGGGGCGGGGCTAACTTATTTGATTATTAACTTAATTATTTAGCCTACTCATTAATTTGCTTGTTTTATTAGCCTACTTCGTTTTATATACGAGAATCTTTTTTCTATTTTGCTAGCAAAGGTGGAGTGTTTATTAATAGGATCAGGTTATTTCCTGGTATAGTGAAGTAAAAAAAAGAGATCCTAATCCTTTTGTTTGTCAACGGGAAATTTACGGACACATTAGCCTATTCTCATGCCGTTACATGCAGCATTTTGGTCTATTTCTGCACGAGATGAAAACACGTTTTAATAATTTCTTGGGTCAGAAAGAGTCGGAGTTTGCGATATGTGTCCCCCTACCAGTGCGCTCTCTGCGCACTTCACATGCGCACTTCAGTAAGCACGAAGTACGCGGGTTAATGTGTTTTAAATGCCGATAGAAACAAGAGCAAGGGCCAAACGTCTAGCTGAGTCGATCGGTTTATACTTACTTATGACTTGACTCAGATAAAGGAAACGTTTATGACCACATGCATTGTCAAGTTTATTCAACATAATCAGGTTAAGAACGTCGTCGCATGTAAACGCGCTCAATCTCTGAAAGTGAAAGTAAAAACGGACTGCTTTCGGCATCTGCGTTAACGCCGCGTTCCCTCAGAGACGACGATGATAACGGTAACTATAATACTATTTTAGTGATATTATTATTAATACTATTTAGTAATTGTATTGTTTTTAGTGTTAGTGTCATTAAACGTTTTGTTAATGTGTTACAGAAACAAATAGGCTACTGACGAACAACGACGATGCCGTTTTCATCTTGGATCTGTAGGAAATTGAATTTTGCGTCTGTTAAAACGAGCACACTTGATAATTTGTGAATGGATCACCTTGCGATTGAATTTTGATGTGGGATGTTTTTTAGTCTGTTTTAAAAACATTCTCTTAGAGGAGTCCTCATTAGTGCGTGTGTTGTTGCAATTGTCGTTGTAAATTTAGGCAAGGCAAATTAATTGAAGTTCCTAATATTCATTTAATAACAATACTAGCTTTATAATAATAATAATAATAGGCATAATAATAATAATTTAATACATTATGGTAAAACGAGCCAATTATCGTATTGATATCGTCAAAGGCATCTGCCATCGGCGATATGTCAGACTATCGTCGATACACGATACTATCGTCTATCGGCACAACCCTAGTAGTATTTAAAATTCACCATTATGGTAGCGTTTGCCATATCTCCCAGCATGAATTGTGGCATTTATAAATTATGCAGCTGGATTTTTTTGTAGCTTGTGAGTTCATCTGATTATCTGGATATTTGTTTGATTGTCACCATTGTTGAGATTTATTTGAGTGCATCTAAGTAATGACATAGATGAAAGGTTATCGTGCACTAAATGATATTTTTTTTTAAAACACTGCTAGATATGCTGTAGAATCAAATGACTCATATTATGAATAAAACAATATTAAAACTACAAGCTTTGGTCAAATAATCAAAGCATTAAACCCTGAATAAGATCAAGGATTCAGGTAATTGCAGTACATGATGGTATCATCAATAAACAGCCAACATCACCTGATCTCATGGCATTTCTAGCTATAATTGTGCTACACACATTTATAGCAGCCAGAGAATATTTTATGTTAAAGTGTCAAGGTTCAAGAGCACAACTAAAGCAAATGCAAACCACCATCATGGTTACTTAAAAATACAAAATTTGATTTCTGAAATGAAATAAAGTAAATCTGGTTAGTTTTAAGTGAAGCTGGTAATGAGTGTACGGCCATGCATTTCACCTTTTTTTACTTTACCACCCCTTTAAATATTTTATAAAATTGTGATGAATAAGTTGTAAGATTAGTTTTTGCAACTGGCAACAGAAAACCATATTTTCCCTGCTTGATGCTGTTAGTTGTTTTACCCTCAACCTTTATCCATAACCCTGCCATTCAAAGACATGTTAGCGAACACACTATCGGAACATGCAAATTGGCTGTGTCTGCACCTGTTCTCGTTAGTCCGTGATTAGTTTACTTTCCTCCACCTGTGCCAGTTTAGTTCCTTTCTCCCTCTGTGTATTTATTATTTTGTGTATAAATTGTTATTTGGATCCTGCATCATTCATTGCCCTTCCACGGCAAGTTTGTGACAGACTGACAGATAGAGAAAATTTGTTTTCCAATGTAGCTATTTTTACTGCAGCTTTAAGCACATTTTACATTTATTAATTTCTTTAAAATGCAAAAGCAAGTCTCTTCACAATGTAAAATCCAATTGAAAAGGCAGTTTTTATGGATATCTGACCTTGAATGATACACTTAAATACTCTTTTTTTCAGTTTAAGTTTAACATTTGAACATATCAGACTTGCAAAGTGCAATATGCTTCTTTATCCAGAGGCAAAGTTATATCTGTGTTTCATAAACTCCCCCCCAAAAAATCTTAATTTAAATACTTGTATTTAACTTAGTCTTGCCACAAACATGGGTTGTCCTAAATATTGCAGATTGAAAAGACAACAGCCCAAATGTTATACAGTACAAGAGAGAGCAGGCAAGAAACACTGCCTGTTATTCGAACTGTGGTTGCCATTTCGGAAATTTAATCCCACCAGTGTTGTGGTCAGTAATCCATAATAATTGTTTCACTTAAGATGCAGCTCATTTTGTCTGAAGTGCAAGTAACGATGAACAACAACTTGCCTTGTAATTCACACTTTTTTATTTATTTTGTCCAGCCTTCTAAAAACAGCTTTCCACCTCAGCTCATTAATATATCAGCACCATATAAGAAGAGGCTATCCTCTTACAAATCTTCAAGGCAACATGTTCTAGAAGGCAGAAGCCTTATGTGGGCTTCAGTAACATCCAACCTTAACTATTGTTAGAAAAATGATTTATAAATCTAAAGCCAACAGCTTCCACCAGTATCACCATTTTTTTTCTATTTATTCTTAATCTATTTATGTATTAAAGGAGTAGTTCACTTTAATTTTTTTTGATAATTTACTCACTCCCATGTCATCCAAGATGTCCATGTCTTTCTTTCTTCAGTCGAAAATTAAGGTTTTTCATGAAAACATTCCAGGATTTTTCTCCATATAATGGACTTTACTGGTAACCAAACGGTTCAAGGTCCATAAGACAGTTTCAGTGCAAACTGTTCAAAGGGCTTTAAACGACAACAGACGATGAATAAGGGTCTTATCAAGCGAAACGATCACTCATTTAATAAACAAATAACAAAGTTCAAGTTTTATAAGCTCAAATGGTCGCCTTGGTCTGTTCTGTGATGTGCGTTTGTGACTCTCCTGTTCGAACTCGTTTATCAAAATGAACGAATCTTTTTCCGAGTCAATTTGTTCATTGCGTTCGTTGAAAGTGCATTATATGGAGAAAAATCCTGGAATGTTTTCATCAAAAACCTTCATTTCTTTTCGACTGAAGAAAGAATGACATGGATATCTTGGATGACATGGGGGTGAGTAAATTATCGGCAAAAGTTTTTTTTTAAAGTGAAGTACTCCTTTAAGGCTTTTTACCCCCGCCCCCAATTACATTCAGTGCAATGCAATGCAAGCATTTTTCTCTTCTCAAATACTTCATGTAGGATGAACTAAACTTAATTGAGTAATCTTAACGTAGACACGCCCATATTGCAAATTATTCTGACGTGTTTATATACCAGCAAGCTAAATATATACAGTCATGTGAAAAATAAAGGACACCCTTTTGAATTCTATGGTTGTATGTATCGGGACATAATAAAAAAAAATCAGGTCCTTGGCAGGTCTTAAAATAAGGTAAATACAATCTCAGATGAACAACAACACATGACATATTACACTGCGTCATTATTTATTTAACAAAAAGTTAAAATGGAAAAGCCAAGGGTGGAAAAACATGCAAGTAAACCCTTACTGCTTCCAAATGAATTAAGAGAGTAAGTAGCAGTCAGGCACTGCTAATCAAATGTCTTTAATTCTTCATCAACAATTGTGACCACCTCTATAAATCATGGAAAAGTAATTGTTGCAGCCGTCAATCTGAGAAGGGTTATTTGACAAGTCCATAATTCTACAGTGAGAAAGATTATTCACTAGTGGAAACCATTCAACACAGTTGCCAATCTTCCCAGGAGAGGATGGACATTCCAGCAAATTCACCCCAAGGTCAGACCGTGCAATGCTTAGAGAAATCGCAAAACACCCAGTAGCTACACCTCAGACTCTACAGGCCTCAGTCAACATGTAAATTGTTAAAGTTCATGGCACACAATTCGAAAAAGATGAGACGAGTATGGCATGTTTGGAAGAGTTGCCAGGAGAGGGTTGCCATGGCTTAGGTTTGAAAAGTTGCATCTGAACAAACCTCAAGACATCTGGAACAAAGTCCTTTGGACAGACGAGGCCAAAGTGGAGATGTTTGACTATAATGCACAGCACCAAGTTAAGTGAAAACTAAACAACACAAACACCTCAGACCAACTGTCCATCACGCTGATAGAGGTTTGATGATTTTTGGCTTGTTTTGCTGCCACAGGACCTGGGCACCTTGCAGTCATCGAGTCAACCATGAACTCCACTCTATACCAAAGTAACAGCTAATGCTTGGCCGGAATTAGGTCATGCCAAAGGACAATCATCACAAGAACACCAAAAACTCCACAATGGCTGAAATAAACAAAAGAATCAAGGTGTTGCACTGGCCCAGTCAAAGTCCAGGCTGTACGAAATGTTGTGACGGGACCTTAAGAGAGCTGTGCATAAAAAATACCCGCAACGTAGTAAAGAAGAGCGGGCCAAAATTCTTACTGAACGATGTGAGAGACAGAAAATGATTCCTTCAACTTATTGCGGCTAAAAGTGACTCTACAAGCAATTGAATCTTAGGGTGTACTCACCCATGGCTTTTCTGTTTTGGCTTTATTTTTGTTAAATAAATAATGACAAAGTGTCATCTGAGGTTGTATTTACCAAATTTTAAGAATGACCAGATGCTAATGCTAATGACCAGATGGTTTTAAAAATGTTCTGATGGTAAAACCACACCATTCTAAAAGGAATGGTGATGGCGCAGTGGATAAGACACATGCCTTTGGTGTGAAAGACCCGGGTTCGAATCCACTGTGAGACACCAATGTGGCCCTGAGCAAGACACTTAAAGGGATAGTTCACTTTGAAATAAATTTTTGATGTGTTTTAGCTTACCTCAAGGGCATCCAAGATGTAGATGTCTTTGTTTCCACAGTAAAATCATTTCTATATTCTCAACTCAAATGGATTAAGTCATCTGAATGGATAATTCGTTTGTTTTCTTGAAGTAAATTGTTACTAAATGTAACTTATAATTCTCAATTTTAAATAACAAATCCAGAAACAATAAAAGTCACTGGGTTTGTAGTTGACAAATGGCAGCGGACCCGCCACTGTCCACTTACGCAGATTAAAAATGAAATCGATCTCTAAGTAGGCCTACCTCTTAGTATCACATAACAAGTGGGAGTCTCCTAAAGGAGGGACTGTTTGTTGAAGGGAGGGGGAAATAAGACGTTCTACAAAAGCAGCTGAAATGCCACGCAAACACTGAAGGCTGAGAAAGAGAGAGAGAATGAGAAAGAGAGAAAGGTGGACGTTACTTTAGCTTTCATGCTTCATTGACCAAAGTCTTTCCCTGCCAAAAAACAAAAAAAAAAAACAAAACAAAGAAAGTTATTTACCCAGGTTTATAGGAAAATTGTATTTTTTTTTATTTTAGCTTTGCTGTCCCATAAAGTTTTCTTTCTTAAAGTGGGGAAGGTTGGCCTTAGGAAAAATTAGAGATTAGATAAGAGTCCCAAACCCCAAACTGTACCGCTCATGAATACACAACAAGGTTCTGTCATGACATTTTCGCAAGTGATAGTGTGGGCCTGACACATAAGGAGAGACAGACAGACAGTGAAAGATGAGGACAACGAAGAGCTAAAACAGAGATTTGGAGAGAAGTATAGCTGAGAGAGACAGAAAAAAAAACCAATGAAAGCTCAGTAACAGCTGAATGGACAGAGATGCACAGAGTAAAGGTTGAAACGAGACATGAGAGGAGGAGAAACCACACAGGATGTTTACATGATTCAACAGAGAGAACAAGAGAGGAAACAAGAGAATCTGAGGAGCGAGTCTTCCATTACAGAAGAGAAGAAAGAAGAGAAGGACGAAAAATGAGGTTAAAAGGTTCAGTTTCCGATAATTTTGGGGGAGAAAACTCATGTGACCCTGATCCTGCAATGAAAGGCCAACAAATAGGTTCAGATTGGAGTAGGAAAGTAAAACAGTAAATGTAAATAGTGATATTAACGAACATATGGATGAGATTCGCAAATTACAGACATATGATTACTATTTTTTGCCTATTACTATAGTTATGCTTGTCGGCTGCATAACTTATCTAGCATTATGTTCTTTTGAAAAACATGGCTATGCCGATAGTAGAAGTGTGGGAATTCATGTGATTTTTGTGACTAGACATGTACACAGATATTTTTGTCTTCATCAATTCCTAACTGACTTGTCAATGAATTTCATAGGATTTCTCCAGACTCTCGAACAAGTAAATAGTGAAGAGAATGAAAAATACAGTGGAGTAATGGCGAATGTTTGACACGCCAATTCGTATTTCCATTTTTGACGTGCTATCAACACACATAATCGCTTTTCAGTGTGTTTATGAACGCAGCTGACTTAACGTTACATTACTGAATATATAAATATACGACGTACCCCAACTCCGTCCCTAAACCTTCCCGTCACAGGGGAAGACTCATAAATCGTTTTAACCCCAATCAACCTAGGAAAAACAATATGGCACCCCAGATGTAGATCTACATTTTGCTTCGTTTCGCTCGGACATTTAAAGGCGTGTACATACACGCGGAATCACTCCAACATTTAACGGCGTAGACGTACACGCATTCTCGCGGATAGCTCAAAATGCGCATAGATAACACGCCACTTTATGTTTATGCAAAAGTCATGATATCATGTTGCGTAGGCACAGGAAAGGTGGATAGAAGCTTTGACAGAGCTGAACTGAACTCATTTGAAGTGTACTGAATGGCGTGTCATTAGATTGAACTTGACTTGGGTGACAATTGGCCTGATATTGCCACTTTGTCATTTTCTTAAGCAGTTATTCTTGTTGCTCTTTCTGAATTGTAAGCATTATGAGACAAAACAGCCTGGTACATGACTGACTCTAGAGAGCTCTAACATGACTTGAAGTTAAAGTAAATCAATGCACATATGGCCATTCAAATGTATCAATGTATTCAAATGAAATTGACTATTTCCCGCTCCTGTTTGCTTCCTTTCACATCACAGTTCAAGGTTCTTTGGATGCACATTCTTGTGGTGCCATTAGCCAATCAGAGTTGCCATGGTGTCATTTTTTTTCTGCAGCGGGATTAGTCACATTCAAATTATGGCTCAAGTAAGAGAGTGCCGAAGTTACGACGTCACTCTGTAGGCCAAAACGCGGAAGTGAGTTAGCATTTTAGCACTCCCGGTTCCCTCACTCTAAAGTCTATGGGTTTTTTGAATGGGTTTTTGCTAAATCGTCTTGAATAAGGTCTGTGGTGAAAAAAGCCTCTAAATATTTTCACGTTTTGACAAACACACAGCTATAACCGGCTTGTGTTTTTTTTTTAACTTTATTGTGTCTGCTTCTGTTTTTTTAAAATCTTTATTTAGGCTTCAAAATGTATAAATTTTGGATTAACTTGTAAAGATTATCTTGATAGACAAAACGTGTAAGGGTCACAACTCTTTGTTAAACACAGATCTTATTTTTTGCGATTTTCCAAAAGTCTATGGGGAAAATGCATAGCTTTTTGACTAAGGGAACCCATGCGGCCCGAGTTGTCCTACAAACTGACGTCATCACTTCGGCACTCTATAGGCTCAAGATCTTCAAAAACCAACTGCCCATAAGTAAAGATGGCCGCAATTTTGGGGGGTCCGGTGCCAATTTAGCAACCATCCCTGAGATGCATGTTAAAATGTCTCTACAGGTTTTATGAATAAATGTTCAATTACATAAATTGTTAATTTACATAATGTTATATTAAAACATTAAATAATTTTCAGGGCCCGATCAAGTAGAAATATCTTTACGGTAACAACTGCACTTTTTCACTTTTATACGTAGTGTAAAGGTAAAATGTGTGTGAGATAGCAGAGATTGGTGGTAAAACAAACAAACAAAAAAGAAAAACAACTATAGTATAATAGTTGCTTGATAAGCCTACACCAAACAGCATGTTGGTTGTATAAATACAAGTACGGCAGCTCATCATTTGGTTTAGTTTATGTTAATGAAACCAACAGAAGCTTTGACCTTAAGAAACAGTTCTTACAAACTATTGTGCATCCTCGTCTCTAGTCTTCTTTAATAATTCATTTCAAACAATGTCTGAGTGCTCCTGAATGCTGGAGTGTGTGATAGTTTACACAGAGCCCTGGATGCCAACTTGAACTATTTTTGAACAGATTTTTTAATCAATAATCTACATTGACTTATTAATAACCATAAAGCAATTGTCAGTCAACTGACAAATTAAGTGAACTGACATCAGTTACGTATGAATTTAAATATAAAAAATAAATAAAAATACAAGTTATTTTCCCTTTTTTTTTTTATGAGACAACTGCTTCATGTTGAGAGATCCAGCTTAACTTTGTGATGCGTTTTATTCAAGTCAAAATATTAGTTAAAATTACTAGCTACAGTTGTTCTTCATTCACGCATTACAAATAAAACCAATAGTTAATTAATTGGAACCTATCAGGTCTACTGCATATGTTAACGTTTAATCGCGTTCGGAAGTAGCCTAATACCGAAATTCACTGTGCTTCTCATTCAAACATAAAAACGACTTACATTTTTCCTCTCTGTCTTTTAAAATCGCCTCTCCTCTTCTCGGCATTTGTCATTTGCGTAAATAGTCCGTCCAGTTTAGAGCTGGAGATCCGCAGCGAGCCGAGGATGCGTCTGGATGCGGAGAGTGAGTGAGTGTGAGTGTGTGTGTGTGTGTGTGTGTGTGTGTGTGTGTGTGAGAGAGAGAGAGAGAGAGAGAGAGAGAGAGAGAGAGAGAGAGAGAGAGAGAGAGAGAAAGAGAGAGAGAAAGAGAGAGAGAAAGAGAGAGAGAGAGGTGGGTACAACATTTTATTTAAAAGAACACATAATTCAACAAATCACATTATATATATGAAAACAATATATATTTTAATAATATAAACACACCACAGATCATTGAAACCCATCTCATTATTTACAACTGTACTTTGCAAATTCTATTTTTAGTCTATCAGCTACTAATTTCAGAGAGAGAGAGAGAGAGAGAGAGAGAGATCAGTTTCCACGCAACCAGGTTGCACAGCACCAGACAACATGTAAACCAAATAACTGTTCCCATTTATTATCAGAAATTCCCTTAGTTTGCATTTTGTCATTTTTAGGAATATTGCTGGTCTTTTTTTTTTTTGTAATCTAAAGAAAAACACGTTAGATCTATAAAGAAAACACCTTGCGTTGATTTTTGTTAGGCCGGTGGTGGTGCCTGTCCAGTCACATTTAAATGTTAATTTGTGAAAAGATCACTGCCTCCCTCCATGCTGAAACACGACTTTTATATACTTTAGCTGACCGCCAGCTGACTTTAGAGATAGGGGGTGGTTTCTCTCTCTCTCTCTCTCTCTCTCTGTCTCACACACTCAAACTAAACCAGACAGCTACTTAAAATGATGACCTGAGTGTGGGTGGACTGCTGTTAATTCTGATTGATCTGTGACCTGCTTGGCACTTATGTACTTAATGCAACAAGATGTTTGTGTGTATTTGTGTGTGTTTGTGGCTCTCCAATACGATTGTCTGTTATTCCATTACCAGTATGGTGAAGCTGCACCATATTACTACATTAAAAATCAAAGCAAGAGGGTTGTATTGCATAATTAATTTTTAAAATTCTCAGCCAACAGTTTTTTGCCCTTGAAATGTAGGTCAATCATATTGAAGCTGCTTAATCTATAGTTGATTGTATTGTGCTCACTGCATGACCTTGCATTCTCTGTGGCTACAATAAGTCCCTCCAGGACTTTGTGATGTTTTTGTGTGATTGTTGCGATCAAAAGGACTTTGTGGTGGTAATTTCCGGAAATATGTGGGGGGAAAATGTGATTTTTATATTTTATAATTAGGACATAATAGTCATGACACAAATCACAAACATAATGCATAAAGCTTGTTTATTTGGTCTCATCAATTTAACTTTTAAAACAACCTATGGGCAATTTTTCTACCTGACCTACAGTATGTAAATATTAACAGCAGGTGTAGTAATTTATACTGTAGAACTGAATTTGAATCAAATTCATGCATTTGCAAAAAAAAGAAGAAAAAAAAATAGGTGACATTGATCTGTAATTCACTGAGCAAAACGAATCGGTTAACGTAACCTCAGTTCTCTCTAGATGAGGGAACGAGTATTGCGTAAGCTAGCTTACGCTATGGGAAAGATTAATCGTTTTTAAAGCCAAACAATTATCCTAATTTTTGTATCCATCGTCAACGCAGTGCAGCAGCTGCAGACTGTGAGCGGGCTAGCTAGCAAGCTCATTGGTTGCACTGCGGCAACTGCTGCAGCCTATGAGTGAACTCGCATGAACTCGCGACCAATGAGAGGCGGACATGCCGTCATTGCATCCTAGCCCGCCAGAAAAGGCGTGGCCAGCGTGTATAAAAGTGCGAGTCTTAGGCTGCCTAACTGGTTTTCATAGAATGAAGCGGAAAACGCTCGTGGCGCAAGCACGACCGGGAACGCAATACTCGTTCCCTCATCTAGAGAGAACTGAGGTTACGTTAGATAACCGATTCGTTCTCATACGAGAGGTTCTCTCGTACCCAGGGGAGCCCTTATAAGTGGGGAATATGTATGTACATATGAATAATGAAGCTGGCAAGAGTGCGGGCCAGTGATTGTGTAATAAATAAGCACATAGTGGGATGATAAAACAGAGTGGCTAAGCCAGTCTGTGTGGGTTGTATCCCATCAGTGTAGCTCAACCAGGAGAGCTGTAGCGTACTAGACCGCTAGTAATTTAGCCTAAAAGGCGGGCACTTCCAGATTGTACAATCTGACAAAGGTGGAGGGGGAAGCCCATCCCGCTACCACTCATATGTCGTGAATGGAAATCCCGCTGGACCAGTGTTTCCCAACCCTGTTCCTGGCGGCACACCAACACTGCGTGTATTCTTTGTCTCCCTTATCAAACACACCTGATTCAACCCATCAGCCCATTAACCCACCTGATTATGAGCTGATGGGTTGAATCAGGTGTGTTTGATTAGGGAGACAAAGAAAACACGCAGTGTTGGTGTGCCGCCAGGAACAGGGTTGGGAAACACTGCGCTGGACCATGCCCGCGACGAGGCCATGCCTCTAGTGGAATGAGCCCTAATGCCCAGAGGACATGGCAGGTCTTTTGTATGCGTATGCGGCCGCAATAGCATCAACTATCCATCTGGACAGTGTCTGTTTCGAGGCGGCTACCCCCTTAGTATGCCCACCAAACGAAACGAAAAGCTGCTCAGAATGTCTGTACGAGGCAGTGCGTGTCAGTGCTCGAACTGGGCAAAAGAGATTGGCATCACATTCGCTATCGGATGCTGGCAGAGCCGATAGAGAGCTAGGTACCCCTACCAATAACTTTGGGGACATAGCTATGTCTAGGCTTTAGAACGACTATAGAGTCATTAGGTCCAAACTCGAGACACGCAGCGCTAACAGAGAGCGCGTGAAGGTCTCCCACATGTTTAACTGACGACAGTGCAGTCAGGAAAACGTTTCCATGTTTCCCTGATCCTCTATATTATGATGCCTGCAGTAATAGCGAGACGGGAGGGAAGGCATAAAGCGGACAGCTGGGCCAGTCCTGGACAAGCGAGTCCTCGCTCTTTGAGAAAAATACTGGGCAGTGAGCGTTCTCTTCTGACGCGAAAAGGTCTATCTCTGCTCTGCCGAATATTCGCCACAACATCTGGACTGTTTGAGAGTGCAGGGACCATTCCCCTGGGGGAATATTGTTCCTGGACAGTCTGTCCGTCGTTGAAATGGCTGGGCACATACGTCACACTCTCAGCTAACGCAGATGGCACTGGGACCATGTTAGTATGCGTTCTGTCAGACGGAAGAGGTTCCTGGATCTGACTCCGCCCTGACGATTTAGGTAGGATACCACAGCTCTGTTGTCCGAGCAGACGCTATAATTTCCAGACAATTTATATGAAGGAGCTTCTCCTGAACTGACCAGAGGCCAAATGCCAGTGAGCCTTCGCAGACCGCGCCCCAACCCGTGTCTGATGTGTCTGTCGAGACGATTTTTTGGCGAGAAACTGCTACCATAATCACGCCCAGCTGAAACCATTCGGCCACTGTCCGTGGCTGCAGAGCTTACTTTGATCAGCTGGCGGCCTGTGACCCATGCCCGGCGAGTCGCACGGGTGTTCAGCCAGAGTTGAAGCGGGCGCATGCACAGTAACCCCAGCTGGAGAACTGCGAAGGCTGAGGCCATGTAACCCAGCGTTACAAAAAAGTTTTCAGAGGCGTAAGGGCGTTCACCTGAAAAGAATCGGCTAGTTGCTGAACACGGTGCGCACGCTATGTTGATAAGCGAGCCGTCATAGCCACCGAGTCTAGCTCTATTCCTAGGAAGGAAATCGCCTGACTGGACTGTAGTGAGCTCTTTGTACAGTTGACTGAAAGGCCCAACGTGCTCAGGTGATTGAGGAGAACTGTCTGATGACACAGAAGCTCTGTGTGTGATTGTGCCAAAATCAGCCAGTCATCCAGATAGTCCAAGATTCACAAACCCTGGCTCCACAGGGGTGCGAGCACCACATCCATGCATTTCGTGAATGTACGGGGTGCCGAATGGAAGGAAGGTGTGGAATGATAAGGCCGAATGGAAGGACGGTGTATTGACAAACCTGGCCGTCGAAGGTGAATCGCAAGAATGGCCTGTGACGGGGATTCAACTGAATCTGAAAATAAGCGTCTTTCAGATCGAGAGAAATAAACCAGTCCCCCTGGCGCACATGCGCGAGGAGTTTCTTGACTGTGAGCATTTTGAATGGTCTCTTCGCGAGCACTTTTTTCAAAAATCTGAGATCTAAGATCGGTCTGAGGCCGCCGTCTTTCTTGGGGACAAGAAAATAACGGCTGTAAAACCCTGACTCGCTCAGAGAAGGCGGAACTCTCTCTATGGCCCTTTTGCACAACAGTTTTGCTATTTCTGAACGGAGCAGACTGGCTGCTTCCGTATTCACTGTAGTTTCGAGCCGCGCTCTGAAGCGGGGAGGCCGGCGACGGAACTGTAACAGATAGCCTAGCTTTATTGTGCTTAACACCCACGGGGTGGGTCATCCGAGGCAGCAGAGCGGCCACTCGGCGGTAACTGTGCGTCCGGGGAAGGCAGAGAAGGAGATAACAGGCTCAAGGGCAAGGCTCGAGGCTCTGGCGAGACGGTCGCTTCCATGGGGGGTTCCGGCGGCCTTTGGGAGCGCCACTTCTTCTTGCGTGGCAAGGTGAAAGAAGGCGCGGCGGCAACAGACTTGAAAGCTTCGAGTCGAGCCTGCAGGGTCGACAACGGCAGCTCTTCGCAGAGATCGCATCCGCCGTCAGCGAGAGCGAGCTCCGCGTGCTCCCGTCCCAGGCAGAGAGCGCAAAGAAGATGGCGGTCTCCGTCGCTGAGAGGGGCGCGGCAAGAACCGCAGGTGGTGCGAGGCATCTTGAAAAAGATGCTCGCTGCTCTTTTGTGAAGCTTTTCACAAACAAGATACAATGCCCTAGAAAGGATACGTCGTCGGGTGGCATAGCTCGCAGGATGGCTGAAGGTGGTGAAGACGGCCGGCTTCCTCAGACTCTGTCCACGCTCGCTAAGATGCCCTTCGATGGCGACGCGGCTTCTGAAGATCAGGGCCCATATGTATAAAGCCCCTCAGGGTAAATTTTTTGTCTTAAGACTCTTAAGTGCGTCAAAATTCTAAGAACGACATCATTTTACTCTTATTCTTAAACTTCTATATCTATAAGAATAAGTGTTATAAAGGTTCCTAAGTGTTAAGACAAGGTCTCAGCTCCTAAATTATTTAAGAGAGCTGGAGAGGTCTCCTAACCAGCTATAGGAGTAACAAGATGGCAGCAGAGAGGAGGCCGTGCAGTTTCCAACAACGGAAGATTGTGTTGGAATTATATGATGACAGAGAGTTGATCAAACGATACAGGCTTGATCGTCAGGGTGTTATTCTTGTTACTGACCTAGTCAGAAATTCAACTTCTCCCACTGTAAGAGATAATGCCTTAACTGCAGAAATGAAAGTTATAATAACTCTGCGTTTGGTTTTCTTTTTGCATCCATTTTTTTTAACCAATTTTCAACTTTTGCCTTTCTTTAATATGCAGCTGTGAGTGCAATGTTTGATTCATCAGCTTAATAACTTAGATAGCGTCACATTTGTCCATTTAATGAATGTGTTGAAACTCTATTAAAATTGTGTAAAAATAAATGCTTGTACCTATTTGTAATCTTTTGCACAAAGCAAAAACGAGTTATTCTAAATAAATTGAAACATTGAAATTGTTATGTAACATTGTTAACATTAAGACATAACATAGTTACGTCTTAATTAAAGGGTAACTATACCCCTGGTCAGAGCCTGACTCCACCCACTGGCAATATTTGAAAAATGCTGAAAAAGTGGACAGACCCCAGCGGAGATAGGGGGGACGAAATAGATGCTAAAACACTCTATCCTGATCGTTTTCAATACTCGCAATTCCAACTCCTGACTGGTTTTGACGAAACAAGCTGGTTTTTATACTGCCAAGGGCGTAGCTCGTACCAACAGCGTGGTGAGCTGAAACCTGCATACGTCACGAAGTGCGGAACATCCAATAGGAAAATTCAACTGCAGTAGCCAACGTTCAACCTGAAGAGGGCAGCACTAAGACGTTTATACACCATATATTGTAGAAATAAAACACTTTACACAAATGTCAACAAAAGTTACTCGTATCAATGACTGGTATTAATAAAGATCCATTCTTACAGATCATTAACTAAAAAAAAGTTGATTTAGGGTTTAGTTACTCCTAAAGTTAAATAATGTTTAGTTAAATAATGAATTAATTGGGTCATGCTGCTGTGACCTCATCCTTGCAGGCTCACTATTGGCTGATTCAGAGGTTCAGGGCAGACATTTTGGGTTCACATCATTGTAGTCCTTAGTTCACAGCACTTACGTCCCACTTCAGTCAGCATTTAAGAATCAGTCTTATACTTTACTGAAAGTTGCTTTTAGCTGCTTTATAAAAGTCTCCTACTCTTAGAAAAGTCCTACTCTTTACTAAGTATTTTCTGACACTTAAGTCAAAGCTTAAGTCTATACTTATGAGCATTTCTTAGAAGTTTTATACATACGAGCCCTGATTTAAGACTTTTGTCATGAGCTCAAGAGGCAAAAGAATTTGTGAGAAATACTGGCTACACACCTCATAACAGAGCTCTTTGTTTACCACAAA
Source organism: Pimephales promelas (assembly GCF_016745375.1). The sequence continues at coordinate 2,728,812 of NW_024121876.1, read as the reverse complement.
GTTAATCTGTAGATCCTCAAGATAATCAAATACCTTTGTTGTGACAGGGCGTCTGCTCTGAAAGAGGTCCAACATTTGCATTCTGCTTTGAAAGAGGTCCAACATTCGAATTCATAATGTGCGCCATGGATAGAATGAGGAAAAAGGTACTTCAGTGCTTCTCTGCATACTTTAAGCATGTGTGCCACATTGTCTGTATCAAAAACAATGACATCTTCATTGGCAATGTCGTACTCTTGAAGAATTTTGACAACAGCCATCCAAACAGTGGAGTGATTGCATTTCTCCATGAAGATTGTGTTCACTAGAAGTGCAAGGATTGTTCCAGATCCATCTTTTTTTAGTGGGATCAATATGATCAATATGTTTAACACACATCTTCCCTTCACATCTGGAGTTTCATCAAAGATGACAGCAACTGGCTCCCTTGAAAGTTTTACTTGTAGTCATCAGTGTTGTAGTACTCGAGACTCGGACTCGTCTCGGACTCGGTCTCGAGACCATATTTTAATGGTCTTGGTCTTGTCATGGACTCGTGTCCATTTGGACTCGGAATTGACTCGTACTCGAATTTTTTTTTAGGACTCTGATTTATTCCCGAGTCCACTCGAGTTCAATTCAAAATATTTTTCATGATTATTAATGTATGTTAATAAAATATTTCTTTAAATTGATTGACACGCCCAGTGATTGGTGATTTTCTAGTGCGCAACTGCGCATGACAAATTGTAATAAAATTACTTTTAACACCACCTACTATGTGGCCTTTTACCCTAAACTGATCATATTTTTTAAACTCTAAGTAAATAAAAGTAAATTAGGTAATCAACCCTCACTGGTCTCGGTCTCGACTCGGACTCGACCGTCTCTGGTCTCGGACTCGACTCTCAATGGACTTGGTCTTGACTCGGACTCGACTCTCTCTGGTCTCGGTCTCGACTCGGACTCGAGTGAGCTGGTCTCGACTACAACACTGCCTAGGGGTTTCTTTACAGTATTTTACCTTTAAAAAAAATAACCGTGATTTTAACGGTAAAATACTGTAAAAATGCTACAGTGCAAAACTGTTAATTGGTAAACAGAAAGTTTCGTACTATACACGGTAAATAACTGTGATATAATTTTACAGTAAAATACCGTTAAATTTACAGTTTTTGAAAGTGAAAAAGAACAAATCATTGTATAATTTACAGTGAAAAAACGTAAGTTCTGGCAACCACAGCTGGCAGTTTTTTACCGTAAAATGTACGGTTTATTTTTTACAGTGCACCACTGAAAGCCGAGATGACACCCAACCATCTTCTCATTGTCTTTACTCATATAAGCATGATAAAAGAAAAATAAGCCTCTTGTAACTCAGGTGTACAGACAAAGAGACCATATGAAATTTCAATGCAATGTCTATTATTCGTCAGCCAATGTTACAAATTTCCACTACAATGCCCATTCTAATTTATTCACATTGTGAATAAAGTCATGCAATGTCATGCAAATGTTTGTGTGTTAATGATAAATAAAGCATTCACATTGCTAGTAATAATGCATGGTTACATGTTTGTAAATGATCCCCCTTAAATGTTGTTCTTTGTGTTCAAAAATAGACTTAACCTTTATAAGGGATTTTATAAAGGATTTTTTTTTTTTTTTTTTAAATTATTATCACCCAAACCGCTTACATCTATCATATCTAACTGATCACATCTACAACCAGCCTTCCATTGTACAAACAATCTGCTGGAGTGTAAAAAGGAAGTAAGAACTATTTGATCCGGTTGCCCTTTCAGCATATAAGGGGAACACTTTCCCAAGATGATTTCAGAAAGGCAAACAAAGAAGTGGCAGGGTGGAGCTCAGGTTCCTAAAGGTTACTGAGATGCCTCATACATGTTGTACAAGTGGCAAATGGCAGTGATTTAGATAAATATATTAACATGCAATAAGGGGCATGTTGAGATGGAAATTACTTCACACATGGACATCTTGTAAAAGTTTCTTTGCATAGATATATTTATAGATACAGCCTTGTTTTGATTGTTTTCAGAAAACACGGAATGTTTGAATCTTTATTGGATGTGTTTCTTCTATTTTTAGATTATTCTCAACATCTTGGCTGGTAAAAGAAGTTATCTTTTATTTATTTGTTTGTTTATTTATTTAACAGGGATAATGCAGTTACAATCCAAATCCTGCAACTAGAGTATGGCTATAATGCTAATCTTAAACTCCTGTCCCTGGTTGGGGTTTTCTAAGTATATTATAAAACAGATAGGCTACATACAAGTATAAAACATTCACATTTCTTCAAACATGCACTTACTCACTAAAAAAATACAATATTTAAAAATGTCTACAGTTTTGGTTTGTCTTTTGCCATGACTTAAAGGGATACTCCACTAATTTTTTTTTTGGGGGGGGGGAAATAGGCTCATTTTACTCCCCCAGAGTTCAGCCGTTGAGTTTTACCGTTTTCTAATTCATTCAGCCGGTTTTCTGATATTTAGAAGAATGCGTAGCATAGGCAGTAATAACTTGGAGTCCCTTTTTATGACGTCACGCACAGCCTAGAAGGGAGTGGGCTTGCTTAAAATCACTGTAAAACATACCAGCTTTCCATATTATATGCAGCATTTTGGTATTAAAAAAATAAATAAATAAAAAACATAAATTGTGGGTGGTTCTTATCTTTATGTTTTGTAAACATGTTGCATTATCCTCCTGAAAAAAATGTAACCTGCAATTTACACTTTAAATTGCTTCTGGTGACTCTTTTGCTGTTCTATATTTGAATAAATTTGCTTAAAAATGAATTTAAGAAAACACAAAATACCGAAGCTTTCAAAGCTTCAAAAAAATAAAATAAAAATACATTTCGTCAGCAAATAACAGTGACTGATTGGCTTTTTATCCATCATTTTTATTCCTTGATTGTAAAGTGAACCAATGTTCACTTTAAATGGTGTTTTCAGCAGAACGCTAACCTTCCATGACAGGTTCATAGGTGGATCTTGACATTTCTGGCAGCGGTCAGGGCCCTCCTGTTAATATAGCTGTCAGTCCGGATAAAACTCGTTTTTATAGGACATTAACTGACCACTCCGTTTTTCTTTTTATTTCACTATGCTTTATTATTTATTTCTTGTTACATTTTCATGTTACTTCTAATAGCAACATCCCTTTTAAGGGCCTTTAAAAAAAAAAAAATAAAAAAACTAAACTGTAAATGTGAAGTCAGTCACATTCTCCGGTCTGCATATAAACATAATTCCACATAAAACCAAGCTTGGGGCTCCCTCTCTTGGCCATGAACAAAATTTACATATAACGTATTTAAAAAAAACGGTCCTTATCTCCTTAATCTAACAAATCATTAAGAAACAAATATAAGTAAGACATGTCAAGTCATTATTATTTGTGTAGCACTTTATAACAATTCATGTGGTTTCAAAGAACTTTGCAGAACATTCTGCCTTGGTCTCTAAAAGCTCCAAGAGGCCATGCAACTGCTAAACTTATTTCAAATAATAATGCTGATACAAATTGTGATAATGATGAAATTAAATAAAAAGTAATACTAAAACATTTATAAAATAAATACATAAACATCATAAGATGTAAGAAAAAAATAATCTCCTACTCTTTCATAACTATGTGTGAACATAGTGTATTACAGTTTTATGTAGGCTAGTTATTTATTGTTTACTGTGCTATTATTGATGAAATAACTGTGCTTCTGCTGACAGGCAGCAGTCGTATCACCCTGTAGCCTGCGGACCCTCATCGTCAGGCTAGACCGCCGTGTTCGGCCAAAGAAGGAAAGGGGGAAGTGTTTGGAAGAGACCGGGAGCAAACTGTGTCACTTCTGTTGTCTTTTCACTTAGGCAGAGCAGCCACGATGGCCTTCTAAAATGCTAATTTGGCAGCGGTGGGATTCGAACCTACGCCCCCGAAGAGACTGGAGCCTTAACGAAGAGACTGGAGCCTTAATCCAGCGCCTTAGACCGCTCGGCCACGCTACCTAATGAGAGAACTAAAAGTGGTCCAATTTATTTTAACGTTTCTTGCCCATGTTTTAATCCATAAATTGGGAAAACGTTGGGTGCGGACCTTCATCGTCAAGCTCTCAAGCCCGCCGAGTTCGGCCAAGGAAAGCAATTGACAGGGTTGAGACCAGAAGCAAAGCAGTGTCACTTCTCTAGCAGCCAAGAGGCGAAACTCTGATGCTTTTTTGGTAACAACCACTAGGTGGCGCTTCAGTAGCGCGGCCCCCATTTTCTATACTATGGGCCATAGACATAATATATATATTATGTCTATGACTATGGGCTATATGCACGCATAAATTCCGCATTTGACGCAAGGATGCTCGTCCATTTCCGGTTGTGGAGATTAAAGTGGAGGAGAACCGAGGAAAACGGGATTATGGCAGAGCCTTCAAAATGTACTGTACTCCCGACTTTGAAACGAAACCTACATACGTTTAAAGATGTAATTTTATATATAGTTATGTTTATTTAATATAATTTTAAAAAGAAGCATAAACACAACGAGGGGTGTCTGTTTTATCTGTTTTTGTGACTAACGTGTCTTTATTATAACCATGGAGTATAAAATTCAATATAAATTCTCTGTATTGCATTGGACTCTACGATCGGCGGAAGTTATCGAGCATTCTTAATCCTTCACCGGAAATACCGCCGTGCATAGAGCCCATTGGGGTGAAAATTCCAACTGGAGTTACTGACAACAGCACAACATTGTTTTGAGGTACTGTACTTTTTTCTTGCATTATTGAGTATTTCCATTTCACCATTTGACACCTTTACTACTTAGTTACCAACTCCACTAGGCCTGAAATATATTTTGTACATTTCAATCCCCTGGATCATGCTACAAACATGATCTTATAGAACATGATGCATTGCTGTGTCCGTTTTCCTATAACTTTAATTGCCACTTTGGACAATGGCTGTGTTTTTTTTTTGTTTACATCTTGCTTTAACAGTCATTAATATAAGATAATACTCCAAAAAACAGTTTACTGTAAAACTATTGCTGTTATGTATTGTAACACACATTTTCAGTACAATTTCCTGAATTAATTTATTTCATTGATATAGTTATTTTTGTAACGTTATGTGTACCTCCTGAAAACGGTCTACTGTTATATTATAACTTTATGAACTGATCACTTTATTCTTACCTGTCATACTTAATGTGGAGAGTAATATAATTATTTAAATCCTTGAACTTCCCTGTCTCAAGTTATGTGGGGGGGGGGGGGGGGGGGTTAAGTAGCAACTTCTTTTTAACTGCTAACTTTTGTGAGTTAAAATAATCACCTAATTATAATATAATTTCAACCTAAAACTGACCTCTGCACTGGATGTATAATATGTATAATATATGACTGCCGAGCCGCTGCCGGGTCGCTTTCACCCCAAAATGGCGGATGCGTAGGGCTGCTGCTGGGCGCTGGTAATGCAATAGAACGTTCTATTGGCTTTCACTTCTTGTCAATATACGTTTGGTATTGGCCGCTGGAAACCGAGAAATCCGGCGCCATCTTGAACCTATTCCTAGTTTTGTTGCGTGGCAGCAGATAAGATGCCAGATCGACCGCTACTGCCTAAAGAGTGCCAAAGTTACGGCGTCACTCTGTAGGCCAAAACGCAGAAGTGAGTTAGCTTTTAGCATTTTAGCATACCGTTTCCCTCGCTCTAAAGTCTATGGGATTTTTGAATGGGTTTTTGCTAAATCGCTTGAAATAAGTTCTGTGGTGAACAAAGCCTCTAAATATTTTCACGTTTTGATCTAGGACATAGGCCTAGAACACACAGTTATAACCTGCTTGTGGTTTTTAAAGTTTATTGTGTCTGCTTGTGTTTTAAAAACAAAAAACGTTATAGGCTTCTATACATGTACAAGGGAATACATGTATACATTTTGAAATAACTTGAAAATATTATCTTGATAGACATAACGTGTAAAGGTCAGAACTCTTTGTTGAACACAGATGTTATTTTTTGCGATTTTCCAAAAGTCTATGGGGAAAATGCATTGCTTTTCAATCGAGGGAACCCATGCGCTGCTAGCTTCCGAGTTGTCCTACAAAGTAACGTCATCACTTCGACACTCTATAGAGCATCACAGTCCCGCCCACAGCCGGTGCCGAAAGTAAAAATTCAATTCAATTTCTCCATTGACAGTTGGGATATAAGCCTTGGGATATAATACATGGTAGGCTTAAAACCAGCTACAGCTGTACTAAGCGAATGTATATGCTCATATAAACGCCAAAAGTTCATGGGGCACTAACCTTGTTTTAAGATAAATCCCTTTTATCGCAATGTATTGAATAAGTACTTCATTACCCACAATCATGTACAATCCCACAGTGATGCACCACAGTGATTGGTGGAAGTTGTGTCTGAAACCCCGCGGAGGCACGTGAAGACTGAAGATCGCGTAATGACGTAGGGATAAGTTCATTGGTCGCACTTCAGAGACGACCCCGCACCATTGGATGTGCAGTTGCCGCAGCACAGCCTATGAGCGAGCCAGATGCTCAATGTTTTAGCATGTGGAGGTGCAAATGCGTTTTACAAATAAGCTTCAGTAAATCGAGGAAAAGAAGTTTCCCTGCACATTCACTATATAAAATTCACTGGAGGAAAAAGTTCACGTGGCCGTCGACAGATTTGGATGTCACTCAAAAGGCTTTTTCACGGTGGCTTCAGTCGACTTTAGTGAGGCGCGGTGGTTTATGGGAGGAGTAGTTCCTTTGCTCGGAAATGAAAATATAAACACAGGCTTGTACCTTTGACGTTTTTTGGATTTTCTCTACGTTTTTTCACTCGAAATGATATGTTATATGCTTATGAGACTATAGTACTAATATCTATAGTACGCTTAACAGTAATATCATATTCTGATATAAGCTATATAGTGACCAGACACAATATGTGATATATGTGATGAAGCATATAATGTATTTTATAAATCACACACTATAAATATGATAAAGAGGCATTAACAGATTGTTGCAATAAAGTAAGATATTTTAATAAGTTGAAGAAACAATTTATGATTTGTGACACGCACATACACACGAACAGACAAACAAACACGAACAGACACACTCTCTCTCACACACACACACACACACACATACTCTCTCACACACATACTCTCTCTCTCTCTCTCTCTCTCTCTCTCTCTCTCACACACACACACACACACAGAACGCAGCCATGTAAAAACAATTGAGAAGAAGCTTTTCAACGTGTTTGCATAAGTTCGGACAACATTAAGCCTATACCTTTTTTATAGTGTGTGGATGTGGGAGGGGAAAATGCAGAGACTAAAGCCCTATTCGGATTAACTTTTCAAGGGTAGATGGAGTAAATTAATAATGTAATTTTACCACAGGAGTTCTCTAATATCAATAGCCAAATCGCAAGATATAATCATCAATAAAACTAGAAGAAGTTGTTGGAGTGGCTGTCATGCGTGCATTACATTGCTTCATGATATTATGTGCACAAACACAAATAACCTATATACAACAGGGCAGTTGAATGCTTATCTGATAACCGAGAAGCTCTTGTAGTTATTACTTTAACAGTTACCCCACCTCTCCATGCCGGGTGAACACCGGCTGATGCAGTAAACAGCCATTTCACAACGATTTCTGTACAGTAATAGCAAATATCCTTGCTCCTTCTCGATTATCTGGTGATATTCTATTCACAAAATACAACCAATAGTACGGTAATGTTATGATTGCTTGTGAAAAGCCCTATTTTCGATGGTCCGGCGATTAGAACAGGAAAAATACTCCACTGTGCTCTGGCATTTCATCTGCTGCCACGCAACGAAACTAGGAATACGACCGGTTCAAGATGACGGCCGGATTTCTCGGTTTCCAGCGGCCAATAGGGCATCTAGTCTCTATATGATGGGTTAGAACTACAAACACGAGTAAAAAGTGTTAAAAAACTACAGACATGGAGGACTAACGAGTCCATAGAGACTTAGATAAAGGGGTTTATGTGGTTAATTATCATCTAACCTGACGAAAATTTTATTTATTCAATGTTGGCTACATTATTATATTGCATCTGCAAGCATTGTGAACTTTTGTAAAGATACGTTAGACATTTACTTTTAAATGCATCATTATATTCAAATTGCAAACACATGAGGAGAGTATCCCCATGAAAGATCCACGACTGGCGGGTGAAAGTGCGACAACATTTCTCTCTGAAACGGTAAGAAATTAAATTAGATTGAATGAAGGATTCATGTAACGAGATGATTGACAGGGCAGTGTATGGTGACAGGATGCACGCGACTGATCTGTCCGTTAGAGATGACGAAGTAGTATGTCCCATAGCTTGCCTACTCTTTTACTGCACACTCAAAAGTATGTACTTTTTCCTCACAAAAAGAGTACATACTTTTAGGGCATAGTATAAGTAGGCGAATTAGGACGCAGCAGAGCGACTGTGACTCTGAAGAGACTTGGAGCCTAAATCCAGCCCCTTAGACCCCTCGGGCACGCTACACTGTCGCGTGGCTCCTTTCGTGGGCCATTTCTTGACCATTTTTTTATTGATTAATTGGGAAAACGATTGGGTGCGGACCTCCATCGTCAGGCTCTGTTTGGCCAAGGAAAGCAAAAGCTGCAGGGTTTGGAAGAGATCGGGAGCAAGCAGTGTCACTTCTCCGGTCTCTTCGTTTAGGCATAGTGTTGTGGTTTCTGTCTTTTTAAGGGTATCATGCTTTTAAATCATTAATTTTTACATATAAATCATACATTTGTGGTCTATATAAAGCATAACTGCAATGCTTGGGTCTGAATTCTTCATTATTATAGCTCCACAGGCTCCTTTTTCTACCCCTTTTCTGATGTGCGTCTGTGAGCAATTTGTTTTAAAGCAGCCCCTTTAAAGCTACACTGTGTAACTCTTTTAGTTTATTCTTAGCTAAAACACTTAGCTCTTTCAAAAATATATGTGCTCATTAATGTATATTTACTTCGTTCAAGTAATAAAGTATTCTCGTGATTGTATAATATGCCATTGAAAATACATACGGGTAAGGGATTCTAATGTCGGTCGTCATGTTGCCCCTCCATCTTGAAAGTACATTAGCCAAAGAGGGACATACCCGTTAATTCAAGCTTCACCTTTCGCGTTTATGTTTGAGTTAACACTCATGGACGAGGTCAAACTGGAAGCCATGTTAATCTTGGACTACATTGGCCACCGTAGGAGTTAAAACGAAATTGGAATTGAGAGGAACAGAAACTAATATTCGCTGGATGGTCATATACATTTTCACCGCTAGATGAGGGTAAAAATGACACAGTGTAGCTTTAAATAAAAAGGAGATGTGTCACATCCCGCCCGCTCTCCAGGTCGCTGAGTTCACGGTCGGTTCAACTCCACTCCGTTCGGCCATTTTTGTAGTTTGATTAGAGATATACGATTATTTACTATAGCTTCAAAGAACATTTTTATTCACACGTTAACAAAATGTCAACAACGGAAGACTTGTCCATCAAGCCTTACATGTTCGAGTCAGAGCGAGCGATTTGAAAAAGATGACGACGAACCTGCAGAACAACGTCTTCATATGGATGTATTGGTATGTGAGTTAACTGTTTTGTGTTATTAGTGAAAGTCGACTATTTCTCTTGTTAAAACAAGCACACTGGCAAGATAAATGACTACGGTTTAATCTTACCACTAAAAATCTGTATTGATAATATGATACGTTTAGAAAAGCATCAGAAAACACAGCAGCTAAATGACCATTGATGAAACTCAAGAACAATAATACTGCAGACGCGTAACGTTACTTCAAAACAAAAACAAAGAAAGACAAAGGTACTGCTAAACCATGACCACCATTTGTTTTAAGAAAGTAAAGTACTTTATTTTTATTAACGATATTTAAAGCTTATCGAAATGCTCTGTTCGTCGTCTCCAAAGATAGAAGGAATTTACCTCTCATTCAGACGAAGTCAATCGGCAAACCCTTCTTTATACTGGCGGAGGTTGTTGAAGTTGGAATCCTTGAAGTGCTTCAGGTCACTACATGATCCAACAACCGAACATTTTGACTTGCCCTCTCGTAATTTCTGCATCATTGAGCTTGGACTAAATCGGAGAAATATTAATGGCGGATTGCTTGAAGTGTTGGACCGGTAGTCGATGTCCTTATTTGGCAGTTCCGCTGCAAATACTGTGACGTAATTGTTCAAAAAACGTCATAGAGAACAAAAAAATCTGAACAGGTTGAAAAATATGACCAAAACAGAATATAAAGATATAAACAAAGCACCTGAACTGAAGAGAATAATTTCATCTTTTTTGTACGTATAAATGCTCCAAATATACAACAAAATGCATTTAAGGGCTAAAAAAGTGGATTTTGCATGATATGTCCCCTTTAAATGATTTCTCAAAGATCTTTGATGCCAGAAATATTGGACTTTATTCACAAACAAAGCCGAGCGTCCCCCGCAGGGGATTCCCTCCAGCAGGAGATCCCTTCCTCCTGCAGGCAATCACTCCAGAACAGGTGGCCAGTTTCACAATGCACCTACATCACCTCCAAAAATGGTAATAGATTCTATAGATATTTTGAGAAATACCTTGTACCATGTTACATACTGAAATAGCACTCTCTGTTGTATCAGCATTCCAAATGTCAAACCCAAAGACACACACCCAGAGGACATAATGGTGTACGTATATACAGCTAAATTACTTCGTTTCTAAATAATAAAATCTTCAACATTCCCTCCTCTAACTTTCACTTTCCTTTTCCAGAGTGTAGTTTCAAAATCCAACCCCCTTACTTACGCTACCAAGTGACTAAATTAAGTCACGCGGTCTCTTTTAAAAGACTAAAAGTAGAAGACTCGAATCCTCCCTAATTAAACATTAAACATTTTTATTCGTGTGAAGATAAAATTGGTTCAGCATTGCCTGTTATTGTACGTAAAATATCTTGTAATTTAAATCTTCAATATGACGCTGACCCAATATCTGAACTTATTTTGGATAGAATTTCAAATCAAATATGCACTTTCAAATGACTTCTCTGTCAGAAATGTAATTTCTGCTCCTGCCCCTCCTCTGCTGCTTCATTGCCTTTACCCATCTATATCATGTCCACATAATTCATTACCAAGTGTTTTGGTCCTTCTGGTACCTACAAATGGCCTATTTGTGTGTTCCTTTCCTATCTTTGTTTTGGCACAAAAAAAAAAAAAAATCACCATTTCCTTATTCTTAATTTTGCCTTCCCTTATTCCCCCCTTGCACATGTTTACCATGCACATTTTGATTGAGAATATTCAGTAGTATTGTTGGTGTAACAATCTGTAGTTCATGTGAACACCAACTATCTTTTTTGGACCCCTTCTGACACCATATAGATAGTTTATAAGGGCCTACTTGTTTTTGAATTTGAATAACTTCCTGTAAGCCTAAACTTTCTATTGGCAGTATAGTTGGTATATATTTAATTAGTCAATAGGCAGCATATTGAATCAAATCATAATCTTATGAATTAAGATTGAAAGCTGTACCCATCTGAGTACTCATTTGGATCTATTTTAAAATGTCTTTTTTCCTCCTTGACAATTGTTGAACTTGTACTCATCACTGTTGATGAATTCTTCTTTGCACAGTTGCTTGTGAGCTTCCCACATTCAGCAGCTTCTCATTCCTGTGTTTCTGGTCAAGTTTGTCTCCTTCTTTTCATTCATGTGTTGAACCTTTTGAGTCATTGCAATGGGCTTTTCCTCATTGGCAAGGGAAGGTCATTGTCAGCTTCCTTTGTCCCTCACTTCCTGGGGGGTTGCTGAAGTTGGTTGGTTGGTGTATTTTAAGTTGAGAGGCATGGACTCAAATGTCACTTCTGCTGATCAATGCACAAGCCTCTTCTGAGATTACAAAGCACAGTCACTGGTTCTTTTTGTTAGAACCGTCCCAGAACCCTTCCTGGAATTGAGCTTCCGTCATCTATTAAAGCTTCAGTATTTCTGTTAGAGACAGCAACATGTATTAAATCACCTGCTCATCTGGCCCATTGTCCTCCTTGGTGTTCCCTGTGAATGGTCATGTGGGCTGAGTGGTGTACTGTCATTACCAGCAGGGCTTGAACTCATATATTCCCATTTGTTTTTTTTGTTTTTATAAATTTGGCTTTTCATCACATATTTGCAATTTCTTTAAAAAAAATTCATACTAAATTTCAAATGTTCTTTTTACTATTTATTAGGCATCTTGGACAACACTCACTCAACCCACTTGGCTTCAAAACAAATGTACAATATTTCATACTTTTGACAAAGAATCAGTTCCATCATGTTATGCTGAAGGTCAGATGTGTTATGTGCTGCACAAATATGCACTTTCCCCCTCTTTTTTCTTCTTTTGCCATTACAATTTCAACCAGGAAATTTGACCCAATTCATCCATGGTCATTATTTTATTGGGCAGAATTTGACACATATTATTTGGAGATAGCTGTATTGGCAAAATAATTTATTTGCCTCAGTGTTTCTTCAAACACTATCTCTCGCTATACTCAGTCACTCTCACACTGGCCAACATTCTTCTGTCTGCTTTAGCGGGTTGTGCTCTAAATTCAGCATCTTTTAATTTTAGCCTCAAGGTCTGATCAGGTCAACACAACTAAACACCAGTCAGTGATTGCAAGGTTAAGTTTAACACTGTTGTTTTAAACCCCTTTTCTTTTTTAAACACTCTGGGTTGTTTTAACCCAATTTTGGTTAAAATATGGACAAACCCAGCCATTGGGTTAAAAAATTAATTTTAAAATGTAACCCAATGGCTAGGTTTGTCCATTTTTTTACACAAAATTGGGTTAAAACAACCCAGCATTTTAGAGTGTTTAAAAAAAGTGTCAAATAAAGTTAATATAATAATTAACCAAGTTTGCAGCAGTCTCACTAGATTGATCATTTGAGTTGGGGGGGGGGGGGGTGCAGTTACTCTCCTGGAGGCCCTCCTCCCTGCAGATTGTGTAGCTTACATTCAGCCTTAATCCAGCGCCTTAAGCCTGTTTTATGATTCTGCGTCGAACCGCAGACCCCGCTGCGTCGACGCGAACCCCTCTCTGACCCCTCCGCCGTAGCTCGACGTGCACCCTAAGGGGGTAATCCATCGACCGGAAGTTGAAGCCTCGCGGGAGCTGCCATCTTGTAGCAGAAATTCACTTGCGTTAGCATTCCCATTGACTCCCATTCATTTTGGCGTCAATTTGACAGCAAATAACTTTACATCTGAGCCGTTTGAAGACCCCATTTGTCCTTTATTTATTTCTAAAGAAACACGACAATGTATAAATAGCTCCATTACCTTGTAGCTTATGTTCTGGTCCCGTAGAAGCAGTCTTAGTGAAAGTAGGCTAACGATTGCATCATACCCACGCGACTCTCTGTCGCACTGATTACCGTATGGACAGGAGAAGAAGCTCGCACGCAATCGGGGAAACGTGGAGGCAAAATGACAAAATAATTAATCAGAATACCTAGCAGAATTGTCTCCTCCTAGCTCCTGGACAGCTCCTACTCACACTCTCCGCCTCTGCATGTTTCGGAAGGGAATGATTCAGATTTCTCATGCCACAGCACTAGAAGACAGATGGGTGGCTCTCGTTACATCTACGTAGTCAAGCTCTGTTTGAGTCTGCGCGTCAGGGATGGAAGTGCTAAAAATCGCCAAAAACGGGCTTCAATCGTCTAAATGGAGTTCCAATGAGATCGCTCTGTCCATTTCTTTTACTGTCTATGCGTGCACCTCCAAAAATGTGTAACTGCGCGTCGAGGCGATGCAGACAATCACAGCAAGGGCTGTGATTATACATCATTTCAGGAGTGTAGCTTTTCCGGTTTCCCCCTCCCGCTATAGCGCCATGTTTAACATTTGCACCCTCGTACTGATAATTATAATACACTTATAAAGAAAGTAAATAAAGAATTAAACTAAAAATAAATTGTTATTTTTTTTACTTCATTGTTAATAAATAAATATATATATATATATATATATATATATATATATATATATTCATTTCTTTTTTTTTTTTTTGCTCGCAATAAACTTCAATCAATGAAACAGCGTTTGTTGTTTATTTTCAATACAATGTTCACGGTTACATCATGGATAATACCTAACCAAGTCTGCTACGGGACACTACATTATCCTGTCATGGCACAGTTCCATGTGGAGACTGAAAAAAAGCCTTCAAATCATTCCGAACAGCTATGGCAGGAACGGGCCCTGGACATCCGTGTTGGTTCATTATTTCTTTCTCTTCTTCCCCTTCTCTTTTTCTTTCCTTCTTCCCTTCTTCCCCACCTTTGTTGAATTGTTGTTTCCCAGCTTGTTCAGCAGCTCTGACTCAGAAGGCCATTTTTTGTGTTCTTTTTGAATACATTTTCGGAGCCTGATGAAATCGGTATAAATACGTGTTCTGCAAAATACACTCGATGTTACAGTCACTGCCCTTGCCACCCAGAATAAAAGAGAATTTCCCAATCGAGAGAAGGGATTTGTGGAAACTGTGGTTCTAATTATTGTGATCAAACACATGAGGTGAGGGATAATCCACTTCTTGCCTCCGAGACTGTATTATGATATGAACATGGACTTGGATCCGGTCCATATCCGGTCCACATCCGGGCTGTGTGGATTTCAGGTGTACCAGATGTGGGGCGGATCTGGGCCGATACTATGTTGCTGTCTGGGCAGACTGATCTCATGAAGTAGCGTGTGTATGACACGCCAATTCGTATTTCCATTTTTGGCGTGCAATCAAGACGCATAATCGCTTTTCAGCGTGTTCATGAACGCCGTGGACTTAACGTTATTACTGTACTGTATATATAAATATATGACTTACCTCAACCCCGTCCCTAAACCTAACCGTCACTGGGGTTAATGGCATTTATGACTGTTCTCTTACCATCCGAGGAAAAAAAAAAAGATACGACTTACCTCAACCCCGTCCCTAAACCTAACTGTCACTGGGGTAAATGGCATTTATGACTGTTCCCTCACCATCCAAGATCGATGTAGATCGCCCAGATGTAGATCTACATTTTGCTTTGTTTCGCGCGGACATTTGACGGCGTGTACAGACACGCGGAATCACTCGGACGTTAATGGCGTAGACATACACGCATACACGCGGATAGCTCAAAATGCGTAGAGATAACACGCCACTTGACTCGAAAGTGGAGCGTATGTTTACGCAAAAGTCATGATGTCATGTTGGTCTGGGACTCTGTGTTGATATGATATATTTTTACTATAAAAATCTTATGACTAACATTCTAATATCTTTAATTGTTGCTACTTGGACCCATTGTGTGAGCTTTCTTTAAAGGGTCACTAAACCCTAAAGCAATTTTTTTTTAGTTAATGATCTGTAAGAATGGGGCTTCTTCGTGACGTATGCTGGTTTCGGCTCACCACGCCCTTGGTACGAGCTACAGCTACCACACCCTCAGCAGTTTAAAAATCATCTTGTTTCGTCAAAACCACTGTGAGTCAAGAGTTGCAATTACGAGATTTGAAAACGATCAGAATAGAGTATTGTATATAGAGCTGGTAAGTCCCGCACATCCGTAAAACTTCAAGTGGACCTCTAGGTTGAAAAAGCGTCAATGCAAGTGAATGAGAGAAAATAATTATTTTCTGATCCTGTTTGAATTGTGCCATGAATGTGACAACTGAATTTTTTATATAATTCCTCATGTAACGAGTTTGACAGTATATTGTATGATTCTTTGGCTAGCAGTTGTGGAATAGACATAACGAGAAAGACTACACGTCACATATGTGACGTCGCCGCATAACACATTTTCCCTCTACAAATCACAGTTTTCACCACGCTCAACTAGTTTGTCCTCGCCTTGAAAGAAGGTGGTGAAGTGCACCAAAGACACAGGCATGTTTAGCGGGATCCGTGTGCTAGTGGGGGTGATGTATATCAAACACGTCGAAAGTTGTAGTCCACAAAGTGCTCTCACACAAAGTCTAACCGTATGATAATTCTACCCGCTAAATTGCAGCATTCTTTACACGAAACATTATATAAAAAATTCACAGACAACATATGTTACAATCATTGCACAATTCAAACGGGATTAGAAAATAATTATTTTCTCTCATTCACTTGCATTGACGGTTTTTCAACCTAGATGTCCAGTGGGGTTCGCGGAAGGGGCGGGACTACCAGCTTTATAACCAATCGGTTCAATGATACCAGATGAAGTAGGCCTATGCTATGTAGAGCAACAGAAAATTAGACGAGGAAGAAGACGATGGGTCAGAGATTTAGGAGATTAATGTATACACAAACGGTTTATCAAAAGGTAACTTCGCGCCCGCTGACACGATGGATCCATAGATATAAACAAACTGCTTTGGTGTCGCATAGCATACATCGTCATCGTCTTGCTGATCCCTGATCCCTCCCCGTTCTGTGATTGGTTCGCTATCTCAGGCGAAGATTTGGTTCATAGCAGCGTGAATTAAATCGCGCTGCCGCAAGGCAACATGGGAACCCCAGACTAGTTTAAAGGGTAACTAAACCCCTGGTCAGAGCCTGACTCCACCCACTGGCAATATTTGAAAAATGCTGGAAAAGTGGGCAGAGCCCAGCAGAGGGGGGCGTGCACCTGAGACGCATCTCTTTGTATGAAACTTGCCTACGTCACCAACAACCGCTGTGTCACGTACCACCGCAAACATCCAATAGGAAAATTCAACTGCAGTAGCCACCGTTCAACCTGAAGAGGGCAGCACTAAGACGTTTTTACACCATATATTGTAGAAAAAGAACACTTTATAAACAAATGCCAAAAGAGTTACTCGAATCAATGACTGGTATTAATAAAGATCCAGATCATTAACTAAAAAAAGTTGGTTAAGTGTTTAGTTACTCTTTAATAGTGAAAAAAAAACAGAAAATGCGACTTGGCAGCGGTGGGATTCGAACCCACGCCATCGAAATGACTGGAGCCTAAATCCAGCGCCTTAGACCACTCGGCCACGCTACCACGAGACAGTAGTATGAACGGATTGGGTATATTACCATTATAATGAAATGCGTGTACAATACTGTTCGCATATATAGAATGCTCATAATAGACGAATTCAGTTCGATACAGATGTTAAGTCCATTGTACACTCAGTCCGAAATTTTCTTATGCGTTTGTACGTGATTCGGTGGCTCTGAATTGTCAAAACACCATTCAAACTGATGGGAAAAACGCAGAAATTCGAAGCCGATTCGATTTTTTTTTTATGACGGAAGAAAGTTTCAGAGGCAGTGTGCAAAGCATGATTGCTGTGAGGTCGTATTAATTTTTAACGTGCGGACGTTATTTAATTTCGGACTCATGTGCCAGAGCCATAGTCGGGGAGCATGCACTCGCTTTTAACTAGCTAATGCAAGGCCAATCGTTGATTGTGTTTACTTGTGAAACTACAGTGTTACGTTTCATGAAATTAAAAGTATTGGAACAACAGTTAGTGTCACATTTGACGATGCTGACATTGGCAATACAATGAAAACCAAGAGGACGAAAATAGCCTCTCGGTTAGCACACTACTTGAGTTGGATGCGCAGATCTGTTCTTTTTCACAGAGTGGCTACGTGCAGCCAGTCCTCACCCGTGTGGAGGCTCGCCCTGCCCCCGCGAGTTCGACTCTCTAGTCTCTACTATGGCGAGGAGGGCTCTCATTAATATTAATTACGCAACGCGACGTCATTCGAGTTACGCCAACTTGATTTGATTTTGGAACGTTGCCGCTTGAAGGCTCGGCTTATAAATATTAATTTTCTTCCGTGTACAGGAAAGGTTAACATGAATAAATTAATATTATTCATGAGATATGCCTTTGTCTTAGTAGAATTCGTAATATACAACCCTGCTATCGATTAACATCTGAGCTCCCCCATAAAAGGCTATGTGATCATGGCTCTCTCTGAATAACATTTTGACGATATATATATATATTTTTTTTTACGTATTTGTTTATTTTTTTAAATACATTTTAGGTACCTAATAATTCTCAGAATGAGCTATCTTTTCGTTAAAGTCCACTAGAGGGCCAAGTGCAGCTTTGTCGTTGTCCTGATGAGGGTTGGAATCAACAACACAAGGGAACATTTCTTCACTGGCCAAGACACGTAGTACACATTTCTGCAGAGGCACAGTAAACCTGTCACTGTCCAGAGTGCTTGAGACACAACCGCAGCTGACACTTCCGTGCTAACGCGCGATTCGAGTTGGCTTCCTTGTCCGAAAGGGTGTGAAGAGGATTCGCGATAATAGAGCATATGACCCGTTTTTGTTATGTCTTCAATCTAGCGATTTTATTCATTCTAACGTAAGTATTCTGACGCGCACTATTGATTGTTATTGCTCTGTAGTGTGCACCTTCGAGCTGTTATTATGTTTAGTTTAGTTATATTGCATCAAAATAAATTATTATATAGCTTTAAATGACCTCCTATTTGACGGTTTTAAAACGCTTTTGTCATTACAAACTGAAGTTTTTAAGGAATGTGGCATACTAGTCTTATCTTAGACTTACATTAACGAATACCTTTACATTTTATCAACCTGTTCTTGATCATTTGTTTCATCGCTACTTTTCAAATGTGTTTGCATGTTTGTTGACAATGCATCTAATAATGTAACATTTGATTCTTACGTGCTTGTTTGTAGTTTTGGTGCACAACACAGTGGGACATCATGGCTGATGAGGAGCTCATGTTCAGTATGGAGGAGGTGGATGAACCTAGGAATGGGTGTAGTAAGAATAGAGTGACTTTTAAAGATTCCAATGCTAGTGATGACGATGATGAAGATGACCTCCGCATATGCCCCATAACCGACGACCCCATAAGTCCAACCAAAGGCTTCTGTGACTACCCAAAGAACCTTGTTGGCAACCAGCAGCTTTCTAATTCATTGCCCAAAAACTCCTTTACATACAAGGTGAGAATTTCCCATTATATTTCAGTAAATATACATTTTAAATTTTGAATACAGTTAATGTAGAAACAAAACAGCACAACTTTATAAACCTGTTACTACATAGTAAAAATATTAAGGGACCAGGGCACAATCTTTTATCACAACGTTATTTTATTAATCGAATTCATTAAGTAGCATCATTCATGGATAAATATAGTCCTTGACCTACTATTTTTGGAACAGCATAGCTGCCATACGTGCAAAACGTGCAGTATACAGCAAGTACTGTATCTCACGGTTGTTTGACACCAAATTAGATCATAGATCAAATTAGAACATTTATAATATAATATAATATAATATATAAACCTGTTTTTTTTTCCGTAATTGCACATGTTAGTAAATAAAACAGTCATGTGACAACAATGTTGCATACTAAAAGGGCATCAATGTATAGAGTATAGAAAAATAATGTAGGAACTAGATTTTCTTTCAAAATATACTTACAAATACGCGACAGCTTCTGGAGTCGTTTTTGTGAGAAAATTTTACTTTCGCGTCTGAAAATGGGCTTTGCGGGCAGGAGAGCGGTCGAGTCAGACAACAGGGAAACAATGTATCGCAATGACCATTTCGCATGCTGAGGAAATTGTTCATACTGACTCGTATGACGGACCACATCCATACAGTTATGAACCTGCTATGCTGCCAAGAGAGACAGGCCAGGATTAATGTTACACAGAACAGGTTACACATTGAGTTGTGGTGTGAGGAGAACCAGTGGTGAACAGGACAGGTGTCTTGGTGAGAGATGTGCTTACAGATATATACATGTTCACTAACAATATACTCTGTGCTCACAATATTGTACAGATTATTACCATTGTGTATCAGGACAGCAGACATGAGTATGTTTAGAGTAGATTTATACTCATAAAAACTATACTTGAGTATATTTCTATTGTACTAAAAACATACTCAAGTACATTTTTAATATATATTTTTCACCTGGGTTATAATAAAATAAACAGAAAGTTGATGATTTGAATATTTAAACAACGTAAAATGACGCGATGTTGAAAAAAAAAGCCGATTTTCAGAGAAGTCCGAGAAACTCGCACTTTATCTACTAAATTAGTGCCCATTTTAAAACATTTTAAATCCATTAACTTTTCAGATGGTATTTTCATACAAGGTTATGTATTCATTTAGATTTTTTTTTTTTTTTAAATCTGCAATATGCTCTTTATGTTTGAAACATTCATTATTGCATAATGCATGCTGTTTCCCATACTATTTCAGCAGGTCCTGTGCAGTAATGCACACAGTAGTTAGCTGACATCATAGTGTTACTACATCGTGTATTTTAGGAGGACTCTAAGGCTGTATTGACCAATCATTACCCAGAACTTGAGCTATCCATTTCATTCTGGCATTTTGGTGGTCATCCAAGAACTTTCTTAGATTGTTAGTGTCCACTTAGACAATGACCTCTATGATGGTAAAAGAGATTGCCTGTACCACAGAGAACATGTGAACAGATGTTTTTTCTTACCCACAGAAAAAAAAAATGTTTCCAGAAGTAATTGTAAAGTAATGTACAGTGTGCAGAACTGTTTTCCTCCATCTCTGACACATTCACTTCCATATATGGAGCTTGAGCTCTCACGAGCGCACTTCCTAAATGTACTGTAAATCTTACTGTAAATATGTCAGGTTGCATTTATACTCCTGTTTTTTGTTTGTTTAAACAAGTGGGTTTGTCTATTCCTCTAATATAGAACAAAAATGACAAAGAGCATGATGTCGTGTTTGGATCTTTAACAGAGAAAGGCCGCCGGGTATGTTTAATACAAGTTTCAATTAGACCCTCCAATGTTTCTGTCTTTCCCTAACTTGATTAATCCATCTAGACTGGCATCTATCATAGAGTATGTGCTTTTCCTATATTTATCCTGTCGTCTTTTTTCCCTTTCACTCCTACATTTGCTTCTTACATCTGCCAACTCCCATATCTCAAAATCAATCAACAAATGATACATACATACATCCATAGTTCTATTTTCTTTTTTAACTATCTGTTGCATTAAGAAGTACGTCACAGTTAGAGAAAAAAAAAAGATCTGTTGCTAATTTTACAAGTATAAAATCTGATTATAATGTACAGCAAAGATGTTGCTTTTTAGTGCTCATTGAACCTAGCTATTTGAAATATATTTAATATAAATGATCAGCTTCTCCTTGCAAGGAAAAACACAAATACTTGCCTAATTTAAACATAGTTGTTTTCATTCTTGATTTCCTACAAATTCCTAATCCAATATAGTATGTAAGGTCAGGTATCAGTGGTAGTTTTGTACTGTTAAAGAGATGATGTCTACATGATGTCTTGTGACACATGGCTAACGTTTCTGTACTTAAGAGGTTCTGTGTAAAGAGGAGCCCACATTTTCCTTGTGTCTGACATATATTTGAACTCTGTTTCACGTTTATCTTTCTATAAATAATTGGTTGAATATACTTGGCCACAGGATCTAGTTTTAATGGTTATTTTGGCATATGGGCAGGTTTACTTCACTGATGGCACTTGTACTTGAGACTTTTACTACAGCATAGTATAGTATGCTAGCTCTCTTGCAGTTCTTATTCAGAATTTGCGAAGCACAAATTTGATAAAAATAACCAAGCCTGGTGTTTACTCCTGATTCTTTTTGGAATCATAACAGTGACTCTGTGACTCTGGGAATCAAGATATGTAACGATTCTGGTTCCAATTCTGAATCTTATAGAGTGCAAGATATCATTAAAGTTATTTGCTGATGGCATTTCTTTATTTTTATTAGGATCTTCTACATAAAGTCTACTGAAAACTTACCAGCTCTAAATCAAACTTTCTTTGTCCTTTTATTCCTGCATGTCCTTTATTCTTGCACCACTTTTCTTCCTGTTCTTTTCTCACATCCATCATGCATAGAGTGGATCACTACCATCTTCACTCTTCAACCCATATAGACAGATGTAGGAGTTTTTCAAACAACTTCAATTTCTCATACTCAGGCTACTTGGAAACATGCTATTGAGAAAGCCAAAGCCATGCCAGATCCTTGGGCTGAGTTCCATCTGGAGGAAATAGAGACAGAGCGCTGTACTCGATACAGGTGAGTGGTTCTGAGCCCCTTTGGAAGTTTAACCTACTCAAAGAGTTGACTCAACACATGAACAGAGTTGGGGAAGACAGTTAGAATCTGTAGACAGCCAAGCTATATTATAATACTCCCACCTACCAACAAACATTATCTACACTGCAGCGACTAAAAGTGTTAAAACATTCCAGACCCATAAGACTTTTGACGAATAAAGATACACTCACCTAAATGATTATTAGGAACACTTGTTTAATTTCTCATTAATGCAATTATCTAATCAACCAATCACATGGCAGTTGCTTCAATGCATTTAGGGGTGTGGTCCTGGTCAAGACAATCTCCTGAACTCCAAACTGAATGTCAGAATGGGAAAGAAAGGTGATTTAAGCAATTTTAAAATGTCTGAGTATTTCACAATCTGCTCAGTTACTGGGATTTTCACGCACAACCATTTCTAGGGTTTACAAAGAATGGTGTGAAAAGGGAAAAACATCCAGTATGCGGCAGTCCTGTGGGCGAAAATGCCTTGTTGATGCGAGAGGTCAGAGGAGAATGGGCCGACTGATTCAAGCTGATAGAAGAGCAAATTTGACTGAAATAACCACTCGTTACAACCGAGGTATGTGGCAAAGCATTTGTGAAGCCACAACACGCACAACCTTGAGGCGGATGGCCTACAACAGCAGAAGACCCCACCGGGTACCACTCATCTCCACTACAAATAGGAAAAAGAGACTACAATTTGCAAGAGCTCACCAAAATTGGACAGTTGAAGACTGGAAAAATGTTGCCTGGTCTGATGAGTCTCGATTTCTGTTGAGACATTCAGATGGTAGAGTCATAATTTGGCGTAAACAGAATGAGAACATGGATCCATCATGCCTTGTTACCACTGTGCAGGCTGGTGGTGGTGGTGTAATGGTGTGGGGGATGTTTTCTTGGCACACTTTAGGCCCCTTAGTGCCAATTGGGCATCGTTTAAATGCCACGGCCTACCTGAGCATTGTTTCAGACCATGTCCATCCCTTTATGACCACCATGTCCCCATCCTCTGATGGCTACTTCCAGCAGGATAATGCACCATGTCACAAAGCTCGAATCATTTCAAATTGGTTTCTTGAACATGACAATGAGTTGACTGTACTAAAATGGCCCCCACAGTCACCAGATCTCAACCCAATAGAGCATCTTTGGAATGTGGTGGAACAGGAAGCTTCGTGCCCTGGATGTGCATCCCACAAATCTCCATCAACTGAAATCCTATCAATATGGGCCAACATTTCTAAAGAATGCTTTCAGTACCTTGTTGAATCAATGCCACGTAGAATTAAGGCAGTTCTGAAGGTGAAAGGGGGTCAAACACAGTATTAGTATGGTGTTCATAATAATCCTTTAGGTGAGTTTATTTCTGTTGATCCATTAAAAATCTATGCAACCGAAACTTTGAAGCTTTAAAAGATCATACAGAGATTGTAAAAGTATTCCATATTCTATATAAATGGAGTGATTTAGTCCAAGTGTTCTGAAGAGACACGATTGCTTTAAATGATGAACAGATTTAATATAGGATATTTATTCACATATAATAATTATGGAGTAATAAATATGAAAATGTATTGTGAATAAAAAGAGCACATCAAATATGGAAGATCAAACATACTTACTCAACGTCAAGCAAGCACATATGAAGACATCAGATGCAAAAGTCGCTAAACGCCACCCGCCAATGATATTGAGCGAATTCTCGCCACACATAGTATATGTTCATCAAATACTTTATTTTTCAAACTGCTAAATTCTAGCCTCAGCCCATTCAGAAATACCAGTTTGTCAGCAAAAGGTGTGGTGACAAATTGGGTCCTCCCTCAAATCAGGTCTTCGTTAGGACCCCCAAGCGATCCCATCGGCTCAAATTACTTTTAATAGGTACTCTTTAACGCCTGTTTACAATTCCCACAAAAACTTGTGATGATAAAAGCTGCTTTAACTATGGGATACTGACCATTTAATGTCTGTATTAGTTAGCTTATGTACTAGCATAGCACACACACAGATTAGCCTGATAGCTTAGTTTATACATGCGGTTGCACTTACAAATGTATTCGTATGTATTCACAATTATCTTTAATGTAATTACGCGTTAAATTAATTGTAAAATGTCAAAATATTTCAGTTATAAAAAGAACAATGTTCAATTATTCACTTAACACTGGCCATGAGATTGACCCTTGTGTCCCATAATCACTGAATCCTGCTACCAGTCCTGAGTTTTTACCACTATGCCACAGACACCTGACACACGTCCAAGTCAATCTCAGAAAATGTGTGATTGTATGTCATATAAGAGACGCATAATGTCAGATGTCTCACAGTTTCAGACTCTAATTTTAAACATTTGTAACTTCACACCTCTAAATAAATATCCCTTGACTGCTTGCCAAAAATGCGTGTGCCATTAAATTGGTTGGTCTACATGGTACACCGTGTTCTGGACCACGGAAAAAAACAACACACGCTTATGTAAATATTGGGCGTGTGCCATGCAGTATTTGCTGTATTGACCCTTTCACTAACTGTCCCAAAGAAAAATTACAAATACTATTTTCATAATATAGAACATACTTTTTTAATGCATTTACATGTCCTTGTTGCTCTCAGCCACGTAGTTTGAGGCCGATTTCTAGTCGCTACTGTGGGTAAAAGTTTGATAACTTCTTCCTGAAAATGAAAGGTAATGGAAAGCTATATTTCAAGTGATTGACATTGGTGTAAACATGTATTCTTGCTCTTTAGATACAGTGCGGTCACTGGGGAATGGGCAAAAGATGACATATGTATCAAGATTTCCTCTCAGGTACTTTGGTGACGTCATACACTTGTTTTCAGTTTGAGATAGAAGTTGCATTTCTGTAAATATGTTTCTAATTAATTGGGATATATTTGTTTTACAGCCGTTTGGAAGAGGAGCCATGAGAGAATGCTTCAGATCGTGAGTCAAGCAAATATATATTGAATATATACCATAGACTAAGAAAACATTACTGTTTATTAATGAATATTTGGAATAGAAATGAAAGTGTTATTCCGTTTTTGTAGTTCATATAAGTTTTTAAACTATGAATATTTCATGTAATTGCTTAATTGCTTTCATAAATACTGCACATTATTATATTTAAAGGATTAGGAAAATATTGTGTAGAATTGTTTTGTTTGTCATGCCAACTTTAGTATTTGTTATCCTGTACAAAAAATGCATCCCTTATTACGTCCCTTTCTTTGTGATGTATTTTCCATTCAAGTGATATTTTTATTAGGGATGCCCCTTAATAATCAACTTGATGTTAAACACGGAGCTCACTTCTCTCCAACATAGAGACAGATATCATGGGGGAAAATAGCGACGGTGAATCAGATCCAAATTGTAGTGTTTCGGTTTGCTGTTGATTTTTATTTATTTGTTTTTGTTTATATTTTGTTTGTGTTCTGACTGAAAACTGAGTTTTCATTCAATATTAAGGCTACACTTGTCCGTCTGCCTAATCCTGGCTTAGATTTTAAGCCAGGATTAAGCCTTTGTTTTAATAGGACATTTAACCCTTGTGCATCCTCCTTATGGATATTTTCAGTTTTTTTTATTTTTTATTTTATTTTATTTTTAAAATTTTGCCTGTGTTAATGTCAACTGCATCAATTTTGGCACAGGTTTGAATTTTTATTGGCGTTATACTATTTCACCCCCATTTCCTTTAAAAAAAATCTATTTTTCAATGCATTAGGTATACAAAAAAAATCCTCTCTTTCCTGTCCACCTTGAAATTTTTAATCCCAAGGACATTTGAACATACAATGATGCAATATTTCTAATAGGATTTCATTCTGTTGGCAAGGCTTCAATATTTAAATTTTTAGTATTTTTTTACCAGATGGTGCCATTTTTCTCAGGCTTAGCCTAAAGCAAATTTTTGCTTTTTTCCTGTTTTCTGCTTCTGCAGTGATAATTGTGTGGGTGTGTTGGTATGGATGTCAGGATGTTAGATTTATAACTTTGATTTATGAACATTATTTTATATAACTTTTATATTTTATGAAACGTTTTGCACTATAAAAACTGCTAGAAAATATTCATAACCAACTTTTTTTTTTTTATTACTTTTTTAATCTTTTAAAACAGCTCAAACATGCATTTTAGTCTGGGACTATGGGCTTAAACCTTGTCTGTGAAACCAGGGGTTAATTTAATATTTTAAATGCTCATTATTATGGTTTAGTATTTCTCCCCCAACTAACTGACCAATTGCTTAAAGGGATACTCCACTTTTTTGGAAATAGGCTCATTTTACAACTCCCCCAAAATGTTGAGTTTTACCGTTTTTGAATCCATTCAGCCGATCTCCGGTTCTGGCGGTACCATTTTTAGCATAGCTTATCATACATAATTGAAGTGGACAAGACATTAGCATTTCTCCCAAAAAAGTTACATAGTGCACTAAGATCAGCGGAAAATGTAAAGTTGAGTGCAGCAGGCATAATGACTACACAAACTTAGTCCCGGTCACGTTGGAAGCCAGGCACTATTTTCAGGCGCTGTATATCATGCACTCATGGTACAGCAGTAAAGTTTCTTGATTATTACGTAGGAATGAGAGTATAATTCCTAGCCATATCAGCCTAGAAAATCGCAACTTTACATTTTCCGTCTGTCTTAGTGCAAGATGTAACTACAGAAAAGTCAAGTTTTAAATAGGAAAAATATCGAAACACTTTTCTCTTTTTGAGAAATGCTAATGGTCCTGTGCACTTCAATGATGTATGCTAAGCTATGCTAAAAGTGGTACCGCCAGAACCAGAAAACGACTGAATGGATTCAAAAACGGTAAAACTCAACAGTTTAACTCTGGGGGAGTTTTAAAATGAGCCTTTTTCCAAAAAAAAAAAGTGGAGCATTCCTTTAAATGAACGACTAATAGTCGACTAGGAAATGATTTAGTCAGGGGCAGCCCTAAATATGATACTCTCATCTAGTCTTAAAATGGATTTTGTGTTGACCTGTAGCTTTCTATTCGCTATCGTTCACAGGAAGAAGTTATCAAACTTTTCCCACAGCAGCAAATGGAAATCAGCCTCAAACTACGTGGCAAAGCGCTACATGGAGACTGTTGACAGAGAGGTTTACTTTGAGGATGTGAAGTTACAAATGGAGGCTAAATTATGGGGCGAGGAGTTCAATCGCCACAGGCCTCCCAAACAGGTACTTCTCTGGTGGATGTTGTTAATGTTCATAAAACACTGACACAGTTTTAACTAGGTTTTACCACTCAAAACCGGTTTGAACAATCATGCCAGATACGAATGATGTACTACTTTAACGTATCCCATCATTATTAGGTTGACATCATGCAGATGTGTGTTGTGGAAATGACTAATCGCCCTGGGAGCCCTTTGTTTCACCTGGAACACTACATTGAGGGGAAGTACACAAAGTACAACTCCAACTCTGGTTTCGTGAGGGACGATAACATACGGCTTACACCCCAGGTTGTCATGGATGTATAAAATCTGAATCTGTTGTCCCAGTGAAATGATGTGTGATTATTGATTGGCAATGATGTTTTTGTGGCTTTAGGCATTTAGTCATTTCACATTTGAGCGCTCTGGACACCAGCTGATAGTGGTGGACATTCAGGGCGTTGGGGACCTTTATACAGATCCTCAGATCCACACTGAGAAGGGGACTGACTTTGGAGATGGCAACCTGGGTATTTATCAATATCCTGCATTTGTTTTCCTTATAAACTTGAAGACATTTTATAAATCTTAAGCACGAGTACTTTAAGCATGAGGAACCTTTTAGTGATGCACTGAAATTTTGGCAACTGAAAATTTTTGGCCGAAATTCATTTTTAGTTATTGACTGAAACGGTGATCTTTATTTAGTACCACTCTGATGATGTAGTTTATTGGGTTTTTTTGACTGTGTCTTTTTCATGCTCACGATGTGGATAAACTACAACAGGTAATTATGTCAGCTGTGTGGACAATATACATTTTTCGTTTCGTTTTGATGAACCGAGATGTTTTAGTCTATGCTGTTTTCAAAACACAAAACATTATTTGTAGTGCACCTCAAGCTTTGTAACTTTTGAGGCCCTATTTTAACGATCTAAGCTCGTGGTCTGAAAAGTGCGCGACGTCGTAAACGCACTTAGGGCGTGTCCGAATCCACTTTTGCTAGTTTAACGACGGAAAAAATGGGCCCGGTGCATGGTCTAAAAGGTTTGTCCCTATTCTCTTAATGAGTAATGAGTGTGTTTTGGGTGTAATGTGCAATAAACCACTCAAGAGTCTCATCTCCCATTCCCTTTAAAAGCCAGTTGCGATCGCCCCATGGGGGATTAGCTATTTATAAGGCGGAAATTGCTAGCGGAAAAACTGAACGCTTCTCTAGTGAGGAAACGGATCTGAGCTGACCATCTATGGAACAAAGTGTATGCACGTTGTTGACCCGCCTATCCATAAGTTTCCTACGCCCCATGAGGCCTTGCGTCAAAAGTGGGCGTGTCTTCCGGTTTGAAGTAAACAAAGCGCGACTTGACATGCTTGACACTCGTTCATTCAACAGTTGACAGTCATTCGAGTTATAGCGATCCAAACTAGCTAACGATGTGGGAACACAACCTCAACGAAATTCAAACAGTACCTTTACCCTCCGCAGTAGTTGGTTGGGAGTGTTATAACATTATTAATAATCAATACTCATCAAGGCATGGTGACAGACAGTTGTGCGAGCTGACAAACAATTAAAATAAAAAATACACACTTAGTCATTGTGCTTTGGAGTTTATTCAAAATTATAAATGAATGTGCTGCTTGAATACATTAACTGGCACATTTGGTATTCTGTCAACGCAGGCTTTGATCCTGAGTTTAGCTGTAACATCAGTAGCGAACAGCCAATCACATGCTGATAGAGTTTATAGAATATTAAGAATTTAAACAAATGTACACAGGAAAATTCGTCGTCTTTTGGGAGGTGATGGAAACTAATGTCGTTGGCAGGATCAGAGACGGGCTCTGGCAGGATCACTCTGATTTCGTTTTCAGCTTATGTCCAAAACAATCACGTTTAAGCCACTGAATTAGTTTAGTCCGTTTATACATACAACCGCGAAAAGCACATGTTGTCCCTGAGCTCCGTAACGACATCTCTCATAAAGATTTGCGTCTTTAAATAGTAAAATAATTCTCAGAAAAACAGCTAGCCTCTTCGCTAACTAACACACAAAATACCATTGGAATGCTACTTCCGCCGCCTCACCGGAAGTTTCACCCACTTTATTTTTTAGTGGAGCGCCCCTCGGAAACTTGTGGATAGGCGCATATTACTTACACTCTCTTTAAATAACAAAAAAAGTATTGTGAATAAAACGAGGTGTGTTCAGGCGCATTGTTGGCGCATTGCTATTTTGAGGAAAGTCAATTGCGCAGTCTGTTTCAGTTGCCTCAAAATAGCAATGCGCCTGAACACACCTCGTTTTCAGACCTGCACGCTCATGGGCGCAAATGCATTTGCTATTTAAACAACATGGCGCAGGGCGTGAAAATAATAACTGCGTCGGGCTGAAACTAGCAAAAAATAGTAGCGTTGCGGCTGGCGCTGCATTGCGCTGGATGTATGATAGAGCCCTAGATATGGAACAAAATCTTCTGAAAATAACTCTGGAGAGGAGCATTTAAATAAATATATGCACTATATTACACATTCATTATTATTTTACTTTTAACCTGTGACTTTATTAAGTTATGTATGTTTGAACAAATACAGCCACCTTATAAATATTTCTTTTTCAACAATGAATTGGAGTAGAAACATAATTAAAAATTGATATAAAACTTCCTTTTTAATCTGTGCATTTGAAATATTTTGTCGTTCGTGAAAAATTGTTTCTGCGCATCACTAGTAATGGTTGTTTATGTATTTTGTGTTTCAGGTGTGCGTGGCATGGCACTTTTCTTCCACTCTCACCTGTGTAATAAGATCTGTAGGAGTATGAGGCTCACTCCGTTTGACCTGTCCCCTGCTGAAACTGCACAACTGGACTGCACCAACAAATTGCTGGTTTGTACAAGTTCCTTATTTATTCTTCCTCTGTATATACAAAACATTTAAAGCAATAGTTCACTTCAAATTGAAAATTCTGTCATCATTTACTCACTCACTTAAGTTGTTTCAAACCTGTATGAATTTCTTTCTTCTGCTAAACACAAAGGAAGATATTTTGAAGAATGTCGGTAACCAATCAGCTGATGGACCTCATTGACTTCCATAGTAGGAAAATAAAAATTCAGTCAATGCAGTCCATTAGCTGTTTGGTTACCGACATGCTTTGTGTGTGGCAGTCGGCCTTAAAGCGTCGGACACTTTGTTTTGTTTTGTTGTTAGTCTAATTTTGTGATTGACTTTAGGTTAACCATTTGCCGGTTCCAGCCTCCGCCTTCCCTGAGCTTGAACTGTGTTACACTTATGTTTACCACAGACTTTTTTAAGGCATTTAACCAAAAACTTCAGGACAGAAGTGTTAAAATTAGGGCTGAACGATTAATTGCATTTGCGATAAAATCGCGATATGATGAAACGCGATTTCGTAATCGCAAGAGCTGCGATTACACTGGTCACGTGACACGCGAGAGAAAAGCAGTCTGCAAGATAAAGCATCAACTTGCCACGCTACGCGGTCAGGCGTTCAGAAAAGAAGAGTTTATTTTTAATATATGTGATATTGTGTTATTTTTTTCTCTCCTCAACAATCCTGGATCGATTCAGAGAATTTCAGAATCGAGTATGAGCTTATAGTTTTTAAACACAGATGTGTGATGACGCCGTGATGATGCTTTAGAAACGAACCGGGTTCTGAATCTGCTTGCTTCTATTTTCTCGCTCTCTCTCTTCCTCACTCACACACACGACACCGCTCGAACCTTACAAAACATAGTAGCTAACGTTATTTCATAAAGTTAGGGACTGAACCGAATTTACAAGGACATTCGCGGGCTTCATTGAACAGGCTTTGCTTGATGTTATAACGTTACACTTGCAGTGCGCGTTCTCTCCCGCGGGTATTTTCTTTACAAATGATTCACAGAGGCATTATTTATGTATTTTGGAATGCAGTCGGCTTATATATTAAAACCATGAAAATCACTGAGAAGGCTGCTTTCATTTTAAAATACTAACGCGTGCTTTGTGAAGAGCGCTCGTGCATGCGGCCGTGAGTGACTCATTGGTAAATGTACTTGCATGTCAAAATGCTTTTATGACGCGAAATTAATGTAAACACGGTCAGTTATATCTTAAACCAACAGGACAAACCACATTTACAATTCGAAAAGAGATATATGCATTAGTGTGAATGCAGCTTATCGTATCTAAACTGAGGGGAAATCACTCCAGCTCTTGAATGAAAAACATTCAGACAGCCTACTTTTAAATACTGAGACCACTCTTTGTTTATTGCTTGTAATGTTTTTTTTTTGTTTGTTTCTCTTTATTTACTAGCTTTTATATTTTGAAGCTATATTATTTTATATAGCCTATTTAAAATTCTTAACATGTAATTGGTTTAATTAAATGTTTTTTTTAAAGTATGTGTTTTTACACATGTAATTAAATACATATTTTAAGAGTTATTAAGATTAATTAATAAGAAAAAAAAGTAGATCGGATCATGAGCTATCTAAAGATTCCCATCCCTACTGTACAATGATTTATTGCTTGTCTTTGTCGACTAATACAGAAGGTAAATAACTTTTTTTTTTTTAAATCGCATATTAAATCGCAATCGCAATATTGGTTAAAAAAATCGCAATTAGATTATTTTCCAAAATCGTTCAGCCCTAGTTAAAATGGTGACGGCGCAGTAGATAAGACACATGCCTTTGGTGTGAGAGACTCGGGTTCGAATCCACTGTGAGACACCAATGTGTCCCTGAGCAAGACACTTAACCCCTAGTTGCTCCAGAAGCGTGCGACCTCTGACATATATAGCATTTGTAAGTCGCTTTGGATAAAAGCGCCAGCTAAATGAATAAATGTAAATGTAAAATACTAAATCATTTGCGGGTTTGGTGTACAAACCAATGTCGGCCCCTCGTTTTTCCCTTTTTTGATTAAACATTCTGTACTAAAATATTATAATTTAGTTCTGATAGTTTTTGTGGCATTGCTGACCCGTCAGTCTAACAGAATAAAATTCATGTCTCTAAGCCCTGCATTCACAAACTGTTGCAAGTGGTTAAGAATTGGGATTATTTTAACAAATATTTCTGAAAATTTTCTAAATTAATTCAATTTTTTCTAAGCAGAATTCAGCTCAGACTGTCCTCCGCGGATGTGAAGAGCAGTGTGGTTCGCCCAGGGTTCGGACAATCTCTCTCGGCCACATGCCTGTTCTTCTGTCCAGGCTCTCTGAGACTTCTTCAGTTGATGAAAACAGCGAGACAGACTCGGTTCCCTGCTCTCCACTTAGTATTGGCGTCTCTGCAGACCGATCATCCATGGGTAATACTATACTTACCTGGTACAATGTGTGAATGCACTTAAAGGCATAGTTCACCGAAAAATTAAAATTAGCCCATGATTTGCACTCTCAAGTCATCCTAGGTGAATATGGCATTCTTCTTTCAGACGAATACAATCAGAGATATATTACAAAATGTCCTCTTTCAAGCTTTATAATGGCAGCTTCATAAAATGCATCTATCCGTGATAAAAGTGCTGAAAACATTCCAGGATTTTCTCCATATAATGCACTTTATTGGTAACCAAACGGTTCAAGGTCCAAAAGACACTTTCAGTGCAAACTGCAAACTGTTCAAAGGGCTTTAAATGATTCCAAACGATGAATAAGGGTCTTATCAAGCGAAATGATTGCTCAAAAAAAAAAAAGTTAAGTTTTATAAGCTCAAATGGTCGCCTTGTTCTGTTCTGTGACGCACGTTCGTGACTCCTGTTCGAACTCGTTCATCAAAATGAACAAATCTTTTTCTGAGTCAATTCGTTCATTTCGTTCGTTGAATGAACCAAATGACTCGAAAAAAGATTTGTTCATTTTGATGAACGAGTTCGAACAGGAGAGTCACGAACGTGCGTCACAGAACAGAACAAGGGGACCATTTGAGCTTATAAAACTTAAACTTTGTTTTTTATTTATTAAATGAGCGATCGTTTCGCTTGATAAGACCCTTATTCATTGTCTGAAATCGTTTAAAGCCCTTTGAACAGTTTGCACTGAAACTGTCTTTTGGACCTTGAACCGTTTGGTTCCCAGTAAAGTCCATTGACTCAAAAAAAAGTCCTGGAATGATTTCATCAAAAACCTTAATTTCTTTTCGACTGAAGAAAGAATGACATGGACATGTTGCTAAGTAACCTTCCTGGGCCAGTTTGCACTGACCTTTAATTGTTTTGATGAATATTATAAGGACATATTCCAATTTATCAATATTGGATAAGGCTTTAGTAGAGTATACACTTGTTAGAGATATCAAAACTGTCATGTCAGCAATTTAACATTATGATTTGATAAAGTATAAACACAAGTGTTTAAGCAATTATTACCAAGAGCACCCTGATTGGTATCACTACATATTCTGTGTTTAAAAAAAAAAATTGTTTTAAGCTTTTCCTCAATTCATGTGCTCAAATGAAAGTGCAACATATCAAGGCATTCTAGCTCAAGTATAAAGTTAGCTCTCAGGTGCATAATGAAATACATATTTTGATTTGGGACTTATTTTTATTAATTTCACCTCCAATGTCTCTTGATTTATGTTTCATAACAGGCTGGTCTTTTATGAATGAAATGAATGAGAAACATCGAGCTAACTCGGATCAAAAGGTCAGTTTGTGAATAAGAAAATATATATATATCCATTGTTGACAGTGGAGCTGATGGAAATGGGAGATGATTTATACTATGAACTGTACTTGCATTCACAGGACTCAGAGAATGGAGGAGACAGTGGTTGCCCTAGTGAGAGACGCAGTGAAGGAGACTTAGTGGAACATCACAGCCAGGTATCGAATATCACCTGGATATTTGATTTATTTTTTACAGTATTTGTATCCAGCACAGGGTTTTGGATGATTGTCGGCATTAAATCTGAACAAATACAGAACATTATTACATTTAAATAAACTATTGTTTTGTTTTTAGATAGATATAGATTATGCTAATAATATTGATATTTCATATGTTAAGTGCCAGGCTACTGAGAGCTGTAGTTGAAATTATAACCTGTTCTTGCTTGATTTCTTTGTCACTCCATTCTACTGCATTATAAACTTGTTGTTGTGTGCTGTGCTCACTTGCATCATAAAATGCTGAAGTTATACTTTTTTGGGCTCCTAAGACATGTGATGGTAGGTTTTTAATGTATTCATCATTATTTAGGGACGTCCCTTCTACAACAGACATTTCTCAGAATCGGATGAGGACAGTGTTCGTCGGGTAACTACAAAACCGTTGATAAAATCCCTGTCTCTAATCACGATAGTCACCCATCACCCATTGATTCCTAATCTTTCTTCTCATTGAATAGTGGTGCTGTATTTTTTTTTTCATTTAAACCTCTAAACCTTTTCATCTCCTTATTCTTTCATCTAAACCCCTTAATCTCATCTTACTTTAACCCTCACAAGTGGCAAGCTCTCCTTTCCCGTACTGTACACGCATATGCTGGGTTCCCAAATGTCATTGTCAGGGAGTTTTGAAATTGTAATTTTTGGCATGTAAAAGTCATGGAAACGTCTCTTGTTTTGCTCAAAATATATTTCATTGAGTAGCAGGTGCTGCTTGTGAGTGACATTTCTATTAAAACCATACATTTAATAAAAAGGCTGGAATGACTGGAGAAGTCATGTGGGAACCCGGCATGTGATTTCTTGCATGACTTTAATGGTGCTATATGTAACTTTTCTTCTAAAATGAATGCTTCTTTATTGCCTTTGTGTGAAGGGGTTGTAATCACACATTACAATGATCCACTTGTTGGGTTTTGCTGTTACCTCTGAAGGCCAGTATTCCTATTTCTATGTGAAGTCTCCGGGTCGGATTTTCTGCGAAATCCATCGGATGTGGCGTTAATGCGCGCTCCCGAGCCTCTCTCCTTTATATACAGTCTACTGGAGCGAACGACATGAGTCTGATAACACCAAAACACTCCTGTCTCCAGCACAACACACACTCCACATAAATATAAAACACAAAAATGTATCTGCTGAAGCTCGTCAGGCCAAACGTGAATCGTGACTTAGGACGAAAACACGGATCAGAGCGTTTGAATTATGAAGAGACCTCCGCTATTGTTATTGTGATAAATTACAAGTTTTCAGATATGCTAAAATAAATAATGGTAAATAAAGCACGACCGATAAATGGTCTCATTTATGATTTTGAAGGCCGATACCGATACAAATATTTTTGGGTTTTAAAATCCGATATTCCGATATATCGGCCGATATTTTTTTTTTTATTAAATGTTGTATTTCACACACGTGTAAAAGAAAAGCTAACTTTTCTGCACAAGATACAATTGATACTTTTTCTCTATGTCTAAATGTTCACTCCTCGCAAGTATAACTTCATTTTACATTGCAGGGATTGTTACTAGAGATATACTAGTTATAAATACAGTAATCATTACTTTATTTAGGCAGAAAAAGTTCATTGTGGTTTCCAAGCTCATTAATGTTAACGTTAGCGGTCTTCCACTGATGATTGTGGTTAGCTAGTCTACTGTATGATGAGCCATAATTTAGCAATAGATAACATCATACTGCAAATTGTAAAACATACATTTTCAATATAACAGGCCAGGGAGAGATGATTGAAGCGTGTTTCGTCCATTTTTATTTTTTTAAATATTCATTTATCGGCCATTATAACTACCGATACCGATATTTTGGAAAATGCCTAATATCGGCCGATATATCGGTCTGGCTCTAATGGTAAATTGTAATGAAATAGCAAGGTAAACTACAACATACATGAGACATGAAATTAATACAATAGACTGTTCCAGAATAACAAAAAGTAGGTGCTTTAGGATGTAACTTTTATTTTATGTAGTAGATCTACTGTGTAACGTCACTCATCCCACTACTATCATATTGTTTATAATACACATTTCCAGACACGTTCAGTACAGTAATGTTACTTCCTACGATCTTACTGTTACACTGATATTGTTCAGTCTAACCGTTTTCGTTATCATATTATACATTCACCTATGTTGACATTGCTGATTGTGAAAGATACACAAATAGTTAGTGAAATGCCTTATGCTAGATAACACCACAAATGTAACGTTATCATGGTACGAGCATAGGGCATTAGTTCAGTCAAGCTGATAAAAGTAGCCTATTATTGTAATGTTGCAGTGGGAGATTACATTAGTTGGTGTGTTGAAAGTCTCAGTGTGGCCGTGTAACATGAGTGATCACTCTTGTGTTTGAGCAAGAGCATGAGCGCCGCTCTTGGTGCAATCTCAGACATCACCGATAGAGGCCGCTAAAAATACATATAGCACCTTTAAGTGTTTATTTTTTTGTGGTTTTCAAAGTGTCACAGATGTTAGTTAGTTCTTCTGCTCAGCATATTTCAAGGATTCAACGAATGTTATACATAAACAAAGAGTGAAAGCAGTTACAATGACCAGCCGTTTTCACTGACAATAAAGGAACACTTCACAGACCAGCTATGCACTGTATTTGACATCACAACAGACTAGCGCTCTAAGCTATTCGTGGTTCCTAGACCTAAACAGTCTATTTCTGACCTTGGTCTTGGCCAGCAATGGATAAAAAAAGTGTGGATATGTTTAAAATTTTGACAATTCATATAGTCAATGTTTTGCCTCAGTTATTACTCTAGGGATAATCTGTATTTTTTTTTTTGTCTCTCAGCTGACAGAAGAAAAATGGAGTTTTTACCATTCATCTCGCTCCCACATACACAGATCCTCCTGTGTGGCAATGGAGGTGGAGAGACTGAACACTATGCTTCTTGAAAGGAAAATTGGCAAATCCATCCTAGGCAAGGTAAGAAATTGTGTCGTGTGTTTACAAACCTGGTCCTGAAACCGACAAATATGTTTTTTATACTGACTTAAAGACTTCAGTTCAGCTAGGGTGAGCATTTGAAACTGAATGAAATGATTGGATTAAATATTTTTCCACAGAGGATAAATGTAATTTTTATGACCACTTTTTTTTTTGAGCACTTTTATTAGTGATTGCTATCAGGATGTGAGGAAAGTTTCAACCGGTATAACAAAAAGTGTTTATGAAAACATTTCCCATCCTTTAATGGAAATTCTGTCAGGTTTCTGTCCCTCCATTGAAAGTCCATGCGACCAAAACTTTGAAAAAGGTCATAAAGGTGTCGTAAAACGAATCCATATGAATTGAGTTTAGTCCAAGTCTTGTAAAGAGATAGAATTGCTTTATATGATGAGCAGATTTAATTTAGGGGTGCATTTGTCTTTAACATGAAAGCTCAAACTTGCATGTGTCATACACTAGAACAGACCTCACTGGTTCTCCTGAGGCACACACACGTTTGAGCTTCTGTTCTTCTTACCATATTTGATGTGCTCTATGTATGCTTTCTAAATTAAATCTGTTGATCATATAATATATCTCTTCGCAAGACTTGGATTAAAACACTGGATTCGTTTTACGACGCATTTATGAACTTTTTGTACGTTTTGTTTGCACAAACTTCCAGTTGAGGGACCAAAACCTTTCATTAACATCATCTTTATTTGTGTTTTAAAGGACCAAAGTCTAAACGAGAAAAGAGTAAGTAGATGATGGCTGAATTTTCATTCTTGGGTGAACTGTCCCTTTTTAGGTTCATCTAGCCATGGTCCGCTACCACGAGGGCGGGCGCTTCTGTGAGAAGGATGAACCGTGGGACGAGACTTCTGCAATCTATCATCTGGAGAGGGCCACCATGTGCGGGGAGCTCGAGGCTATCGTTGCCCTTGGCCAGTGCTATCTTCAGCTGCCACATCACATTCTACCAGAGATAGAATTAGAGGTGCTTTTTCCCCAAATGGTCTCACGGATGGTAACTAGGGGTGTAACGATACACATATTCGTATTGGTTCCTTGGACCATTTTTCCTGCCGACCAACATTTCGTTATTTCATGTGTTGGCGCATCGCGCGGGGCAAGCGTGCACATAGTGGTGGGGTGTGACCACAACTTTCGCCAACATCAAATGGCAAATGTAATGTAAGCGGAACGAAACTGAGCTACTCGTTATTGTGTGGTTGACGGACCGTTTATCAGTTTGGACCAATGCAGCGCGAGCCGATCTTAATCAAGCAGCACTGATACTACACAGCCAAATCCAGTAAAGAAAACATTTGAATTCGCCACTGAAGTAATAACATCGCAGCGAGATCTAGTGAGAAACATTCACATTTCTCCGTTATTAACTGACGTGGAAACAGGAAGAAAGATTGTGAACTAGCCATGAATGAACTATCCAGTGTCCACAGATCAGCAACATTCACCATGGATTTACTGTATAACACTACTATCTGTAACCATGGAAGTTTGGCAGGAATAGTAGGCTATAATGCTTTCAAGTAACATCACGTCGGTTTTATTTTGACATTATGAATACAATTGCTGCCCTCAAACGTTAATCTGAACCAACTAAACCTTTGTTTATAACTACTACAATATTACATTTCATTTTGTCCAAGGAGCTGTTTTGTTTTATATGCTCCTAAGAAAGGTCAAGTATAGCTCCATCATTGCTCAAAGTAAAAAAATATCATACTTTATGATGTTAGTTTTGATAAAGGATATTTCTCTGGCATTTCTTTCTCAGAAACATACCGAACCGTGACACAAGTGTATCGTATCGAACCGAACCATGAATTTTGTGAACCGTTACAGCCCTAATGTTAACATATTATTTCATCTCTCTGCCCTGCTTATTCTTCCTCTGTCATGTCTGTGTTGTTTCATCTCAGGCATCCGAGGAAAACAGCAAGAAGGGCTTCGGCCTCCTGCTGCAGGCCGCCGAGGCTGGAGACCGGCCCAGTATGATTCTAGTGGCACGGGCATTCGACACGGGTCTGAAACTTCCTTCTGATAGGTAAGAATCATTTTTTTCACATCATTCACATCAATTTTTATTTGTATGGAACAAAATGTGTTTAGACAGGCATCCTCCGACTCAGTATGGAATTTGATTTTAGTAATGTCCAAGTCTGGATATTAAGTATAAAGACAATTTCCAGACGTTTTCAGACTGTTGCCCCTATTTAGTTATTAATATAAATAACGGTAACACTTTTCACTATTTGACGACCCGCAAACAACTGCGTAAGTTTACGGAAATTACGCTGTACGTTTCTGTAATTATAGGGTACTTCCGTGTAGGTATAAGGGAACAATATGTTAAATTTTGGGTAATGAAGGGGTCACAAGCAGATTTACAAGCAAATTGTTTATAATGTAAATATTTTAAAACTGACAGGTACCTATTATACCTATTACCTATTATATATATATATATATATATATATATATATGCAAGTTATAATGTGTTTTAAGTTTCTTGTAAGCATGCATAAACAATGCATTTGGTGAACATGAAAGTCGACCAGCACTGCCAAAAAAAAAAAAAAATTACAGATTATTGTACTATATACTGAATATAACGCTGGAATAATAATGCCTGATAATAAATGATTTCATCAGTTGTGAATAATGTTATTCTGAATAACATATCCTGCCATTATTTTGAAAATAATATTTCCACAAAACATTCCACAAAACACAATATTGTTACTGATAACAATATGAAGAGTTCAGATGCAAAAGCCTCTAAATGCCATTTGAAATTTTCTTCTTTAATGATGATTTTTATCAAACTTGTATATTTAAGTTCAGTAATTTCACTTAAATAACAATTAATAGGTAATTATCATTGCCATTTAAGTGAAATTACTGAACTTAAATATACAAGCTTGATAAAAATTATCATTCTAGAATAAAATTTCAAATGGCACTTAGAGGCTTTTGCATCTGAACTCTTCATATACAAAACATATATATATATATATAATATATATATATATATATATATAATCAGTAACAATATTGTTTTTGAAACATAACTTATTACTAATAATATGAATTTAAAGTACACATTCAATGCTGCACATTGAATGTGAACTGGGTTTGGTGTTCATTGATTTTGAATGATCTACAGGACATATCTACAGTATTCCAGCAGTTATTTGGCACCATAATAACATGTAATAGCAATGTATTTTGAAACCATTTATCACATGTTAAATATGGCCTGAAAAAATGTTTCATTTTAAAATGGAAAATCTGTTCTAACCCACTTTAGAACTGAAAGTTTTATTTTGAAAACGCAGGGCGTTGGACTGGTTGCACGCGGTGCACTGGTACGACTCTGCCCTTAAGATGACAGACTATGACGAGGGCGGAGAGTTTGACGGGATGCAGGACGAGCCACGCTACCTTCTGTTGGCACGATTGGCTGAGATGTACCAGGAGGGAGGGTTTAACCTGGATGCAGACCCCCAAAGAGCAGGTGAGTGTATGTCACGCTACATTCATCAATATCATCAAACACAGTGGTTCAGTACTTCAGATTTGACATCAGAAAATATTACAACAATATGATATCAGATTGGACAATTTAGATTTTCTAAATGTGTCCTTAATTTGCTGAATTTGCATTTTGTAGGTGATCTCTTCAACGAGGCAGCTGATGCAGCTATGGAGGCCATGAAGGGTAGACTGGCCAATCAGTACTACATGAAAGCGGAGGAGGCATGGGCTTTGATGGAAGAATGAAAGTGCTGATTAGCCAAAAAAAAAAAAACCCAAAATGATTCATATTCTGCATCCAGACCCTGTTTACATGCTGTTTTCAATGGTCTATTTGACAAATGTTCCGTTTTGGTCTTGGTAATGTTGATCTTGGATCAAGTTTTGAAAGAATGTGACATGGGCATGTGCTGATTCTAGATCAGTGATATACTGAGGTGCTAAATATACACACTCTCATGGTTAATTTTTATTTTTTCCATTAAGAATAGTTGCACGGTGTCTGAAGCCTGTTCTGGGTGCTTCGTGGGAATTTGGGATATGCGCATTACCTGTCAGTGATTTTATTCTCTTTATTCTGAAAGGCCAACTGGACATTTTATTAATAAACCTGTTGTGACTGTTAAAAAATTACATTATTGATGATTTAACATACTTCTGTAAAATCAATTTACTATATTGTTAGATCTGCCGTGTAAGGATTATAAGCATCAAAGGTTTTTGCTGTGAGTTTTAACCTGTTTTTGCATTGATACTGTCAAAAATAACTTCCAGAATTCACCATAATCAAGGGCTGTACCAATGTGTGATTGTGTTTGCTTTTTTAATGAGTACTAAATTAAGTAATAATAAAATATTTTTTAAAAAGTTAGTCTCATTTCACAGTCTCATATGCCAGTTTAACTAAAAAGTAATATGATCTGTTTTCTTTGAATTTCAGGCATGACAAGGACATCCTAAAATACATTCCTTCAGGGTGGTAAATGTTTCTGATCGTTCAGTGCCAGCATCATGTGTGCAACAATGTCATTTCTTTTACAAAACGGTTAGTTCAATCCTTGTTTCTTATTGGTCAATTACTGCTTTATTCATGATAAAACACGTCTATGACCGCTTCAGCCAATGGTTCTATTTATCACTGCGCAACAATGCGGTGTACGTAGTTTTTATTTGAACTTTCTTGCATCCCAGCAAACAAAAGCCTGTTGAATTGCACTACTTGAAAAAATTTTTGCATTTTAATGCATTGCATTTTTAGGGCTTGCATTTTTTTGGGCTGAAATTCAGCATGGATAAAATATTTTGCAAGCATAATAATTAAGTTCTTGAAGTAAAGCTCAAAGTCTTTATATATATAGTTTACAATGAATTGAGAAATGAGTTTTCTAGATTGCAATGCCAAAAAAAGATGTAAGGTAGTCTCAAAAAAAGTACATTTTACTGTACATCTATACTTAATTTAAATTTTGACTCCATGAACGTTTTGACAGGAAAATATTGATGAATAAGCTTAAGAGAAATCTCTTTGACCTTATTTACAAATAGGTTCTTGT
Organism: Pimephales promelas; assembly: GCF_016745375.1. Next base: position 2,686,404 of record NW_024121876.1, on the reverse strand, counting down.
TAGGAAGAGTCCAAACCTTTTTCAATGAAATATCTTCCTGTAAAGAGTTCCACTTTGAAACAACATGAGGAGTGGAAACACAATCATTGAGAAAAAGAAGACGAATACCTATTATTATTTTTTAAAGTAGATTTAAAACATATCTTGCCTACATATGTGTCAGCCGGGTCCGGGAGAGGTACTTCAGGACTGGCCCTGAAATAGCATAATGACACCATTAGGCATAGCACCAAATAAAGAGGCAAAATGTTTTGAAGTAACAGGGATATTACAGTGAGAGAGAAATTCTTGATAAGTAAATAAGTAACCATCCTGATTAAATAATTGGCTAACCCGATTGATCCCATTCTTAAAACAGTTTTCAAAAAATAAGGACTTGTGTTTATAATAGGGCTGTCAAACGATTAATCACGATTAATCACATCCAAAATAAAAGTTTGTGTTTACATAATGTATGTGGGTGCACTATATATATACACACATGCTTGTATATATTTAAGAAATATTTTCATGTATATACTGTATATAGATTTATATATAATTTATATTATATATAAATATTATATATAAATAATATTTTTTTCTTAAATATACATGCATGTGTGTGTATTTATATATATATATATATATATATATACACACAAACAAAATAGTTATACACAGTGCACCCACATATATTATGCAAACACAAACTTTATTTTGGATGCTATTAATCGCAATTAATCGTTTGACAGCCCTAGTTTATAATAAATATTCTTATTATTCCAAATGAAGTAATTGGTTGGAGAAAAATTGTGTTTGAAAATCAAAGACCACACTAATAGTGCTTGTTTGTGGAAATTCGAGAGAGCAACAGGGATCTTGTCAATGCTGAAGTTACACATCAACAGAAAATTCAACATAAAAGTATTATTTTTTATTTTTATTAATTAATTTTAATTTTTAATTTATTAATTTTATAAGTTGCAAAATCAACAAAATTAAAGGGGTGGTTGATAGCGATTTCACTTTGTTCATTTTAAATAGTGTGTAATGTTGCTGTTGGTGCATGAACAGTATCTGCAAAGTTGCAGCGCTGAAAGTTCAATGTAAGCAGAGATATCGTCTTTTAAAAATCAGGAAATATTGCCTACAAAAACGACTCGATTGGGACTACAGCTGGGTTTTAGACGTCACTAACCCACACATTTACATCAAACCCTCCCTCCGGAATATGCAAAAAAGGGCATGGCCATGTTTCTGCGGCTCGTCGAGTGTGTTGTGTCCACCAGCTGTCAGGGCTTCTGTGTTCAGGCTTCCCACAGACTCTGTAGTTCGTCAACAGTGGATACAATTTGTGTTTGATAATAATTGTAATCGTAATCTAGCTCTCTGTGCTGCGCATTTTACGGAAGACAGCTTCCAGAATCTCCACAAATTCAATGCCGGATTCAACAACAAACTGTTACTAAAACATGAAGCAGTTCCGACTTTAAAACCAGAGGCAGCAGATGTTGGGCCACAACCTGTAAGTATGTTAAGACTTAATCATTTTAAATGTATTTGCATGTATAATTCCAGACATAGGCCGAATGTTTTAGTTTTTTCAAATGCCAGCGCTGGCTTTATAGCCACTCTAGTTATGCTATTCCGAGTCTACGACAAACGCGTACAAACATTATGGACCTGCATTTTGTATAGGCTTAGTACTAATGTTTTAAACGTATTTTTCATGTATATACTTTGTGACGTTATTTTTCGATTTGATCAAGAACGTAAACCAGTGCCAACACTGTTTGTGTATATAGTAGCCAGTCAGTTCGATGCTTTTTTGTGTAAGACAAACGTGTATAAAGTAAAAAAAAAAATTACCAAACGTTTTGTAAGAGCCATGATTGGGGAGGTTCTGCTTGCCTCTCTTTATCAACGCTTTCTGGGTCTGATTCTGGCATCTGGCTCATACTGATACTGCAGTTCGACACCATTATTTACATTTGACAGGAACAACACATGCACGTTGCGCCCATAAAAGGTAATGGACGTCCGGACAACGTGCACTAAAACACAACACACCGGCCCAAACTAACCAATCTGAGCCCACTGTTTCTGAGGGAGTGTTTTCATAGAATCAGGAAGTCAACCCTTCAAATGACAAAGGAGAAAGCGCCTTACAATAAAGGTGAAATTTATGAAAAATAAGACTTTTTAAAAAAGAAAACCACAAATACATGTTATATTGCATCCCATAAACACAATCATGCAAATAAAAAAGCAATAAACCACCCATTTTTGATGCTGTTGGACAATTTTTTTTATATAATGTGTCTTATTTTTCCATACAAAATTACATAGTAGTTGATCAATCTTTTTACACATTACTCTATCAAGGTCTAATGAGATGGCTGCATATGTCAAACGTGAGATGCCTTCTGCCTTGGAGAGAAGAATCCTTCCTTTCAGAGAAATCTCTCTGAAGCCATTGATGGGCAAAAAGTTTAAATCACATCTGAGTTTGACATTTTTGGAGATTACTATTCCAAGGTAGGTTATTGACTCTTTGACTTGGATATTACATATACTAGAAACAGAGAATTGTTTGATTTGGCCTCATTGAGCAATGATTTTCTAACGACATTGGGAGCTGCATGTTCTAACACGAGCCACACCACACACACTTAAAGTTTGTGTCGCTTGCAAGTGACGTCACTTGCAGAGGAAGCGCTGGTGTCTGAGTGCAAGTGCAAGTTTGCACAAGTCTGCACACAATTTAAGATTTTGAAATGAAAATGACCCTGGACCCCCCTAGAGGTCTAACCACAAAAATACAGTGGGAATCACAGTAGGCTGTATGGTCAACGAAAAAATAAACATTTAATTATCTCATTATGAAAATACATTATCTGGGTTTTATGACCTAGTTTTGAGCCATAGACATATACACTAGACCTCACCTTGGCTACGGTAGTTCATTGGAGCGAATGCGTCAATAGAGCCGCCATCTTGAAACAGGGGAGCCCCTCCACTTTAATGCATCAGCGTCAATGTAGCAGACACAGGTCTAACGGAAAAAAATCACCATAAGTCATCATGAATGCGATTTTTCTTGTTTTTTTTTTTTGTTTGTTCCAACGGTCAGACATGTATTTATCATTGATTCCAGAAAGAATTTTTTTTTTTTTTTAAACACTCTTCCTAGTTCAGATTTCATCCGTGAACATCATACGCTGCACAGAAGTCCGTCACCATCAATGAATTCGAAGTAAAGGCAGAGATAGCAGCGTTACCTAGCTACTTCCTATGACAAGAGCCCTGTTCCAAGATGGCGGCGGTTTTGACGCATGCTTAGAACCCCAAGGTGAGGTCTAGTGTATATATCTATGGTTTTGAGCCAGGAAAACCCCTTAACTTTCTGCAAAAATACCTACAAAAACCCCTGCTTGTAGTCCCAGCCCAACCCAACACTTCATCATATAAACCTTCATCTATTGACTCATCATCCATAACAACATCAAGCTCAGCCGGGAACCTTTGAGTTGTATTTGATGATCAATTGAACATCAGACCACATTGCTAGAACTTTGCACATTCGGTTTTCATTGGCATGTGTCAAATTTGTGACCCGTGTCAGTGGATAGACTTTTAAACTGTTGTATTTTGTGTTTGCTAAACAAGGAAATTGGTTTTTAAATGTCTTTACTGGAGAAGATAGTTGTGATAGAAGGACATGGAGAAGATGGCACTGAATTTCCATTCACACTGCCCTGTCTATTCGGAAGGTCAGTAACACATTTTATAATTGTGGCTGCATAGGGCCATATTTTATTTTTATATATTATATTATTATTATTATTATATATGGGCAAGTGGGCAACTAATGCTGTTAAATGTATAGTGAGGAAAGAGAAAACAAAACCAATGGATAAAGGTTGAGGGAAAATTGCCTTTATAAACCCGCGGTCCTGGAGGATCAAAGGTTCCTGGAGCTAAACTGCGTCCCAAATCGCATACTATCCGTCCTAAATAGTATTCGAAAATAGAATTAGTGCGTCCCAAACCGTAATATGTTGAAATGAGTGCTTCAAAGATACCCGGATGGTCTACTTTTTCCGGTCAGAATCCGAAGTGTAGATCGATGCACACTCTAACGGCAATATTCCCCACAACCTTTGCGCGTTGAAAGAGCTCGGTTAGAACTACAAACACGAGTAAAAAGTGTTAAAAAAAAAAAAAAAAAAACTACAGACACGGAGGAGAGGTTTAGAGAAAGAGGTTTGAGTGATTGATTAACACTATCTGACCTGACGAAAATGAATTTATTCAATGTTCTCCACATTATATTGCATCTGCAGCAGCATTGTGAACTTCTGTAAAGATACGTTTAGCAATATTACTTTTTAAATGCATCATTATATTCAAATTGCAAAACACGAAGAAGTGTACATGAAAGACCCATGACTGACAGATTAACGTGCTCCTCCGATACGGTAGGAAATCGAATTAAAATGGAGGATTTTAACTGTGACAAGATAATTGACAGGGCAGTTTACAGTGACAGGATGCACGCGACAGAGCCGTCCGTTAAAGATGACACCATGTAGTGTGTTCCAAAGCTTGCCTACTCTTTTGCTACACACTCAAAAGTATGTACTTTTTCTTCACAAAGAGTACATACTTTTAGGGCGTAGTATAAGTAAGCGAATTGGGACGTCCTGCAGAGTTTAGCTCCAACCCTGATCAAACACACCTGAACAAGCTAAAGTCTTCAGGATCACTAGAAACTCACAGGTTAGTGTGTTTGATCAGGGTTGGAGCTAAACTCTGCAGTACATCGGCCCTCAAGGACCGAGTTTGAGAAACCCTAAAGGTAAAAAAAAAAAAAAAAAAAAAGACAAAGACAAACATGCTGATTTAAGGATGCTACATAAAATGTTCGTCAAAAAATCAGATTCAGGCATTCAACATCTCTTAGTATAATTAATTGTATTATATTTACAGTTATGTTTTGCAAAATATCTAAGTTTTGTTCTGTTATCTGTATGTAATAGTGGTTTATGACAGTGGACAAGAGTGAATGGTGACAAATTAAACTAAATTGTTTAAAGGAGTAGTTCACTTTAAAAAAAAAAAAAAAAAAAAAAAACTTTTGCTGATAATTTACTCACCCCCATGTCATCCAAATTGTCCATGTCATTATTTCCTCAGTTGAAAAGAAATTAAGGTTTTTGATGAACACATTCCAGGATTTTTCTCCATATAATGTACTTCAATGGGAACCAAACGGTTCAAGGTCCAAAAGGCAGTCTCAGTGCAAACTACAAACAGTTCAAAGGGCGATTCCAGACGATGAATAAGGGTCTCTCTCTTAAGCATGTGGTGCATGTTGCCACATTCCTTTGAGGTCGTAAAAATCTGATATCAGTCTTAAAGTGCTCTGTAACCAGACACCTGGCCAACAAAGTAACTTCATTTACAGTTATTCATTTAGCTGACGCTTTTATCCAAAGCGACTTACAATTGCGACTTACAGAGGTTGCACGCTTCTGGAGCAACTAAGGGTGAAGTGTCTTGCTCAGGGACACATTGGTGTCTCGCAGTGGATTCGAACCCGGGTCTCTCATACCAAAGGCATGTGTCTTATCCACTGTGCCATCACCACCACTTTACTTCATTTGTGAGTTTAGTTTTGGGGGCAGTTTCATAGCTGTTTATATTCATTAAATATAATGAATATGAATAATTAGTGTGTGTCTGATTGGTCCAGACCCTACAGCAGTAACTGTAATAATTTGAAATGTTCTAGACATCAATTAACAAAAACAAAATGTTACCTACAAAAAGGCACTAATGTAAGAAGCAATTATGGTGAGATGCATCTTTGAATATCAACTTAAACCACATTAAAAACAATGCATAGAAATTATATTCAAATCAAAAAGTTGAAATACTTTTGCCATGAATATCCATTGCTGCTGATATGACATTGAATAAATAAATACACCACATGCATCATAGTTTAATATTTCTCATTCACCAAAAATGCAAATGGACAAAGAAGCAGTTTTAATGTGGACTCTTAACCTTTTTAGGAAGCTGGACTGTGATAATCATATTCAGCTGCCGCAGGTGTCAGATGAGCACCGTAAAATAGAGCTGAATGAGAACAACGAGGTAATTATGTTGTGGTATAACACTATAATTTTGACTGCATTGTTTGTTTCCTTAAACTGGCTCTTTCTTTGTATATAAGAACACATGACATGTTGTTTATTTATTGTCTCTCTCTTGTTCAAGCTCATTTTGACCAATTTAAGCTCTGTGAACCCCTCACGTATTAATGGACACGTCATTAATCAATCTGAACAGTTAAAGCATGGTGATCTCATCATTGATCGTTCTTTCAGGTGATTCTGATTTTTATTTTAATTATTTAAAAAAAAAACATGAAAGTTTTCTGGGATAATCCTTGTTCTGAGAATTAGTTTTGTGTGGTTTCATCTTGTCATTGTTAGGTTCGACCCACCTCCCAAGACACTGACAGCTGGACAAGACAAAACAGTTCAGGTGTGTATATTAATATAATATTAATATATTAAAGTCTTGTGAAACATCTGATAGGTATTTTTTGTTAATTCATCATTTGTTAATTTTGTTAATTTTTGGTTCTGTCATCCTATAGGCTTTGCAAGAGCAGCAGGAAAAAAGCACACCCGTTCATCCAGAGAAGAGGAAGTCAGAACATTCATTTGGTCAGTGATCATGACATTAATTTTCTGTAATATTATTTATTTTGCAACATGTTTGCTGTTAGTGTTTTTTCTAGTTTTGCTAATTCTGCTAGAATATAATTGTTATTGTCATGTGTGCTATACTTGCAGACACTTGTTTAAGAGATGGGTCAAATTTACCACCATCTGTGGATCAATCTGTTGAGAATGATCCTTTTTCTGAGCTCTACCAAAGTAGTTCTACCAAAAAAACAGACATTGTTGCGAAATCACCATGGAAATTTGAGCAACCAAAAACACCTCTTGCAAGACCTCATGTTGATCACGAAGAAGCTCCCGCTGCAGATGTTAAATGTAGCCCTGAACCGGTAACACCTCCAGAACTGGATTTCAAGGTTCATGAATGTGCAGCTCTTCCCCAGATCTCATTTCCTGCAGGTCAGGAAGAGAAACCTGCTGGTGAAATGCCGTCTGTAGGGTCCGTCACCTCCTCTTTGACAGAGAAAGGTGTAACTCCTGTCTCCCAGAAGAGGAGAAACCCCTTGAAAACGCCTCAGAAGTTCAGTGCTTGTGAGATTGTCCAGCAAAATCTCTCAGAGCCTCAGCCTGAGGAGAAAACTCCCAAATCCCTGGAAGGAAGGAGAAGTGTTGGATCACAGGATCAGAGCCTTGATCTCCAAATGCCTTTGGGCCAGCCTCAGACTCCAGGCTCAATAGGCAAGAACACTGAAGTGAAAATGTCACCAAGAACATCCATAAGACCAAATGCTGGCAAAAGGTTTCAAGTCCAAGGTGCTCCATATGAGATTAGGGCAATACCTAGTTATAGGATCAAAGGTGAGACAGAGTCTTTCTTCTGTTTTTCTCCTCATGAACACAGCTATTTTTAACACCTTAGAAGTAGAGATGCAAAAGTAATCGCTCACTCATTCTCATTTCTGAATTACAACAATTCACCTCTGTCTATTACACATTTGACAAAATACCAACGGAACATTCAAATTCAAAGGCTGCACCCTTCAAAGACCGGTTGCGTCCCCGCGGAGTGACAAAGGAGGCTATCCCGATTCTAATGCGACTTCAAATGCATCCTTCGTTTCTCGGGCAATAAAGCATACAACTGATGGACCCTTCGCTTGCAAAACTTGTTGTAATATTTTCTTTTTTGAAGGGCTCCAGGTGCGGACAGCTGAATTTATTAAAATGAGGGCTGACCATGACTATTTATTTACCGGGGACAAAAACTCAGCCAGTGAGGCTTGGGGGTAAGGCCTATTTCCACTTGGCTCTCTTGTGTATTATAGTAAATTGTCCTCACCCTATTCAAAGCCCTCAGCGATAAGACAACCAATAGATAAGCCAATAGTCTTTCACTTTGATGTTTTTTTTTTTTTTGTTGTTGTTGTTGTGGTGTCATGCAAGGTATGTTTACAAATGTTTTAACCAAACCTGAGGACTTTTGTATCCATTTCCTGCTGTGTCATATTTTGTAATGTTAAGATTGCACTTATGTCAAGATTGCACCAGTCTTAATGTTTTTCATAAGTGTTTCTCTTGTTTCAGGGAAGTTCTGAAGAAAATGGGCCTGCTGGGGAAGCACACTCCCACAGAGGCCAGAGGAAAATGGAAGTACTTAAAAAAAAAATACAAAGTAAGCAAGTTAATTGGCACGTCTTTGCTGAAATGTATTGTGCTGTTGTTGTTTTTGTTAACCGGCATGGTTTATTTGCTCTGCCGTAGGATTGCATACGTAAGGGAGAGAGTGCTAAAACTTGGCAGTGGTTTGCCCTCATGGATAAGGTGTTGGGAAAGAGACATTCAACCAACCCCCGTTTCCAACTTGCCTCCTCCCCTGAAGACACACCAGACTCAAGTTCAGCAGAAGATGAGGAGGAGCCACGACCACCACCAGCCAAGAGAAAAAGAGGCCATGTCGATGAGCTGATCGAGGTACGGAAGACATCAATTTTCAGGAGAGGTAGAGGAGAGGAGAGGAGAGGTAGAGGGAGAGGAGGAAAGGAAAATTGTATTCATTAATTTGTCTATTTAAACCTGAAAAGAGATTATAAACCAGCAGAATACCTGAGCTGTGTGAAAGAGCATAAAGTAAGAAAAACCCTAACCAGATACAGGCTGAGTGACCACAGTCTGGCCATAGAGAGAGGTGGAGACAGAAGAACACTTCCTCATACACTGTGATCATTATCACAGCATTAGATCAGACTGTTTCTCTAGATTCCAACAACTAGATCCAAATTTTATGGCATTGCCAAATTCTGAAAAATGTATTCATATTTTTGGGAGAAAACTCCAGCTCAATCACAACAGCAGCAAAGTATGTAACAGCCTGCCACAAACTACGAGAGTCAGTCAGTGGACAAAACTAAAGTCAGAATGTTGGTTCAAAACTCTTTTTATTTTTGTGTTTATTTTTATTTTGATATATAAATGTATTCATACATTTGTTTACCAATTCATTTATTGATTATTTGTATGATTGCCTATGATGTAATGGCCAATGCTTTGGCAATACTGTATAGGTCATTCAAAGCTCATTTGAATTTGAGAGGTAGAGGGAGAGGCGAGAGGTAGAGGAAAGGAGAGAGGTAGAGGAGAGGAGAGGAGGTTCTCTTTAGTTGGGGCTCAGCGCTGTCAGCGGTGTTTTCTGTTGCAGCAAGAATGTCGCTCCAGTGCTTTCTTTGTTTTAAGTTTGGCCTCCAGTAGCTCTGTAGTGAACTTTTACACTTATGTCCACTCACAGACAAAATTTCCCTCGATTCGAGACCAGCATCGGACAATCTCTGCACCATAGTGTTGCGAAGGCAGTGATTTGTGTAAACCTTGGAGGTGCCTGCTGCTTTACAAATTCTCGGCAACATAGTTGCGAGGTAGTTCACACCCTTAGGCTCTCTTGTGTACCTGCAACAGTCAAAAACGAGAAAAACCTTTAACACAACAAGGTTTAACACAAATTATAAATAGCTTATATGATTTATGTGCCGCTGCGTGATCTACGTACCAAACATATTTAGAGAGGTTTTTCTTTTGGGGGTGAAGGTAAAAAGCAGGGGGGTTAGATGGCAGAAGAGAAAAGTACTTCTCTAGAGAGGCAACGGGACAAAGCGGGTTCCCAGTTTGTTGGAACATGAAGCCCCGCCTGCTATCCTTATTTCTGTCAGGTGGGTCCTTATGGTTTTTGTGTCTTCATTGAGGCTCATTGTGACATACTTTAGACCATTTTCGTTTGTTAAAGGGTTAGTTCACCCAAAAATGAAAATTAAGTCATTAATTACTCACCCCCATGCTGTTCCAACCCCGTAAGACCTTCGTTCATCTTCGGAACACAAATAAAGATATTTTTTATTGAATTTGAGAGCTAGATCTGTCCTACATAGACTGCCTAAGGGACTGGCTCTTGACGGCCCATAAAGTCATTAAAGAAAAGGTTTAAATATTCCATGTGCCTACAGCGGCTCAACTATAAGTTTATCAAGCGACGAGACTACTTTTTGTGCGGAAAAAACATAAATAACGACTTTATTCCACTATTCTATTACTTCCTTATGGGCGCATGCGCGAGAACTGAGACGAGGACGTTCTCCTTCGACTACTTCTTGTTACCGGCTGCTCACCGCTTAGGAGTTTTACCGCCACCTACCGTATAAGATGATGATCCATATATAAGGCGCTCCGGATTATAAGGAACACTGTCGTTTTTTGAGAAGATTAAAGGCTTTTAAGTGCACCTTATAGTGCGGAAAATATGCTAATTGAAAAGCGTATGTACAGCGCGCATCTTCCTCTGCTTGTAAACAGAAAGTTTTGCGCTTCCAGCTATATCAGCACATCATCTTATACGGTAGGGGGCGGTAAAACTCCTAAGCGGTGAGCAGCCGGTAACATGAAGTAGACGAATGAGAACGTCCTCGTCTCAGTTCTCGCGCATGCGCCCATAAGGAAGTAATGGAATAGTGGAATAAAGTCGTTATTTATGTCTTTTTCGCACAAAAGGTATTCTCGTCGCTTGATAAACTTATAATTGAGCCGCTGTAGGCACATGGAATATTTAAACCTTTTCTTTTAATGACTTTATGGGCCGTCAAGAGGCAGTCCCTCAGGCTGTCTATGGAGGACTGATCCAGCTCTCAGATTCAATCAAAAATATCTTTATTTGTGTTCCGAAGATGAACGAAGGTCTTACGGGGTTGGTACAGCATGGGGGTGAGTAATTAATGACTTAATTTTCATTTTTGGGTGAACTAACCCTTTAAAATGCGGAATGAGTCTGGAATGAGTTCTCAGTTCCCCTCTTTTCCTCTACGTCCAAAGTGTAACTGCACGTCAAACCAGACTTTGTTACGAGTCCTTCAGGTGTGTTGGGATTTAAGCGCATCGGACAGTTTTATGGTGCTTTATGGTGTTTTATCGTCAATAAAGCACAGCTATTGAACAGTCAGAATCAAGGATTGGAACTAACCGTTTCATACATGTCAATAAAAATCAATAATGTATCATATTTTTAAAATGAAAACAAAAAGATCATGTTCATTTTGTTATAAATATATCTGCAGTGAAGATAATCAATGCATGGCCTTTAGGCTAATTTGTTTATGATTTGTTTAAATGAAAAGAGGCAAAGTGCTGTTTTATAACATATTTTGTTTTATTGTTGACGAAAATAGAGTTGTAGCATATCGTTTTATTGTTGCCTACTACAATATAAAGAGATAACAGGAGTAATCCCAGACATTTTGAGCGATCTCGAAACACATTTTCGGACAGACTCATCACGGAGACTCACTAGTAGCCTAGAATTGTTTAACTACTGCGCTCTGTTACCGGTAGGCGTGGCCTCCTAGGGAAATGAAGCAAGTGCATTCTGGGAGTTGTTGTCTTTCATCCACATAAAAATACATTTTCTGGCTTTTCTCAGTCTAGAAAGCTCCAAATTCAAAAATAAGTTCACAATTCTTCTACAGAAATGACCCATTTTAAATACACATTCATCTTTCCAGAGGTGAAGTATCCCTTTAGTTACAGCCACTGATTTGGCAGTGACTTATCGTATGACGCGGTTCGAGCAATGAGCCAACATCCATTGAGTTTGTTTGTTTGTTTGTTTTAATTATATAGGTTACTTGTCATTTAACATGCTAACATCACGTGACAGACATGAAAGACAATTGGTATTATTTCTGTCAAAGGAAAGAATTATTATTATTAATGTCAAAGGATGGAATTATGATTATTGTAAGTAGTATACTTATATATATATATAATTTACGATTTATTTATTTTTTTCATTAATTTTCTGATTTGTCCCCCACAGATATCAGATGAGAGCACACAGTCCCCGACCCAAACCCAGGCCAACACCCCACAGCCCGGATCTCCTGACTCCCCTTATGTGCCATCACTCTTCACACCTAAAACTTCTCGCCGCACTCTCGCTTTAGAGAGAACGGCTGAGGAAGATCAGCCATGTGTCCTGAACGGCATTAATAGCAAGCCAGATGAGGTAGAGCATTTTCTTTTAAGTTTAGCTGGGCCATTGAGACACCTTCCTCCACGCTCTCGATCCGAGGTTAAAATCAAATTTCAACAGATTTTACATGAAGCAGAATTTAACAATCAGGAAAACAGTATCAGGCATACATAAACAAACACACACACACACACACACACACACACACACACACACACACATTCACTTTCAAATAGACAAAACAAATGAATACATATGTAACAATCAACTTTATTTTTAGGGGCCAAGCACCGAAGGTGCAGAGACACTTTTTGAAATCGTTGGCGTTCTTATTAATATTCTTCTTCCATTTCTTCTTCTTCTTTCGCTCTGGAAGTCTATGGCAGCACATAGAACCGTTTGCGGGAAAGTTATGAAGTCTGTCTGAACTGTCACTATAGCAAATTTGGAGTCTCTAACTCAATCCCTCTAGCACCTCAAACTTTCCAAATTTTCACTCATGTTTATGCTTATAACTTTTGAACCGTAAGGGCTAGAAAACCAAAACTTTCCCCAATGATTCCATGACTCAAGTCGATTTGATTGTAAAATTTGCCCGCCATTTTGAATTCAAAGAAGAAAAAAAACTTTTTCGAACTCCAACTATGCTGTTGCTCCGATTTTTGAACAAAAATTTAAATAGACCAAAGAGCTGTTGAAGGACACCAGGAAGAAAATTGCAGCTGCACCAGGCTGGGAAGAGTGGATCTACAATAGGCGAGCAGCTTGGTGTGAAAAAATCAACTGTGGGAGTTATTGTAAGAAAATGGAAGACATACAAGACCACTGATAATCTCCCTCGATCTGGGGCTCCACGCAAGATCTCATCTTGTGGGGTCAAAAATTATCATGAGAACGGTGAGCAAAAATCCCAGAACTACACGCAGGGGATGCTGGGACCTGCAGAGAGCTGGGACCAAAGTAACAAAGGCTACCGTAAGTAACACACTACACCGAGAGGGACTCTAATCCTGCAGTGCCAGGCGTGTCCCCCTGCTTAAGCCAATACATGTCCAGGTCCGTCTAAAGTTTTCCAGAGAGCATATGGATGACTCGTTGTGTTTGGAGGAAGAAGAATGCAGAGTTGCATCCCAAGAACACTATACCTACTGTGAAGCATGGGGGAGGAAACATCATGCTTTGGGCTGTTTTTTCTGCAAAGGGGACAGGAAAACTGATCTGTGTTGAGGGAAGAATGAACAGGGCCATGTATCGTGAGATTTTAAGCCAAAACCTCCTTCCATCAGTGAGAGCCTTGAAGATGAAACGTGGCTGGATCTTCCAGCATGACAATGATCCCAAACACACCGCCCCGGCAACGAAGGAGTGACTCCGCAAAAAGAATTTCAAGGTCCTGGAGTGGCCTAGCCAGTCTCCAAACCTCAACCCCATAGAAATTTTTTGGAGGTAGTTGTTACCCAGCGACAGCCCCGAAACATCACTGCTCTAGAGGAGATCTGAATGAAGGGATGGGCCAAAATACCAGCTACAGTGTGTGCAAACCTGGTGAAGACTTACAGGAAACGTTTCAGGAAATGTTACAAAGTACTGAGTTGAACTTTTGTTATTGACCAAATACTTATTTTCCACCATAATTTACAAATACATTCTTTAAAAATCCTACAATGTGATTTCCTGGATTTTCTTAGTTAAAGTGTACCTTGAAAATTACAGACCTCTCTCATTATTCTAAGTAGGACTTGCACAATCAGTGGCTGACTAAATACTTGTTGGCCCCACTGTATATGGTGCCTCTTGTTGGCGAAACATGTATAATAGAACAAAACATTAAATTGTCATTGATTTCAATACAGTATTGTGATATAAAATATTATACTTAATGAATGAATTGGTGTAACATTATGAAACTCAGTATGTGCCATCAGCACCATTGCCTGAAGGTACACAAAAGATTTTGAGACAGTGCCTTTGGTAAAAAGTTGTAATGAAATTTCCAAAAATGCTAATAAATTTGGAATAAGTTAGCCTATTGCAATGAAACTGGAATCTCTTGGGTTACGTTTCAGTTTGCCATATTTGGCCGCACTTCCTGTCTGCCATCTTGATTTTTGTTCAATTCCTACTTTTTCAAACTCCTAGACCGTTTGTCCGATTTTCACCAAAATTTTATCATATCAGCTCCAGACCATGCCGACAAAATGGATTTCTTGGCAATTAGATGTTACCGTTTTCCTATATCGCAGAGACAAAATAAACGCATGATGCAAAAATTACTCTGAAGCTATATCTCTGCAATTCTTTGAAATATTGACACCAAACTTTGTATGTTTTGTTGTCCTAGCATTCTGACCATACCACTTCAATTTCGTAACAGCGCCACCTTTTTGTTGAAAGTGATAAACCATTAAATCATAATATAACTGACTGTATATATTATTATTTAGCTATTTTGCCTTACAATCTTACAATGTCGTCAATTGCTCCTTGCTGTAGTTGGTCACTCCCAGGCATGTTGGCATGTCTTATTGTCGTTTTGCGTTCGGCCCTGACAATTGCTGCTTGCAGTGATATTTTATAATTCATTTTGTATATGACATGAAAATTCATCATTAAAGTATATATTAAAAGCATTCATTTTCCCCAGTCATTTATTGTCCTTGTTTGATTAAGATAAATATTCTCTGTCATGGCATTTATATTTATAAACCACACGTATAAACTGTTCATAGCATGTACATAGCTTGTAAAATATTTACATTCTTGCTAAAGCTCTCCTGGATGGATGCAATTGCATTTCGTTGCTTGTAGCCTATAGGCAAAGAATAATAATATATCATTCTAATAATAAATGTCTAATATTATATAATTAATATAACAGCAAAGCTAATGATCTTTAAGGATACAAAGGAATTATCAGGTCTATACAATTTAAAACCAAACAAATAATAATAAAAAAACAACCTTTAAGATGAAGGAAAAAAAATGTTTTATTTTAAATGTCAATTTACATTAATGTGTACAATTACACAATATACAAATATTACAACATAAAGGAAACCCTTTATACCCCTTCCATATTTAGAAACAAAAAAGGGACACATTGGCACATTATGTACCGTACTTTCCTTTGCTGCAGTTTGACAAGACAACTTTTATTTTAATGCAAGGGCGTAGGTTTGGTTTTGAGATTGGTGGGGACATTCCCAGAAGCTGATCATCCTAGCTCCTCCCCCTCCTGCTGCTGCTGCATATTCAACAGAGAGGAAGAAACGGGTTTCTTTTACATAGCATTTTCGAGTCATGAATATTGAATCATGTTTAATTTGGACTTTTCTCTGCATGCTTCTTGAGGTGGACACCATAGATCTCCATTATATGACTGATAGAAAACAACGGTTTGACCTAAAAATATAAAAATTGAAATTATACTGCGGAAGCAAACTAAAGACACCTACATCGTGGATGCCCTCGAGGTAAGCTGAAACATACCAACAATTAATTTCAAAGTGAACTATCCCATTAACAACTGAGACAGTCAGCGAGCAGGAAAGAAAAAAATTATGAAAAATGAATTAAACAAGACTTTAGGGATTTTTCAGAAAGAAGTCAGTGGGTAAGAATTCAGTGTTTTTACCCTTAAAGTCTGAAGATAGATCATCATCTGGCTGGCTTTCACTCTAGCCCTATTTATTTAACTAGTTTTACCAAGGCTAACGTTAGCACTTGTACTGGCATTTTCTAGTACAGGGGCCTGTTTCAGAAAGGAGGTTAAGTGAAAACTCTTAGTAATTTTAACCCTGAAATGAGGGAAACGCTGGGTTTTCCGTTTCAGAAAGGGGGGTATTTGATATCAAAAATATCAAACCCAAGAAAGCAGAGTAAGTCAAGCCCGTTTCTGGAAGAGAGGTAACTTATACTCAGAGTCAGTTACCATGGTAACTTACTCTGTGAACCTAACCTGGTAATACTAAAATGTAATTGTAGCTTTTTTTTGTAATACTAAAATGTAAATGTAACTAAAATGTAACCTGGTAATACTTAAATGTATTTACACAGTCTTTAAGGATATATATATATATATATATATATATACAGGGGTTGGACAATGAAACTGAAACACTAGCCAATGTTGGAGGTTTCACATCTATATGCCTGGCGGCCAATCTTCAGAGTGAAGCACGGGTGGATCAGTGATGGTTTGAGCTCCAATATCATGACAATCCTGATTGTATTTGATGGACACGACACTGCCGAGGACTACCAAACCCTTCTGGAGGATCATGAGCACCTGATGCTCAAACCGTGTATCAGCATGATCATGCACCAACACACACAGCAAGACTTGTGACAGAAGTGTTTGATGAAGATGAAAGTGACGTTGAACATCTCCCATGGTCTGACAGTCACCAGATCTGAATATTATTGAGGTGTTTTGGAGGAGCGAGTCCACCAGCATCATATAGTGACCTGGACACTGTTCTGGAAGAGGAACGGCTCATAATCCCTCTGGTCACTGTGAAGGACTTCTATCTGTCAATTGGTGCTGTATTTGGATGCAAAATGAGGCCCTCACCATTCTAACAAATTATTGTGTAGTAAAACCAGGTGTTTCAGTTTTTTTGTCCAACCCCTGTAGATATATATATATTGTTTGTCCATGGTTTAATTGACTAAATCTGTTTTGCAGCACTTTGCCCAAAAATAAAAGGATTAAAACGTTTGCTGAACTTTTATTTGATTACCACCGTTTTTGATAATATTTCTATTAAATTGTTAAAAAAAATTGGAATAAAAAACATAAAATAGAACTCAATTATTTTTCAAACATAATTTAATAAGTTATTAATGATAAAAAATAAGATGTTAATCGTATTCATAATCAATTATTGAAGTTAGTTGATTACATATGTTTTATTGAACAAATGTTTAATTTATTTAACTGTCATTTTAACTGATGATAATAATAACTATAATTTAATAATGCAGTTTATATCTTTAATAATTGTTTAATACCATAAACCGAGATATTATCTGAGACAGTTCTCATACTGTGAAACTCTCATACGTTACAACCTTTCTTTTACTGTCTATGTTTACAACCCCACATGGGGGAGTCCCCCACCCCACCCCTATACTGTTAAACAAGTTACTCAGCAAATTTTACTCATGTTTTAAATTAACTACTTTTTACTTGAGTAGATTTTTAGACTGGTATTTTTACTTTTAATTAAGTAAAAATGTATCAAAGTTATAGTAGCCTACTTTAGGTTGAATAACATTCTTCCAGTTTTAACTCTCGATATTATAACAGTAAGTTACTTTAAAGTAGTTATGAATTATTAACTACAAATGACATCTTCAACTGTGTAGTTAGATTAATCTTCCAGTTTCTAGAGATAATTACTATCTCTAGAAAGTATTGGTCTACATATTACTAATTGCTAAATCCCATATAGACAACCTCAACCACTTGAACAATACAAGAAGGAGAAAAAAGTTAACAATATACAAATTAACAATATACAATTGCATGAATTATTCTTGAATTGATCAAAGTGTGTAGAGGGAGAAGGTAAATGTACCTTTTAAAAATGTATGTTAAATCCACTATTGTTTTATACTGAATTGGTCTATAGTTTATGCAGTAGCCTATTTAATGTAATTGCATCATATTTTATTTTAAATTACAGAAGAATTAAGAGTAATCCCTTTAATTAAATTACAATATTTAGATTACTTGGTAATTAATTACACCCAACACCTCTTTTTGTCTGGCGCTGTTGCCATGGTGACTCATAATATCTGCGCTCCATTGATAATGTCTTTTTTTTATAGTTGTGGCTTTTAATAGTTGTGTTTAAGGGACAGGCAGCTAGCGGATAGTGAAGACAAGGAAATGTTTGCTGTATGTGACAAAAAATGTTTTGGCCTAAAAAACGTGTGACATCGCTTAGAGCACTGTTAAACAGTGTGTAAATCAAAAAATATGATCAAAGGGGACCACCTGTCCTGTATTTGGTGAAGCTGTGTGAAGCTTTGTTGTCCCGCGTCATAAGCAGTGTGCAGCATTTTAATTTTGTCTGTATCATTTTATCGTCCTTTAAATTACAATTCTAATGTTGCCTTTCTTAATGAAACGTACCAACATTCAAGTGTTGCTAAAAAATAATACATGGAGCTAATGAAATTACTTTAAAATTAAAGTAAGGTATTTTTTAATAAAAAATAATATCTACATTTGAACATAGTATTATACTGCATATGCAAAAAACAAACAAAAAAACATAAATAAAGAACAAGATACGTTTATGTTCACTAAAAGAAAACTTAAAAGTATAAACTACTAAACTATAGTTTACTGAGAGTACACTTCAGTGTGTACTTTCTTAAACTAATACATGTGTGTGTGTGTGTGTGTGTGTGTGTGTGTGTGTGGAGAGAGAGAGAGAGAGTGTATGTGTGTGTGCATAATGTTAAAGATATATTTTGACTGAAAGTAAATTGTTACTGTAATAAAAAAAAAAAACTCTTTGAGTGATCCCTGTATTTACATACAATCATCTGGGCTAAGCCCTGGATGTCCTTCAATGCTGGAAACAATGCTGGAATAAAATAATACATTTAATTATCTCATTATTAAAATACTTTATCCGGGTTTTATGACCTCGTTTTGAGGCAGGAAAACCCCTGAAATCTCTACAAAAAATACCTACAAAACCCCCTGCTTGTAGTCCCAGCCCAACCCAACACTTCATCACAATATTAACCTTCATCTATTGACTCATCATCCATAACAACATCAAGCTCAGCCGGGAACCTTTGAGTTGTATTTGATGATCAATTGAACATCAGACCACATTGCTAGAACTTTGCACATTCGGTTTTCATTGGCATGTGTCAAATTTGTGACCCGTGTCAGTGGATAGACTTTTAAACTGTTGTATTTTGTGTTTGCTAAACAAGGAAATTGGTTTTAAAATGTCTTTGCTGGAGAAGATAGAAGGACATGGAGAAGATGGCACTGAATTTCCATTCACAGCGCCCTGTCTGTTCGGAAGGTAAGTAACACATTTTATAATTATGGCTGCATAGGACCATGTTATATATAATATATGTATTTGTATAAATTATATTATTATTATATATATGGGCAGGTGGGCAACTGTAATGCTTTTAATGTAGCTACAGTGGGGAACGAGAAAAAACAAAACAATGGATAAAAGTTGAGGGATAACATGGGGCGCCGTTTGTAAAGCGGTTCTCGCTGAAAATAACAGCAACATTTTGTCACGTTTAGCTTTACCCTATGTTTAAAAAACTGGTATGAATTTTTGACAGTCACTTTTTAGCACATTTACATCAATATTTGTCAACTTAGAGATATTTTAAATAGTGAAATCTAAATATTAAATGTTACACCTAAATGTTAAATCTAAATGTTGAATCTAAATCTGAATGTTAAATCTAAATGTTGAATATTTAGTTTCGGGTGAAACAAAATATTTAGCTAATATGCTAATTGAAAATGCTGGTAACTGGAAGTGCCAAAATAAAAGCTTGAGGAGGTGTTTATAGTGTCAAATAACGAAATAAAAAACATCTCATCCGGGGAAATGGACTCTTGGACATGGATTATCTAAAATAATAAACACGTTTGGAGAAACTGTATTTGAAGAGTAGGCTACTTTGTGGTGTCACTTTTATGAAAGGTGCGGGACTTATGACTTGTAGCCATAACAGCCAGCCGCAAAGGGGCTCAAAAAGGCCAGCAGAGCCTTTCCTCACACGGCCCTGACCAGGTACGGTACTGTCGCTCATGCTTGGCAAAAATGTCAAACAAATTATTATTTTAGATACTTATTATCGCGATAATCCATGTCCAAGAGATTGTTCTTATTCATTATTTGACGCATACTGACCTCCTTCAAGCTTTTATTTTGGCACTTCCGGTTACCAGCATTTTCAATTAGCATATTAGCTAAATATTTAGTTTCACCTGAAACATTTAGATTTAACATTTAGATTTAGATTTTAAGTTGGCGTGAAACGAAAGTTGAGATTGAGTCGCCAGCTGAGGAAAGTGAGTCGCTCGCTCCGTGAGGAAAGTAATGCTGCGTTCCAGGCAGGTTTTTGAGCACGTAAATCACGACTTCAAACCACGACTTACGACTTTGTACCATTCCAGGTCATTCACGCCAAACTACCTAACGTTAGATGTAAACAAACCAGCATGGCGGACCTTGTTTATTTGTGGGAAACTGGGGAGGAAAAATAACGCATGAGGCAAGATAAGCTGTTATACTCTTTATTTTACTTTATTTATATATTTATCCTTGCACTCAATGGACTGAAAACTAGTTAACGTTATATTGTCCTAAAGTGTATTCTCACGGTGTACCGCCTGCAGAAACACTGCATCAGTAGGGGCTGTCATTGGTTCGCGGGCTAGCTATGTGTCTCGCGGGAGGATCGCACTCCATTTTTTTCTTTTGCCGAAAGTGCCCATGTTCTCAGGCTTGTTTCATACGTGTGCCCTGTGACAGACATGTTATGTGTGCTGTGTTTCCATAAGGCTAGTCATTATTTTAGTCTTTTTTTTTCTTGTTATGAATTGTATCCTATTTTCCGTTATTACAGTTAAATATGCGAAGTGATATGCAACTGTAATGCGGTCAAGACCTGCCGGGAACTACTTTAGCCATGTGTTTCCCTGAAAATAATAATTTGCACAACTTAGAACGTTCGTCAAACAATCAGATTCAAGCATTCATCATCTCTCATTCATTTTATTATTACAGTTATGTTTTGTAAAATATTCACTTATCTAAAATTTGTTCTGTTATGTAAAAGTGGTTTATGAAAGTGGACAGTGAAAAGGTGACAAATTAAACTAAATTGTTTAAATATGCATGTTTAATGTGTAGAATTCATAAAAGAAATCTTGAGCAACAAATTAATAATGTACATGATTATATGGTGCATACTATAACTTTCGTCTGCTGTAACTGCAATTATTTGAAAAGTCAATGAACAAAAACAAAATGTTACCTGCAAAAAGGCACTAATGCAAGGAACTATTGATAGAATTATATTTTAATCTATGTAAATAATTTATGGTATCTATAACTTACACCACATTATGCATAGAAATTATATTCTAATCAAAAGGTTGAAATACTGTTGATTTTTGCCATGAATATCCATTGCTGCTGATATGGCATTGAATAAATAAATACACCACATGCATCATAGTTTAATATTTCTCATTCACCAAAAATGCAAATGGACAAAGTAGCAGTTTTAATGTGGACTCTTAACCTTTTTAGGAAGCTGGACTGTGATAATCATATTCAGCTGCCGCAGGTGTCAGTGGAGCACCGTAAAATAGAGCTGAATGAGAACAACGAGGTAATTATGTTGTGGTATAACACTATAAGTTTGACTTCATCTTTTGTTTCCTTAAACTGGCTCTTTCTTTGCATATAAGAACACATAACATGATGTTTATTTATTGTCTCTCTCTTGTTCAAGCTCATTTTGACCAATTTAAGCTCTGTGAACCCCACACGTATTAATGGACACGTTATTAATCAATCTGAACAGTTAAAGCATGGTGATCTCATCACAATCATTGATCGTGCTTTCAGGTGATTCTGATTTTTATTTTAATTATTTAAAAAAAAAACATGAAAGTTTTCTGGGATAATCCTTGTTCTGAGAATAATTAGTTTTGTGTGGTTTCATCTTGTCATTGTTAGGTTCGACCCATCTCCCAAGACACTGACAGCTGGACAAGACAAAACAGTTCAGGTGTGTATATTAATGTATAAATATATTAAAGTCTTGTGAAACATATGATGGGTATTTTTTGTTAATTTATCATTTGTTAATTTTGTTAATTTTTGGTTCTGTCATCCTATAGGCTTTGCAAGAGCAGCAGGAAAAAAGCACACCCGTTCATCCAGAGAAGAGGAAGTCGTTGCATTCATTTGGTCAGTGATCATGACGTTTATTTTCTGTAATATTCTATAAATTTATTTTTTGCAACATGTTTGCTGTTAATGTTTTTTCTAGTTTTGCTAATTCTGCTAGAATATAATTTCATATCATGTGTGCTATACTTGCAGACACTTGTTTAAGAGATGGGTCAAATTTACCACCATCTGTGGATCAATCTGTTGAGAATGATCCTTTTTCTGAGCTCTACCAAATTAGCTCTACCAAAAAAACGGACATTGTTGCGAAATCACCATGGAAATCTGAGCTACCGATGACACCTCTTGCAAGACCTCAGGTTGATCACGAGGAAGCTCCCGCTGCAGATGTTAAATATAGCCCTGAACCGGTAACACCTCCAGAACCGGATATCGAGGTTATTTTATCCTGGTTAGATGAATGTTTTACTGGACCAGCTCTCCCCCAGAGCTTATTTCCTGCAAATCAGGAAGAGAAACCTGCTGATTATATGCCGTCTGTAGGGTCCGTCACCCCCTCATTGACAGAGAAAGGTGTAACTCCTGTCTCCCAGAAGAAGAGAACACCCTTGAAAACGCCTCAGAAGTTCAGTGCTGGTGAGGTTGTCCAGCAAATTCTCTCAGAGCCTCAGTCTGAGGAGAAAACTCCCAAATCCCCAGAAGGAAGGAGAAGTGTTGGATCACAGGATCAGAGCCTTGATCTCCAAATGCCTTTTGACGAGCCTCAGACTCCAGGCCCAATAGGCAAGAACACTGAAGTGAAAATGTCACCAAGAACATCCCCGAGATCAAATGCTAGCAAAAGGTTTGAAGTCCAGGATGCTCCGCATGAGATTAAGGCTACAACATCAAGTCCTAAGAATGGCAATGGTAAGACCATAGCTTCACAAACATAGCGTATTTTCAACCACACACAGTATCGTTGTTTCTGTGTTGCAACTATTAAAATGATCACAGAAGTACTGGGATAAAAGTTTATAGTTTGGATATAAACACTGATGTCTAGCGATCATAAGAGCAATTCACCTTTTGTAAAAAAAACTTGTTGCTTAAAACATCTATTGTATCGATTACATTGTTATGCACTAGTTGGTGACAAGTGACTGTTTATAACATGAGCTTTGTCCCAATTTGGTGGCTGCGTCCTCTGGAAAGCCATTTAAAGTGTGATTGCGTCACATCGGCTCGACGAAGGCTGTCCCAATTCAAAGGCTGCACCCTTCAAAGGCTGATTGCGTCACCGCAGAGTGACAAAGGCTAACCCGATTCTAATGCGACTTCAAATGCACCCTTAGTTTCTCAGGCAATGAAGCATACAACTGATGAACCATTCGCTTGCAAAACTTGTTGTAATATTTTCTTTTGTTTTAGAGCTCCAGGTGCGGACAGCTGAATTTATTAAAATGAGGGCTGAACACAGCCATTTATTTACCGGGGACAAAAACTTAGCCAATAAGGCTTGGGGGTAAGGCCTATTTCCACTAGGCTCTCTTGTGTATTATAGTAAATAGTCCTCATCCTATTCAAAGCCCTCAGCGATAAGACAACCAGTAGATAAGGCAATAGTCTTTCACTTTGTTGTTTTTTTTTGTAGTGCTTTCATGCAAGGTATGTTTACAAATGTTTTAACCAAACCTGAGGACTTTTGTAGGCATGTTTTATAATGTTAAGATTGTGCTGTACTGTTTTTCATTAGTGTTTCCCTTTTCTCTTGTTTTAGGGTTGTTCTGAGGAAAATGTGCCTGCAGGGGAAGTACACTCCCAGAAAAGCGGCACGAAAATGGGACTACTTAAAAACCCAATACGAAGTAAGCAAGTTAATTGGCCCATCTTTGCTGAAATGTATTGTGCTGTTGTTGTTTTTGTTAACGCAGGCATGGTTTATTTGCTTTGGCGTAGGATTGCATACGTAAGGGAAAGAGAGCTAAACCTTGGCAGTGGTTTGCCCTCATGGATAAGGTGTTCCATTTCGAACTTGCCTCCTCCCCTAAGCACACACCAGACTCAAGTTCAGCGGTGCATGGCGAAGATGAGGAGGAGCCACGACCACCACCAGCCAAGAGAAAAAGAGGCCATGTCGATGAGCTGGTCAAGGTACGGAAGACACCAATTTTCTACGAGAGGAGAGGTAGAGGAGAGGAGAGGTAGAGGAAAGGTAGAGGAAAGGAGAGGTAGAGGAAAGGGAGAGGAGAGGTAGAGGAGAGTAGAGGAGAGGAAGGTAGAGGAGAGGTAGAGGAGAGGAGAGGAAGGTAGAGGAGAGGAGAGGGAGAGGAGAGGAGAGGTAGAGGAGAGGAGAGGTAGAGGAGAGGAGAGGTAGAGGAGAGGAGAGGTAGAGGAGAGGAGAGGAAGGTAGAGGAGAGGAGAGGAAGGTAGAGGAGAGGAGAGGAAGGTAGAGGAGAGGAGATGTAGAGGAGAGGAGAGGTAGAGGAGAGGTAGAGGACAGGAGAGGTAGAGGAGGTGTTCTGCGCTATTCATGGTGTCTGAGATTTTCAGTGACACTGGGCAGACCTTACGTGAATACTCACGAGTTTCCTGTTTCATGTTAAAGCGCCACTAAAAATATCCTAAAATACTGGAAATGTCTCTCCTCGTCCAGGCTTCACATGAGCACCAGAGACACAAACTCCCCATCCTGATCTCTTTTATGATTTAAAGGGCGAACATACCACCGCCTATCTCTGTGCTCTCTTTGTTGCCGCCTAAGTAAAATCAGCAATGTGCACTTCTCTTCAGTTGCCATTTTAATCTGAATATGACGTGACCCGATTCTACTACTGCTACTACTATCACCCTGAATAAAAAATCTACTACCCCCTGTTGCGTGACCGTTGTATTGCATTTTACATTTTTCTCAGAGCCCTCTTCTCCGCTGGTTCCGTCCAGCCCTCCCGAACCTGAACTCTCCACTCCGCTGGTTCCGTCCAGCCCTCCCGAACCTGAACTCTCCACTCCGCTGGTTCTGTCCAGCCCTCCCGAACCTGAACTCTCCACTCCGCTGGTTCCGTCCAGCCCTCCCGAGCCTGAACTCTCCACTCCGCTGGTTCCGTCCAGCCCTCCCGAACCTGAACTCTCCACTCCGCTGGTTCTGTCCAGCCCTCCCGAGCCTGAACTCTCCACTCCGCTGGTTCCGTCCAGCCCTCCCGAACCTGAACTCTCCACTCCGCTGGTTCTGTCCAGACCTCCCGAACCTGAACTCTCCACTCCGCTGGTTCTGTCCAGCCCTCCCGAACCTGAACTCTCCACTCCGCTGGTTCCGTCCAGCCCTCCCGAGCCTGAACTCTCCACTCCGCTGGTTCCGTCCAGCCCTCCCCAACCTGAACTCTCCACTCCGCTGGTTCCGTCCAGCCCTCCCGAGCCTGAACTCTCCACTCCGCTGGTTCCGTCCAGCCCTCCCGAACCTGAACTCTCCACTCCGCTGGTTCCGTCCAGCCCTCCCGAACCTGAACTCTCCACTCCGCTGGTTCCGTCCAGCCCTCCCGAACCTGAACTCCCCTCACCGCTGGTTCCGTCAAGCCCTCCCATGCCTGAACTCTTCTTATCACTGGTTATGTCCAGCCCCATCCAGCCAGCGCCAGAGACCGTCCAGCCAGCGCCAGAGACCATCCAGCCAGCGCCAGTGACCGTCCAGCCAGCGCCGGAGACCGTCCAGCGCGAGACCGTCCAGCCAGCGCCGGTGACCGTCCAGCCAGCGCCGATGACCGTCCAGCCCGAGACCATCCAGTCCCCGTCTGCCCCTAATCCGGGGACTCCGCCCAAATATTTTTTTTGGGGGGGCCCAGTGTCCCAGCCACGGCCGCCCGAAGGGTCCTCACCGCCGCGGCCGCACCCGAAGGGTCCTTAACGCTGCGGCCGCCCGAAGGGTCCTTAACGCTGCGGCCGCCCGAAGGGTCCTCACCGCCGCGGCCGCACCCGAAGGGTCCTCACCGCCGCGGCCGCCCGAAGGGTCCTTAACGCTGCGGCCGCCCGAAGGGTCCTCACCGCCGCGGCCGCCCGAAGGGTCCTCACATCCTGCTCCGCCCTGGCCACGCCCTCATCCTGCTCCGCCCTAGCCACGCCCTCATCCTGCTCCGCCTTGGCCACGCCCTCATCATGCTCCGCCCTGGCCACGCCCTCATCCTGCTCCGCCCTGGGGGGCTTCCTTCTCCAGACCACGCCCTCCACAGCCTCCAGGGCGCCCACCCCCCCTCCCCAGTGATGTTACGGTGTGAGGTCACGCCTACCGGGAGGGGGGAGTGATGTCACAGTCTGTCGTCTGCACCAGTCTGTCTCGTCATCTGCACTACACTTCCCAGGATCCTCTTGTCTCCACTCCCGAATTCACTCCCTCATCAGCCACCTGTTCCTCGTCTGTTCATCATTTGATTCCCCTGTGCATTTAGTTCCCTCAGTTTCCTTCAGTCTTTGTCGATCGTTGAACTTATGTTACCGTGTTTTGAGTGTATTGCTGTCGGTTTTGTTCCATTGGATGTTGAAAGTTTAAGTAAAGCGTTTGAATTGGAGCTTTGCATCTTGAGTCTGTCTTCCTCAGCCTACACTCCACCACACCCCGTGACAATAACAGTGCACAGCTCTGAGAACAGATTTTAACATCTGATGTAAATAGACCATTTTGCTAGATGCCATTTAACACTGGTCCAGAAACACTTCCTGTTTCAGTTTGTAACTGTTTTCTTTATTTCACATGTAAAGAAAACATCTTAAAGTTGTTGTTTAACTTGTTGGTTGTATTTTATCCCAGCTTTTGTGTAGTGTTAAAAAACTGAAACAGGAAGTGCTTCTGGACCCGTGTTGTTTACATCTTGCAAAATGGTCTATAGATTTAGCTAGCTATAGGGTAACTGACATCGTGTCCTTGTATGTTGCCTTGCATAAAACAAAATGATTTACAGCAGTCATGATTTTATGGATTAAATAAAACGTACACAAATCTGTATTTCGCTAAAGAAATGCACCAAATCGGCGGCGCTGAGAACTCTCCAGAGGAGGATGCAAATGCCTGCGCTCTTGCGTCACCAAATCACTGTCAAGTCACCTTTATTTATATAGCGCTTTTTACAATACAAATTGTTTCAAAGCAGCTTCACAATAGATAACAGGAAAACAATGTTGAAATAGTATTGTTAAATTCAAAATTAAATGTTAAATGTCCCCAACTAAGCAAGCCAAAAGCCAATGGCGACAAAGGCGAAGAGAGGCGAATATGGCAACAGTGGCAAGGAACCAAAACTCCATCAGGTGACAGAATGGAGAAAAAAAACCTTGGGAGAACCCAGGCTCAGTGTATGTGGCTACCGCGATATTGACGGAACCTGAATGGTGCAAAATAAGTTTAAAATGTATAAGAACTGAGTATGTTTTTCTAATGAAATAAAAAGTTTGCTTATTTGCAAATCATAGCCTATAGGTAAATGTCTGCACTTATCTTTCTTATTAGTGTTGAAGAATGACAAACTGACTACTGTGTATGACTGTTAATTAGTAGTTACTTCATAGTTGTTTTCTTGAACCTTAATTAATAGATAATTAATAGTAGTTCTTCGGGAGGTATGACAGAATTCATTAGCTATTGATTAACTAACTGATACTTAACACAATCATAAAATTATATTACATACTGATTAGTTAACACATCTTCCTTAGTAGTTAACAGTAGTGACTTAAGTGTTAATAAAGAATTACCTATTAGTTCTTCATTAATTCCTTATTAGTTATGCAGTAAGTAGGATACAGTATTCTAAAGTGTTACCAATCATTGTTATTAAATTATTAATGTCAAAGGATTGAATTATGATTATTGTATGTATACTTACTATATATATATATATATATATATATATATTACAACATCGTGTCCTTGTATGTTGCCTTCTATAATATATAATTATATATATATATATATATATATATATATATATAATTTCTTCTTTTTTTTAATTAATTTTCTGATTTGTCCCCCACAGATATCAGATGAGAGCACACAGTCCCCGACCCAAACCCAGGCCAACACCCCACAGCCCGGATCTCCTGACTCCCCTTATGTGCCATCACTCTTCACACCTAAAACTTCTCGCCGCACTCTCGCTTTAGAGAGAACGGCTGAGGAAGATCAGCCATGTGTCCTGAACGGCATTAATAGCAAGCCAGATGAGGTAGAGCATTTTCTTTTAAGTTTAGCTGGGCCATTGAGACACCTTCCTCCATGCCGTCGATCCGAGGTTAAAATCAAATTTCAACAGACTTTACATGAAGCAGAATTTAACAATAAATAAAACAGTATCATGCATAAACAAACACACACACACACAAATCACTTTCAAATAGACAAAACAAATAATACATATGTAACAACCAATAATTTTATTTTAAGGGGCAACTATTGAAATAATTTGCATTCTTAATATTGTTTTTTAATTTATTTAAACAGAGACAATGTGCAAAAAACGTTAATTAAAGACGCTTTGCACCAGATTTAGCTTAAGCTAGTTTCCATCAGTAGTCCCCGAGCAGGTGAATTACAATACAAAATATACAATATAAAATGTAATTAGTAAACTATTCATTCATTCAACCATTCCCCATTACAACCATCAGTAAATCATACCAAGATTACTACAATAAAACGTCACTAAAAGTCATATTTACATACAAATAAATGATTATTCTTCCATTTCTTTTTCTTCTTCTCACCCCATATGACCGCTTGCAGGAAAGTTATGAAATTTGGCTCACTGATAGAGGAGTCTGAACTGTCACTATAGCAAATTTGGAGTCTCTAACAAAATTCCTCTTGCGCCTCCAACTTTCCAAACTTTCACTCATGTTAATGCTAATAACTTTTGAACCATAAGGGCTAGAAAACAAATTAGTTTTTCCAATGATTCCATGACTCAAGTCGATTTGATTGAAATCAATCAATCAATTCCTATGACGTAATTTTCCATCATGAATAATTTATTGGCCATTTTGAATTGTCAGAAAAACCTACTTTTTCTAACTCCTTCTAGGCCGTTGCTCTGATTTTCACGTAAATTGAATCAGATGTTCAGACCATGTCAACAAAAAGTTATGCAATTCATGTCAATTCATCAAACCGCTCTCAAATACCGTGCAAACTAATTTTAAGCTTTGAAAACAAAAGTAAGGCTGTATCTCTGCAACGCTTTATCATATTCAGACCAAAGTTGGTACATGTCATCACAAGCATGCCTTGTGCCACTCGAGTGGCTTAAATACCACTCACTTTCATGTTTTTTTGCACAACCATTGCTGTTTCAACACATTTTTGACATGTTTTTCTGTGTACGTTTTCACGGACTTTGTCCACTGACCATGATTTCGCCATTTCTTTTTTGTACATTTTCTTTTTTCTTTCTTTTTTCTTCAAGCAAGTCAAGCAAGTCGCTTCACAACAGGTGCTACTGCGGTGGCTGTTACTGGCTATTTAATGTTTGATGTCTCGCAAATACAATGACGCTGGTAGTGACGATTCTGTCTGACCATTAGTGATCTTCAGTGTTTTCACGCCACATTTTAGTATTTTCGGAACATTTTGGAACCTCAACAGTGGTGGTACCATTTAAAGCGAATACCGTACCATGCAGTGAAAAAGCGCCACAAGTGAGCCGTACCGAGCCGAACCGTGCCGTACCATGCGGTGGAAAAGTGCCATAACAGATCAAAACATAAAATTGCCATTGACTTCAGTACAGTATTGTGATATAAAATGTCATACTTAACGAATCCATTAGTGTAACATTACGAAACTCATTACGTGCCATCACCACCATGCCCAAAGGTACTCAAAAGATTTTGAGACAGCGCCACCTTTTTGTCAAATGTTAAAATGAAGTTTCCAAAAATGCTAATACATTTTGAATAAATTAGCCTATTGCAATGAAATGGGTCTTGGGTCATGCAGAGAACATACACAACAAGTTTGCCATATTTGATCCTTCACTTCCTGTCCGCCATCTTGATTTTTGTTCAATTCCTGCTTTTTCAAACTCCTACTAGACCGTTTGTCCAATTTTCACCAAAATCGAATCATATCATCTTCAGACCATGTCGACAAAAAGTGGATTTCGTGCTGAAAGATGTTACCGTTTTCCTATATCGCAGCGAAAAAGGCATGATGCCACAATGACTCTTAAATTGTATACATTATTATTCAGCTATTTTGCCTATAATCATCTTTGCTGCAGTTTTACACTCCCATGTGTGCTGGCACGTCTTATCGTCTTCTTGCTCTTGAACTCGATAATTGCTGCTTGCAGCTATATTTTATTAATAATTTTGTATGTGACATTAAAAAATGTATAATTAAAATTTTAATTAAAACCATTCATCTTTCCCAGTCATTTATTTTCCTCTTTTGATTAAGACAACTATTTTATTTTAGTAGTAATGTGTAGCTTGTTAGTGAAAGGAAATATGCTTGTTTTCTAAGGTTGTGTGGCTCTTAAAATAGACTTTTTTGATAAAATTGGTGGTGGTCCTTATGGTGGTGGGAGTAATTATTATTAGCATTGAAATGAATCATTGAATCATTCAAACCTGTGTTAATGACCCTTGTGAAGTCATTGGAAAAGTCTACCCTGAGATACTTGAAACTGGAGACCATTTCCACAGATGCTCCTCCAACGAAGAGGGCCCTCTCCTCCTAATGTCCATGACCATCTCCTTCATCTTCGCCACACAAATGCAGAGGTTTTGTATTTGTGGCAGGGGCAGGTACGGTCAGTTGGCATTTCAGCAAATTTTCCACAGCTTCCGAACAATGATTACCGGTGAGCAGTTCGTACACGACCCTTTTTTTGTAAACACAGAATCCTCCTATGCGAGTAGGCTATTTGTCAGTTAGTCATAATGACAAAATGCATTCCTTCAGGGTGGTAAAGGATTCTGATCACTCAGTCTGGAGTTTTACAGTGAAGTGTTTACCAGCATAATGTGTGCAACATAATGTCATTTCTTAGTATTTGTTTATTGTGCATTATTTTAGAGTTTATCAGAATTATTTTTAATTTCAGATATACAGTTTTTGGATTTCTTTAATGGAAATGTATTGTTATTAGGCTACTGACTCAAAGGCAAAATAAGCAGAAACTATTATCCCTCACTC
Organism: Pimephales promelas; assembly: GCF_016745375.1. Next base: position 2,655,120 of record NW_024121876.1, on the reverse strand, counting down.
AGTTAAAATAGAAGAGCCTATCTTTACATACGTAGAATATATTGCTAATTACAACAGCATTAACATTTATGCATTTGTGCTTTCATCCAAAGCAACTTTGCATGCAAGGTACCATTATGCATTCCCAGGGAATCGAACCCAAGACATTAGCGCTTCTATTGCCATACTGTTGGTTGACCAATACAGCAACAATCAATAGGCTAATATTTTGAAATAATGTAACTTATTTTATCTAAATTTATTCACAATTCTATTCGTTACTGTAAAGGTAAGTGATTTATTTTGATATCTAAATTTGTTTTACTCCTTTTGTACACAACAATATTGCATTTGTTCTTGTTCTGCAATTAAAAAGAAATAATATGAAAATTGTACATATTCGTTCAGTTACAGTGGGCACCATTTTTGTTACAAGTTACAACAGTTACCATCATTTTAATTGTGTGTGGTCATCATCATTCAGTGATTAGTAGATTACAGCCTGTTTTCACAGACAAGTCCCAGACTAAAATGCATGTTTGAGCTGTTAGTGCTGACATTTACCATATGTTTTCATCATCAGTAATGTTATTTTTTCTACGGCATGTTTATAAAAGCTACTTAAATGTCCAAATTTAACTAAGGCCCTCGCATGGTTTGTGAAACCAGGCCTGCGATGAAAAGTGCATACTGCATAATATTAAACTCGGCTCTTTTGTGCTGCCTGCTGCTGCACTCTTTACAGACTAGGGCGGATCGTGTCTAGTTTAAAAGAGCGGTTGCACATTTAACATGATTTGATTGGCCATCTTTACTGTCGTGTTACGTCAACACTAAATCCTATTGGCTACGTCAAGTAGCAAGTATTACTACTGGCCAACCAAATGCCTTCGCGCGGAATTTTGAAAAGTTTTCAAACATTCGTAGTTATGCGCCGCCTTATATTCCTCCGCGGATTGACAGGTAAACTAGTCCCTCACTTTTATAATGCATTGCATTGTATGTTATATGAATCTTCGAATAAGGCTCTGATTGATTATTTTCATTCAATATGTGATATTTTGTTTATGTATATATAGTTAATTACTCTTAGCTGTTTTATTGTATTTTATTTTGCGGAGGGATATATTACCGTCAGTAAAGGCAACAACACGCGCTGCTGTCTGTCGATGGATATAGTGTTAATGTTTGTGGTGCTAGTAGTTTGTGTTAACGGCAGGAACGACAAGGACAACTATCCGAATGCTGGATAATCTGATTTTATTTATAAAATCAGGGCCTAACTTCGATGGAATACACTTTGACATTTTGATTTACGGAACTTCAGGTAAAGAGACGTTTCATTTCACGGATACAAAAGAAACTGTTTAAACTGGCACTATGCTAACGACGGATGCGTAACATTATTTCCGTTAACAATCAAAACAAATCGGTAACTTTATTTTCAATGAACATGACCACAAATACTCTGAAACATAATTTTTCTAGTCGGCCACTAAAACTAAGTAAAATGTGAATTTATATTTTACCTGTCCTTTTTTCCAGTTATGTAATGTTTTAAATGTCTTTGGCCATGTGCTGATCTTCATCTTGTGTTTTCAATTGTGTAATCATGTGAACTAACGTAATATGTAGTAACTATAATTACATTAAAATGGAATATCTTTGTATATAGAATTTCTCTTTGGGTTGCATTTATCTTTGCGGATGATATAAATTACGAGTTATGTCCATAAAACTTTATTGTAAAATGCATTTACAGGACGTCGGTGAAAATATAACGTTACTCACTGAGTTAATTATATTTATTTTGTCTTTTGTGTTTGCTATACAAGGTAAGTTGTTTTAAAATGCCTTTGCTGGGGAAGATAGTCGTGATCAAAAGACATGGAGGTGGAGATGGGACTGAATTTCCCCTCACAGCGTCCTGCATGTTTGGAAGGTCAGTAAAACATCTTTTTACAATAATGGCTTAACTTACATGATGGCTGTGAATATTTTCAACTAAATGCTGTCAAGTTTTTAAAGTGAGGCACGTGAAAAAAACAAAATCAATGGCTAAAATTACTACTACACATTATGATTAAAAGGTAAAATCGAAGTACATTGTTTAAAAACTTTAACGTTTGGTTTAAAATATATGATAAATGGGAAGTGCTAAATATTTACAGTTCTTTGTCCCACATGTGCTGTTCTACTACTCTTGATGCTGGGCGGGCTTCATTAATGTCAAATTGACGTAGACGATCTCTCCAGCCAATCAGAATGCGTTATTACTTAACGGCATCAAATACATGTACTCGTGCTCCTTTTGAAACATCATGCATGTAACAGGTTATGCCCTTTGTTTGTTTAGTGTATTTACAGTTATGTTTGGCAAAATATTAACTTATATTAGTTTTGTCTGTTGATGTTAGTGGTTTATGAAAGTGGACAAAAGGGAATGGTGTCACATGAAACAAAGTTGTTAAAATATGCAGGTTTATCTGTATAATAGAAAAAGGAAATTTTAAACAATAAATTGATAATGTACTTGAATGTGTGGTGCATATATGATTTGTCATGCTGTAATTAAAGAAAAAGTTCTCGACATCAATGATCAAAAATAACGTGGCCTGCAAAAACTAAGGCATTTATGCAAGAAGCTATTACTAGAATATTTTAATAACTTGATGAAACAAGAAATAACCAATAAATGGAAGATGGATGCATGCATCTTTGAATATCGACTTACTTAGACCCCATGCAAAACAATGTATTGAAATATTTTAATGATAAATTTGTTTGAAAATGAAATAAAGTGAATTTTTGCCATGAATAGCCACTACATGCATCATAGTTTAATATTTCTCATTCATCAAAAATGAAAATGGGCTGTATTAAAAGCCATTTTAATGTGGACTCTTTACCTATTTAGGAAGCTGGACTGTGATATTCGTATTCAGCTGCCGCAGGTGTCTAAAGAGCACTGTAAAATAGAGCTGAACGAGAACAAAGAGGTAACTATATTTTGATATTACACTATGCCCCTGGTTTCACAGACAAGGTTTAAGCTAGACCCAGAGTAAAATGCATGTTTGAGCTGTTTAAATTAAGCCTAGTTCACACTACACAACTTTAAACGTCGGCAGATTGCTGCGCTGCTGTTCAAGTCGTTGTGGTGTTCACACAATGTGACAGTACGTAAATGATCTGCAACGGGGTTACACGCTGAAAACAACTGTCACCCAACGATTATCCGGTCCCCAAACCACGTTTTGTCATGAAAACACATGCTAGAAGTGGAATGTGAAATGACTCAAAATAGTTGTCTATTCGAAAATGGACGCCGGGACAAAATTGGTGGTGCAAAAAAAAAGTTGTTTACGGAATGATCAGTTTAGAACCCCCTGTTTTTGATGCGTCGTTTAGTACTTCACACAAAGATAAGTGAGCGTGCATCACCTGCAGGTTTACACTCAATTACAGTCCGACCTGTTGCCGAGCTCGTTAAATCGGGCTTAAAATCCTGTAGTGTGAACTAGGCGTTAAAGCAACTTGCACTGGCATATCTTAAAATGTCAATTTCATTGTTTTGTCTCAAGATGCTCACCAGTTTCTATGCCATATATATATAAAAGTTACTTAAATGTTTCATTTATTGTCTCTCTCTTGTTTAGCTCATTTTGACCAATTTAAGCTCTGTGAACCCCACACGTATTAATGGACAGGTTATTAATCAATCTGAGCGGTTAAAGCATGGTGATCTCATCACAATCATTGATCGTTCTTTCAGGTGGGTCTGATTTTTTTTTTTACTATAGTTATGAAGAGGCATTAAGGTTTTTTTCTTGGAGAATCTTTGTTTTGGGAATAATTTTTGTGTGGTTTCATATTGTCATAATGGTAGGTTTGAGTACCCCCCTCCCAAGACACCGAAGAAGAAGAGGCTGTCTACGGCTGGAAAAGACAAAACCGTTCAGGTATGTTGATGTGAGTCTCCAGGGTTTTTCCTGGGTCAACATTGGCCTTTGGTGGTGGCTGACAGACACTATCATCCTTTCTTGCTCTTAAAAAAAAAAGGCTTTGTAAGATAAAATCCTTCTTTACACCTGATCATTATTTTAGTAGAATAAAAAAGTAGCATTGAAATGTTTATTTCAACTAATAGTCTAGTTTTCTACCATATATAATTGAATTAGCAGCTAGCTAACAACAACTTGCTTTTTGAATTATTTTTTTTTCTGGTTTCACCTTACTCCCGTCTAAACTAAACTATTTTTTTGTATATTTTTCTACACATTTTCATAAATAACCTGAAAATACTGTAGATTATTAATGGACAACTCCGGCGCAAAATCGACCTTTGGTCTAATAACACATTGGTACCTAGTCGACCGTTCTCTGAGATTTGTTTTCATGATGATCGAATGTAAAGAGTTTTATCTCTAAAAACTGTTTAGCATATAACGCTATTATATAGGGCACGGAGTAATGAAAAATAAAAATTGCTAGTTAATACCGATAACAAGGCTCAAAATAGCCCCACAGTAACACAATGAGGGTCTCTACATGCAAACCGAAACATTGAGAATGTTCTAAGTGTACAAACAGTTTAATAAGAAGATATTTTATAAAGACAGTCCACTTCACGTATACAGGCAGGAGCCATCTTTGGAAAACAGTCTTAGATACTAACAGTCGAACCACGGACGCTGTGCCAAGTGAGCTGAACTGTATGAATAGCGTTTGTGGTTTGACTTGTCGAACTGTTAGTATCTAAGACCGTTTTCCAAAGATTGCTCCTGCCTGTATACGCGAAGTGGACTGTCTTTATAAAATATCTTCTTATTAAACTGTCTGTACACTTAGAACTTTCTCAATGCTTCGGTTTGCATGTAGGGACCCTCATTATGTCACCGTGTGGGGCTAGTTTGAGCCTTGTTAGTGGTATTAACTAGCGAGACAAGTCAAACCATGTGACTTCATGTGCCGGCGCCTCCGCGTTGTGTTTATCAAATGTCTGGGGTGTGTGGCGATTCTGTCTTCTAACACCACGACACAGGTTTGTGGATCTGAGTATGGCGACTTCGTTTTTATATATCGCGTATCGTTACAGCTAGACATGTGCCGGTATTCGGTAATGCGATAAATCGCGGTGCTGAATATGCACGATATCGCGGGCGCTTCAAAATACCATGAAAAATAATAGATTCAAATTTAGACCTTTAGAATTCGCATTAGCTTATTTTCCATCAACCGCTCAAACACTGCGTATATGCTGTGCAAAACACGTGCGCACTCTGATGTAAACAATCCCCACATGTATAAGCACTGTGTGCATGCGACAGTGAGCACATCTCCAGTTAAAATGCTATTGGTCTTGACTATTTAAATAAAGTGAAAGGAATATGACTTGGCCTGCAAAACAAAATCCGTCAGAAGAATTTTTTTTACTTTAATCCCTGCAGCACGTCACAAAAGGATATTTGGATATTGGAATAATAAATAAAGTAGAACTATCTTAGATGTATTGTACATCTATTTGTTGTTGTTTTTTCTAGGGGTTTCTAAATTTAACACTAGTTAACCAGTGCACATTAAATGCAATATGCTATATTAATCATGAATAAAAAATGGTTTGAGCAGTATTTAAACTGAAAATTGTGTTTCAATTTTGAAATTGCAAGTGAAACTTTGGATTTCGTTCGATTTCAAAAAACTTTAGAAGTCAAAACTAGAATTATGAAGATAGACAAATGTTTGACTTGTATTCTTAAAAAATAATGAAGAAATATAACGACCCTAATTTTTCTTTTTTTTTTAAATTTTTTTTATTTATCATTTATTTCTTGTTAAATTTTGGTTTTTTGATCTTGTAGGTTTTGCAAGACCAGCAGGAAAAAAGCACACCCGTTCATGCAGAGAAGAGGAAGTCGGAGCATTCATTTGGTTAGTGATCATGAAATTTATTTTTTATGATATTCTATAAATTTCTTTGTTTGTTGAAGTTGTTTCTTTCCCCCTAGTTTTGCTAATTCTGTTGAATATAATATAAATTGATATAATTGTCTTGTGTGCTATATTTACAGACACTTGTTTAAAAGATGGGTCAAATTTACTGCCATCTGTGGATCAATCTGTTGAAAATGAACCAGAAGATGGGAAAATTAAAAAGGACAGTATGTCACCTTTTTGTGAGCTCTACCAAATGGTCAAACAAGACCTTGTTGCGAAATCACCATGGAAATCTGAGCAACCAAAAACACCACTTGCAAGACCTCATGTTGATCATGAGGAAGCTCCCGCTGCAGATGTTAAAAGTAACCCTGAACCGGTCACAACTCCATCTACCAAGAAGCGAAGATCCTTGAAATCCAGTTCTGAAGATATTACTGGACCAACTATCCCTCAGAGCTCATTTAATGCAAATCAGGAAGAGAAATCTGCTGATGAAATGCTGTCTGTAGGGTCTGCCACCCCCTCAACATTGACAGAGAAAGGTGTAACTCCTGTCTCCCAGAAGAAGAGAACACCCTTGAAAACGCCTCAGAAGTTCAGTGCTGGTGAGGTTGTCCAGCAAATTCTCTTAGAGCCTCAGCCTGAGGAGAAAACTCCCAAATCCCCAAAAGGAAGGAGAAGTGCTGGATCACAGGATCAGAGCCTTGATCTCCAAATGCCTTTTGACGAGCCTCAGACTCCAGGCTCAATAGGCAAGAACACTGAAGTGAAAATGTCACCAAGAACATCCCCAAGATCAAATGCCGGCAAAAGGTTTCAAGTCCAAGGTACTCCACATGAGATTAAGGCTACAACATCAAGTTCTAAGAATAAAGGTAAGACCGTAAAAACTCTATGGTAGCGATCATAAGAGCAAATCTCCTTTTAAAAATAACTTGGTGGATCAAATAACGATTGTATAGATTACATTTTTATGCCACTAGGTTGTGACAGGTGACTGTTTAAAAAAATGTATGTGCCTTTGAGTCATTCAGTCGAGATTCATCCATCTCGACTGAATGATTCATCCATCCAGTAATTAAAGGAGTAGTTCACTTTTGAGAACTTCTGCTGATAATTTACTCACCCCCTCATCCAATATGTCCATGTCATCCTTCCTTCATTCGAAAAGAAATTAAGGTTTTTGATGAAAACATTCCAGCATTTTTCTCCATAAATGAATGAATCTTTTTCTGATTCATTTAATGAACAAATTGACTCAGAAAAAGATTTGTTTGAACGAGTTTGAACATTAGAGTCAAGAACGTGCATCGCAGTACAGAGCAAGGCGAGCATTCGAGCTTATAAAACTTGAACTTTGTTATATATTTTTTAAATGAGCGATCGTTTCGCTTGATAAGACCCTTATTCATCGTCTGGAATCGTTTAAAGCTCTTTGAACAGTTTGCATTTTGTACTGACAGTGTCTTTTGGACCTTGAACTGTTTGGTTCCCGCTGAAGTGCATTAAATGGATAAAAATACTGGAATGTTTTCATCAAAAACTTTAATTTCTTTTCGACTGAAGAAAGAAAGACATGGACATCTTGGATGACAATGGGGGTGAGTAAATTATCAGCAAGTTTTTTGAAAAGTGAACTACTCCTTTAACAAGTATTTGAGTGAGCCATTGAAAAATTCATTCAAACCCATTTAATAAATAAATTAATTCAAATTAAACATTTTAAATAGACTGTAGCAACTACATTTTGTTAGAACCTCTGGTAAATTACACGTTATTTACAATTGTCTATTCAAAATAGTGAGAGAAACGTGATCTCTGTTTGAAAGAAAAGAATCTTGATTCTCAATTTATCCAGAATCGTGCAGTTTTTCTGGCATGTACACTATTTGTCAATTAGGTAAATGTGGCAAACGTGCTTCATTATTTAAAAATATATCACCGTTACTTTTGTTTGTCCTGCAGATGGTACTTCAATTAATGAGCTGTGCAGCGAAAACAAATCTCAAACCGAAGTAACAGTTCCAAAAGCAAAGAGAAAGCGAGTGTCCTTTGGTGGACAGTTGACCCCTGAGCTATTTGACAAACGCCTGCCCCCGAATTCCCCCCTCCGCCGTGGGGCAACTCCACGATACAGTTTGGGACCTTCCCAGAAACCTCAATCTCTCCTACGACGAGCATCCACCATTGGTCTTTTGGTAATACTTAAAACCTTTTTAAGGACAATAACATTTATTTATTGAAAACGTCCAAAGTTTTTTAATGTTTCTTTATTTTCAGGCTCTTCGACTTGAGGAAACTGCTCCAGATGTTCAAAGTAGTTCTCCGAAGAAAGCTTCACCTAAACGCGCTGCGAAGATTCAGTCACCTGCCAAAAAGTCACCGAGTATCAAGGCTAAAACTCCATCACCAAAACATCAAAAGTCACCATCTGCTCCACCCAAGGTACCTGCAACATCCTCTACTCCTGCCACACCCAAGACACCTGCATCTGCTAGAAGAGCATCAACTTCAGCTGTTGAGGCTGCCAGTGACATGTCTTTAACTGAGACACCCAGGGTCCAGGGGAGGTTTTCAGTCTCTCGTATCAGCACTCCATCGCCTGTCCAGGACCAGGAGGAGAAGTCTGAAGTACAGTCTACCATTGTAGAAGACATGCCTCAGAATTGCGTAACACCAAAGATACCCTTAAGGAGGAAGAGCATGAAGTCTTCTGCAAGAAAAACTCCTAAGAGTACAATTAAAAGTGCACTTGATGTAATTCGTTCAAGACGCAGTGGAGCATCACGGGCTAATCTAAAAGGTGAAAGATTTAATCTGGTTATATTCATGTGTTCCTGTTTTGAGGTATTAATCTTTAATTCCTTTTCATATGGTTTAAATAAATATTTAAATTTTATGTTTGTTTCTCTGTTTTAAGTGTTGACTTCTTGGGCCGACATTGTGAAGTTTGGTCAGATCAAACCTCAAACAGAAGTTACAACTAAGAAAAAACCCGCAAAGAGCAATGTAGTCAAAAGAAATGTGGTGTCAAAACCCAAGGTAAAATAAAAAAAAACCCTCTTGATGGTTTTAGCTCATTGAATGGCTGATTAATCTATGACCTAATTACAAATTACATTTACCTATCCAGACACCTGCACGGAGGTTGAAGGATGATATCAGCACTGGGCATGCAGCATCTCCAGTCACCATTGTTGTTGGCAAAGCTCATGTGAGGACTAACCAGTCTATTGGTGCTGCACCTAAAATAGTCACCAACATAGCACTATTCAAGAAGGACATGAAAATGGATGAGGACTTTACAGGTTTGTTCAGTATTTAAGAAAACAATATATGTAATAAATGTTCTGTGAAATTGTTAGTTCAAATTCTTAATGTTTTGTTAGGTGTTGCAGACATTTTCAAAACGCCAGCCAACAGAAGGTCTAAGAAAATGGTTCCCATAAACGATGAATGTCCTGAGATGCCTTTGGATGAGATTTCAGTCATGAGAACACCAGAAGAATCGGGTTAGTGTTTTGGACTTGTCGCAAGTTAGTTATCTACTGTGTATTTATTGTTTTGAGATCATTGATTTCATGCCCTTGTTTTTCACTCCCCACACAGGTGAAATGATTGTCTCTCCAATAAGTGTTATCTCCACTGCCAAATGTGGACAGTACAACAATGAAGCAGTTACACGACTTCTTTTGGACAACCAGGATGGTAGTTTGTTGGGCGATGAAGGTCTTTCTCAACTCAGTGACAACTCAAATGAGGCAAGTGGCCATGACATCATTCCAGATCAAGAGATGTCCCCCAATGACCAAACAGAGGAAGAGGCTGCCCCTGAAATGGTAGTCAAAACCCCAAAGCAGAAAGCAGCACCATCCTTGTGCCTCACTGGAGTAAAGCGACTCATGAAGACACCCAAGCAAAGGGGTCAACCAATTGAAGACTTAAGAGGAAAGCTGCTCAAGACCCCCAAGGAATCTAAACCTCCCCAGGAAGAAAGTCTGGAAGGCATTAAGGAACTCCTAAAGACTCCCAAATACAGGGGAGTTCCAGTAGAAGACATGGTTGGAGTGAAAAGAGTGATGCAGACCCCAAAAGAAAAGAACAACCCTGTACTGTGTGCAGCTGGTCTTCAGAGGCTTATGAAAACTCCCAAAGAAAAGTCAGAGCAACATGAAGAACTTGAGGGTTTAAAAGATTTGATGAAAACACCTAAATTAAAGGGAGACCTGGAGGAGAATCAGTTCGGACTGAAAAGGTTGGTGAAGACACCTAAACAGAAGAGAAATCAAGTCGAAGAGGACCTATCTCATGTTGAACTGATGAAGACCCCTAAACAAAAAGAACCAGTTGAAGATCAAATGGGTATTCAAAGGCTGATGCAGACTCCCAAAGAGAAGGTTGAACCTGTAGAGAACTTGGCTGATGTAAAGCAGTTAATACAGACCCCTAATCAGAAAGAAGAACCTTTCAGCAATCAGTTGGTAATCGGTAAACTGAGGACCCCTCAACATGGAGTGATGGCAGAGGAAGTTATCACTGGCTTTAAAGAACCTGAAAATAACTCTGGCCTGACAACAGAAAATGGTCTGACTGTGTCTACTGAGGTAAATGGCTAGGTTACTCTTGTTAAACAGGCACATAATGTCTCTGCAGTAAATAATTTAGTTGATTACAATTGAACTTTTTGTCATACTGCTGACTTACAGTGTAAGGAAATGTTATTCGGGTAGATGGTATGGTCATTATTTGTTTCAACTGCAATCTAGTTATAAATTAAATAGCTGATCTTCATATATTTAATGTCTAGATACAAGAGCCTCTTCAAGCAGAGGAAAGTAGTACTGCATTCGTGCCAGCTGAAGGTGAGTTAAAATTGGGAAATGCACATGTTCTCTACATTGTTGTTCTCAGTCCTAAAATTTAGGTTTTGTTTAATCTTATACAGGAGGTACACATTGTTTAACTACTTGGATTAAGCTACATTTTTGTTGTCTTGACTCAGATCTCGATGAGGAATGCGACAAAGAAAATGTCTGTCCAGTTGAAACCATGGAGACTGAAGTGGATTCCCAGTGCACCACTGAAGTCATTGATTCTATTCACAGTGATGTAGAGGCTGATGCTGTTATCCCCCAGGAAACGCATCCTGACAACTTTAAAGAGGAGTCGGTTTCAGTTGAAGCAATTGATGTCTGTTTTTCTGGGACTGATGAAAAAAATGAAGAGCAGTCTGAAGAAACTCTGTGTACCTCTGAAAATAGCGCAACAGTTGAAGCTACTCCAGCATCATCCACTGCTGAGGAAGAGGAAGGGGAGATAATCAAGTCTTCACTTGCCAACAAAATTCAACGTGGCAGTCGAGGCAGAGTGCCACAGAAATCCAAAAACGACAAGGTCAAACCTCCTGCTGTGTTGTCAGTGACTGAAGAGACAAATATAAACAGTCCACTTCCCTCTTGCCCTGCCAGAGGAAGGAGAGGCAAGAAGCTTCTCGAAGTTCCAGAAGTCACCGCCAGCCCAGTCAGAAAATCTGCCCGTGGTAGAATTCCCAAGCACCACTTTGTTGGTGAAGAGGAAAAGAGCACTGAGGCTTCTCAAGTTCCTGTAGACTCCATGAAAACTGAGAGACCAGACTCCCTACCAGTAGTTACCAAAACCAGGAGAGGAAGAAAAGCTAAACAAGATGATGTTGCAATTGAGCCCATTGATGACACAAATGCTGGTGACCTACAATGTCCTGATGCACCTGCAAATGAAGAGCTTGTCCAAGCCCCTGTTGTAAAACCTGGGAGGAGAAAGAAAATAGATAAAACGGAAAGCCATACTTCAGAAGAACTTGAACAGAAAACACCTGAAATTGTTTGCGAGGTAAATGCTGTTGCACCAGTTGGTGTCAAATTGTTGGCTTCACCAGTTACTGAGACTGTCTCTGCAACAAGAGCTAGGAAAGGAAGGCCACCAAAGAAGGAGCAGTTGAAAACTGAGCCAACCCCTACTTTGGAAAATGAAACAACCAGCACTCATGCAGCTGTAGTGGCTGAGAAGCCACTGAAACCTGTAGCAAAGTCAGGGCGAGGAAGGAAGGTTAAAGAAATTGTCAAGGAGCAGCTCTTGGATAATGACGATGCCATGGTTGTTTCTCAAACTGTGGCAGAGGTGAATGCTGAACAAGATAAGCCTGAAGCACCTGTGGTCAAGTCTGGCAGAGGACGAAAGGCCAAACAGCAGAAACCACAGATGGCTGAAGAGGTTGTTGACCAACCAGCTGTAGATACCAGCACACTTTTACCTGTGACCGAGGAACACTCTGAAACAGTGGTGAAATCTGTGAGGGGAAGTAGAAAGACAAAGCAGTCCAAGGTGACAGTTTCAGTTGTGACCGAGGAGAACATTGTCAGCCATGTTGAACAAGCAGAGACCCCTGTTGTGAAATCTGGTCGTAAAAGGGCTGTTATTGCAAAGGAAACAGAAGTGGAGGCAGAAGTTCCTGTCAAAAGAGGTCGCCGTGCTGTTGCAAACCCTGCACCATCAGTTGCTGTGGTGTCCAGCCGTGGACGTAAAGCGGCTGCCAAGGCAGAGTCAGAGGTTACTGAGGATGTAGCTTCATCAGAAGAGCCAGCTAAACCCGTTAAACATACCAGGCGAGCAGCAAAAGTACCTGAATCAAAGAGAAAAGAATATTCCATGACACAGGCAGGTTCTGAATTGGTTGCTGCTGAGAATACAGCAATTGTGGCACTGGAGAAGGTGGGAAGAGGTAGCCGTGGCAGAAAACAGAAGGATTCAACTAAAGACATCCCTAACAACCCAATCAATGAATCTTCTAAAGCCGAGAAAGCTAGTGATATTAAACCCTCAAAAACTGTTAACTGGAACCCAGATTTGGTGGTCTCTAAAGACATTGAAGAGAGCGAACCTTCTGCAGATGTAGAACAACAGCAGCAGAAGAAATCTAAAAGGTTAGGCAAAATACCAGCTGAGACATCCTCCACTTCAAATCAGTCAACTGATCTGCCACCCAGGGGCCGCAGAGGAGCCAAAAAAGAGGAACATCCAGTTGAAGAAGTTCCGATAAAAATCAAGCCATTGAGGGGAGGAAAGGCAGTGGGCTCTGCTGCACCTAAATCAGATCTCAGTGATGGTAAGGCATCAACTCCCCTCAAAAGGAAAAAGAATGATTTGCTGGAGGTAACTGATGAGGCGTCAAATAAGGAACCTTTGCCAAAGAAAAGAGGCAGAGTAGCCACCAGCACTAAAGTTGCAGCTGAGGTCTCCAGCAAAGAGAAAATGCCTGTTGCTGAACCAGAAAAGGCTGAGGTTATTCCCAAGAAAGCTGGTAATAGAGCTGTTAGAGGGCAGAAGAAGACAGCCCAGGAACCAGAGCCAGCACCTGCTCAGGAGTCTCTTTCAGGTATGCATTCTGTAAATGTTGTCTGCAGTGTATTCCAGAATACAAGAGAACTTTACATTGTGCATGTTGTGACTAAAATAGATGTAGCCATATCTTTCAGTGAATTCTATTTATCACATCAGTCTATCCTTAATTGGACGGGACTTGTCTTCATTGAGTATGTTAGAGAAATTTCTTTTTCACAGTTGTACTTTGTGATTTTAATCCTGTCTGTAGCCGGGGTTTCCCGCGATTTTATTCGCGCTGCTAGGCAGTCTGGATACCATGAACCAAAATTTCCCCTGAAATAGGGAACCAATCACAGAACGGGGAGGGAGCACAGACGCATTTGATAAACGTACAGGCTCATTTGATAGATATTCGTAGCACCCAATAATACAGCTCTGGGCATTCGTTAACCACGCCTCAAATACGAGAAATTGAACATGTGGTTTCCAGACAACGTTTCATTCTCAATGATACGTGGTCTGGCGTTTGCCAGGCTACTTGGTCTGGGTTCTCGTAAAACCTTAGTAAAAATTCCAGGGCAAATTTTTACTTTTTTGTTTTGTTTTTTTTGTTCAGTTAACCCAACAGTCCCTTGTGAAATATAATCCTATCCAAATGCCTATGACTTCCAATATTGTATTGTATGGATGTTTTTTGACCCCTCTGAGCTACCGTTTGCGCCCCAATCTTTCGCAGTCTTTGACTTATGAAGTTTATTTAAATAGGCTTTTAATTATAAATGGAAGATAAATCAAGTAATTCTTTTAAATAAAACATACGTCATGCGTGATGCACACAAGCACTAGAAAACACCCACCTCTGTGATAAACATGGAGATGTTGGTACTGTTAAATCTTTACATGAAATCACAGACATCGAGTAATAATGATTTCAACTCAAAAACATATTTTAAAAACTAGTCCCTTCTGAAAAGGGCTTTGTGTCAAAGTTGTAATAACCATTGGACCCACTAGCATCAAATAAGAAATATTTCACAAAAGCTGATGGGCTTGAAAAGTGCAATGGGTATATACTGTTCAGACCTGTTTTATGTACATTCAGTACATGTTATAATTTGTTGTGCTGTATCATTTATTCAACTTCTGAGAGTGAAAAGTTTACTTTTTTATGTTTTCTCACAGGGACCACCACTCGAAGAGGAAGAAATGTTAAAAAAGTAGAGGAAGTGGACATCTCTACTGAGGCAGCTCCCGTCAGGCGTACCAGGAGGAAGTGAAGCACTGGTCTTAATCTTCAAATCTCAGAAAAAAAAGTTTTAGTTTTATATGTTTGTACTATTTCATTATGACATTTTTCTATAAATTTCTCAGTGTAATTTTAGCTATTTTTATTTTTTTAGTGAAGTGTTTGTGTACACTTATCGAAAGTTTTAATTCAAGAAAATGTTTAAAGAATGTTTCCACTGTTGAAACCGTAAACTTCCCTCCAAAGCAGTTATCTTCTATATTCCCTTTTGTGTTCTTTTGTTTTAGAAATGTATTAAAAGAATAAAATAAGCGAGGTGGTAAAAAACTTTGCTTTAGCTGTCACAACCTTCTATGTAATGTGGGTTAGTGGTGTTACATGTTTGATGTGACATGCTTGAAATTTTTCATTAAAAAGATATTTGTAACCTCATGTTTGATTCTTTTCAAATTTATTCTGTTGGACCATTCATCCATTCATGTGTCTAATGCATTACTAATGCAGGTGTGTGAGGGGAAAACACCTGCAGTGCAACAAAAGAAAAATGGTTAATGGCGTATGCTATTAAGTACATTATGTATGTAATGTTGATAACATGGTGCTTTTGATACAATGAATACTATAGTTTAAATAGGCTATTATGTGTGTTTCTGTTTACATAACTTTGTGTTATAATGTTCAAATCTTAGAAGGAAATGTTTGTCACTTCTGAGGTGGCTTAAGAAGTTTTTCCTTCTTTGGACAGAAGAGCAGCATCTCTAGTTTAAATAAACAGAAAAAAAAAATAGTTAAAAAAATTCTGTAAATTCTCTTAATAGTAATATCACAAAAATACTATATATTATCATCATGGACCTGAATGATTGCTATATTCATATAATATATAATTATATAAGTTAGCACCATGGTATTTTTTTAAGTGGTACTCCAAGGTGTTGTAAAGTTATTATGGTAGTAGAGTAAGATATCCCTGCAACCTTTAATTTTTCTCTTGTTATGTTAATAAATGTAATCTCAACGCTCTGTTCTTATAATTGAATTTTCAATTAATTTGAGATTTGTTAAAAAAAGACCACTCAAGCAATCTATTTTATTTATTTTTATTTTTTTATCGTTGGATAGAAGTTACCTGTGCATTTATTTAGAATATTAAACTGTTTTAGGTTTCATTGTTAATGATGGTTTGTGGACAGTAATTCATTTAGATTTGTATAATAACAAAAGGTTTATATTTTAAAGTGTAACGTTAATGACAGAAGGTCCGAAGGTTGGTGTTTTTATGTTTTAATTTACTAATAATTGTAACTCATTGAGTTATCTAATAATTCAAAGGTGTTGAGATATTGTAGTGTAAAAATAATTGTATATTATTAATTACATTTTATTTATTATTTTTATTTTATTTTTTGTTTACAAAACTTCAAGCCTTGATGCACAGCGCAGTTCCGCCACACCAGCAGGAGGCAGTGCTCCGCACAGCAGCTCAAACTGAGGCGTTAACGTCATCAGAGTGATCCGTTGAACAGCGTTCGCGGAAATTTTTGAAAATTCAACCGAAGCATCGACGGAAGAATAAACTGCAGTAATAGCGAAGTGTAAATAAATATATTTTCGTGATATATCTGTTATGCTGATATTCATATCTGGAGTATAGAACGTATTAACCGAGAATTGTCCTCCAGCTGAAGTTTATATCTGAGGTAACGTTATTGGTTTGTCATTCTCATTTATTTCGTTACTAGCATAATATGTTGTTAATTTGTTATTCAGTTAGCACCATTTAATGTAATACAGTTTCGTAAATATATATATATATATATATATATATATATATATATATATATATAATTTCTCAATCAGTTTAACATTGACGGTTTCAATGTTTGCATGTGTGGTTTTAAACTTAAGTTAAGTTACGTTCTTCACGTCAAAGCTAACGTTACCTACACGTCATAAATTGCTAGCAAATACTAACTTACTGTATAGTTTTCCGTGTTTGTAAGATTCAATTACTGAGTGAGTAAATCTGCGTTCTTTGTTTGTACGAATTCGTGCTATTGGACAATACCTATGTTTATTTACATTAACGTTACATGCCTAAGTACAACACCAGCGCATTCATTATTAGCAACGTTACTAGTAGTATTTAAGACAATGGCCGAAAATATTACAAATCCAAACTGTATTATGCTGGACTTGATCACTACTTTTCTTGTACTATGGTAGTAACTGAACCTTTTCTCTGTCCTACATGTGAAGGGTGTGTTTATAAAGGTCAAGATGAGTCGGAGACCCAGCAGCAGATATTCTGAGATGCCCATGCGTGTGACAGACAGCAGGATGAGTCTGATCAATGCTACCCCTCAAAAGTACACTCCATCTATATTTCTTTTTACATTATATTAGTGCAGTTGTATCCGAGTGCACACTGATTGTATTGGTCTAAACCGCTTTCAGCGGTAATGCTTCAATATGTATGATATGTTAACTTGAATTTCATTACAGCAAGGACAATGTCTTTGGCAAGCTGAACATACCTAAACCTCAGTCTACCACATCTGAGAGACGAACAAGCTTTTTTGGAAAGTGAGTCTGGTAGTAACTTGTGATTGTGCATTGATCGTGTCATACAGGCCTGGTTTCACAGACAGGGCTTAGATTAAGCCAGGATTTGACCTTAGTTCAATTAGAGCATTAAAGTTGTTTTTTATAAACATGGTATATAAAAAAAAAAAAACATTACTGGTGCAGATCTTGACGCAAAGCAATAGCACTAACATACTTTAAGATATGAGAGTGCAAGTTGATTTCAGTTAAAACATGCATTTTGGCCTTAGCCTTGTCTGTGAAGATGGGAGAAGTTTTTTTAATAAAAATTTCTCAGGGAGAAAGTTTTTATTAAACCACAATTGGTTAATCATGTACTGTAGTACAACAGTGTCCTCATGTTTCTCCACAGAGGCATCGGGGCAGGTGGCCAGAGGAACAGCATGTTTGGGGCATATGGGGGCCCAGAGAAGATGAAAGACCCCAGACCTCTACATGACAAAGCTTTTGTCCAACAGTGTATCAAACAACTTTGTGAAGTATGATAGGTTTTAATGTCATATTGCGTGTTGTTGATAATTCTGTTATTATTATCTCGCCCCTAAACCAAAAGTCTGTTTACTTTATTTAATTTATTTCTTCATTATGTCTAGTTCCTGGTGGAGCGAGGCTTTCCAGGCAGCATCACAGTGAAGTCTCTGCAGTCTCCATCCACAAAAGAGTTTTTAAAGATATACGAGTTCATCTACACTTGCCTGGAACCGTCCTTTCAGATGCCCACTGCCAAAGTAGAAGAGGAGATCCCAAGAATGCTCAAAGATCTGGGGTAATCACATTATCATAAAAACAAAGGATGACAATATTACTACACCCTGTCAAAAACGTTTTGATCAGTGTTAACCACCCTGTATTTTGCCCTAATCGTTAAGAGATGATTATCGTTTTGTTTCAGATACCCGTTTGCACTCTCAAAAAGTTCCATGTACTCCATTGGCGCTCCTCACACGTGGCCACTGGCTCTCGGAGCTCTCATCTGGCTCATTGACACGGTCAAGGTGACTCTTCTTCAGACCTTTAACATATATATGTGAGATATAATCTGTAAAGTTATGAATTAAGCGAGACTTTCACTGTTGCTCATAGAAAAGCAAACAGTCCAGAAATTAATGTACACTACTTTTTCAAAAAGTCACAGTTTTGTAGAGTTAAGGTTTTGCCAATACCAAGGCTGCATTTCTTTGATCAAAAATACAGCTACATTTGTGAAATTTAAAAAAAGTAAAAGACTATTTTAATATATTTTCAAATGGAATTAAAAGAGTAGTTCACTTTTTTTTTTTTAAATTTTGCTGATAATTTTCTCACCCCCATGTCATCCAAAATGTCCATGTCTTTCTTTCTTCAGTCAAAAATAAATTAAGGTTTTTGATGAAAACATTCCAGGATTTTCTCCATATAATGGACTTTACTGGTAACCAAACGGTCCAAAAGACAGTTTCCAGACGATGAATAAGGGTCTTATCAAGCGAAACGATCGATCATTTAAAAAACAAAGTTTAAGTTTTATAAGCTCAAATGCTCGCCTTGCTCTGTTCTGTGATGCACGTTCGTGACTCTCCTGTTCAAACTCGTTTATCAAAATGAACAAATCTTTTTTTGTGTCATTTGGTTCATTCAACGAACGAAATGAACGAATTGACTGTGAAAAAGATTCGTTCATTTCTTCATAAAATTTTTTTATTTTTTTTTTAAAAACATTGTGCCGTTGAGTTTTAATGACAAAGGACCATTTTCACTTGAAACTGTGAAAATCTAGCTTTCATTACTATCCCAGACTGCAATCTGAACTATAACGTGCACGTTAACATGTAGAAGGAAACATTATTCCAGCTTTGACTGAAATGTAGATGTTCTCCCTACAGCTCTTCAGTGGTCTGAGAGACCAGGGTCTGCTGTTCTCTGACTTTTCAGATGAGCTGTGTGATGTAGAGGAAGGGGCCGAGTACAACAAGGTACCATATCAGACAAAACGTCTGCTTTGACAGTATATTTCACTCTTCTGCATAATTGTAGACATCACATATTCGCCAAATGTATATATGTATGTTATCTCTGTAGCTCTGTATGGAATACTGCTCTGACACCTACAACAAGTTTATGCAGGGAGCAGATACGTTTGAGGATGAGGATGATGACTATCTTAATAAACTAAGTAAGTTGCACCACAGTGTGAAGGGGTAGTGTATATTGAACTTATTTGGATGGGGGGAAATTATATCCAACCTTCTGCACATTTTTTCGGTAAAAATAAAACAAAGTTGGCATGAAATAAATTCACCCTATTTTCTAAATGCATGTTGTAAAAATTTTTCTGTACGTTTCTTTTTGGTTTTGGTTTTTGACCTTGTTTAAGTTTAAGTTAATGTTTAAACAATGTCATAACTGGACCTCTGGTGATGTATGCACAAATTCTCCAATCATTTTCCCAATTAACCCGCTCCTGCAAGCTTTTTTTTTTTTTTTTTGCCACATAGCAATATCCTACGGAGGCGTATTGCATTCACTTGAAGAAACAAAAATCTACTCTGTTTTTCTGAATTAACGAGTTAATTTTTCATGAGAAAAAAAATTGCTCTGTTTTTCAGAATTAAAGAGTTAATTTTTCATGGAATTTTTTTTGCTCTGTTTTTATGAATTAATGAGTTAATTTTTCATGAGAAAAAATAATATTTTGCTCTGTTTTTCAGAATTAATTTGTGTTAATTTTTCATGGATTTTTTTTTGCTCTGTTTTTCTGAATTAACGAGTTAATTTTTCATGGAATTTTTTATTGCTCTGTTTTTCTGAATTAACGAGTTAATTCAGAAAAAACAGCAAACACTTTTTTCTCACGAAAAATTAACTCATTAATTCAGAAAAACAGAGCAAAATTTTTTTCTCATGAAAAATTAATTCAGAAAAACAGAGAAAAACTTTTTTTCTCATGAAAAATTAACTCATTAATTCAGAAAAACAGAGCAAAAAAAATTTCTCATGAAAAATTAACTCATTAATTTAGAAAAACAGAACAAATTTTTTTTTCTCATGAAAAATTAACTCATTAATTCAGAAAAACAGAGTAGATTTTTTTTCTTTAAGTGAATGCAATACGCCTCCGTAAATATCTAATCAGAAACCATTGCATTTTTGTTTTCTTTTGAGGAAAAAAAAAAAAGTAAAATTTTGATGACAGTTGAAATAATACCAGATATTTTATTAGGATCTACAACATAACACATGTTTGAACTTTGATATACCGGTAGTCCAACACTTACTCATACTACGTTGTTTTTCTCCAGCACTCCATGTTTGTGCGGGATATCCCTCACATTAAGCAACCAAAACAAAAATAACAATAAGAAACTTTGTGTGTCTTTATGTTTATAATAATAACGGTCTTTAAATGACTGTAAATTTTAAATTCAGACTGTATATATATTATTTGAATATTTGTAATAACACTAATGCAAAATATGCTTTCACTGCTGATCATTTTTTTTTTGGAATTCTCTCAGGGAAACTGTACAATGTGGATGGGGCGCTGTTACACTCCCAGCAGGAAAAACATGCCATACTGATGGAGCACTTAGAGAGACTTGAAAGGGAAAGTCAAACTGTGAGTGTATACATGTTTCCATCTCTTCTCATTTATCGGGTTCATTCAGATCATGAGAATTACTTTAAGTCAAAAATTTAAGTCATTCAAAACTGTGAAAAAATATTAATGCAAGTATAAAGAATGAGCTTCTTCAACGTTGCCACGCTTTTTTCTTGATTTACAGCTTTTCACAAACATCTCTCAACTACCTTCATAAAACCTTCTGAAATTGTATGACCCCAATATGACAAAGAAAAAAGGATGGATTGTGAAAACTAGGCTAGATGTGACATAGGACATTAAGGTCTTAATTAAACATACAGGTCTTAAACATACAAAGAATTCTGTCATAACAACTCTCTGAGAGAATGGCATGGATATGGAAATGTTAATGTATTTGGTTTTGGCCAGTGTTGTGCAACAGCAACCATAGCTGCGCTATGTAGATGACGATGTGATCGCTACCAAATGAGTTAAGGATCTATCGGCCTGTGCCATCTAGAGTTTCATGCCAGAACAAGGTAAAAAAAAAAATGATATCAATATTAATGCTGTGTGTGTATTGACAGGATCGTTTAGCAGGGAAGAAGACCGAGAAGCTCAGATTACAGGCTGATCTGCAGAAGCTGCAGGACTATCGTTGTACTCTGGAGGACCATAAAACTGGACTGGAGAAAAAAGCTGCTGCACTGTCTGAGGAGCTCGAGGCTGCTGGTAAGAGAGATTACAAAATGCAGCCACACATGCCTTGTTCACTTTGCACATTGTATGTTGTCTTAGCTCTGTGATAAGCATTTCATTGTAACACCACATATGCCAATAACAATACAAAGGTTGAATTCAATTGGTAAATGTTCCTGTTTTTTGTACAGAGGTGCAGTTGGAGGGTCTGAAGCAGGAGAGGATGAGGCTGCAGCACATCCTGGAGAACCAGAAGTTCACTCCAGCTGATATCGAGCGTATTAACCGAGAGAGGAATGAACTGCAGCAGACCGTTCACAGCTTAAACCAGAGTCTAGAGGAGGCTGAGCAGCTGGTTTGGAATGAGGAGGTCAACCTGTCCAAAACCAAAGAGAAGGTCAGGACTATACCCACAAACAGACATCACTGCACGTCTTGTAAGAGTTGTTTCACAGACCATGGGCTGATTCACACAGAACATGTTTTTGCGGATAAAAGGCAAATGAAACGAAAATAGGATCTAGAGATGTGCTTTTTAAAATGTTGTCATGCATGAGACGCTGCAAAAGACACGTAAAATACGTCTACATCTTTACATAAAAACAATGGAAAAGTATAGCAGTGGACTGGAAAAGTGCATTCTGTGTGAACAGACCCCAAAGCTGCATACAAAGTCTCATACTGTCTGAATAGGTACTTCATTTAAATAAGTATGTACTTCGTGACCAAATAATATGTTCTGTAGTGTGTAGTATGAATGAAATTCAGGCAAACTACATCTGCCATGTTGTTATTGTAATGTAACTTACAGTGTCAGTTGTCCCTTTACTGCCATTCACAACTTCTCCCCTGTGGCCTCATTGGATAGTATTTATCCCAATAAATCTCCTGGACACATCTCTGATGGATACTTTATAGGGGTGTAACGATACACAAAAACTGACGGTTCGGTTTTCCCACAGTTTTGACGTTTCGTTTTGGTTTAGAAAGCTAAAATTGCTTCTTTTTTTTTTTTAAAGTGGTTTAATAAAAAAATTGTCTGTCTTTAAATTATTTCAGTTACAGTTAAAAGTTTCACAAGGATTAAAAAAAAATCTGCTAATGCTGTAAACTGCACATTACTATAACATTAAAGGTTGTAGCCTAGACTTTTAACCTAAATTCAGATGCCATTTATTTTTTAGATATAATAATCCACACACAACACATTGTATGTAAACCGAACATGAGGCAGTTTTTGCATTAACTTGTGTGTTTACTCTAATTTTTTATTCAAAAATAATAATTTACACAGTTGTCATTTTCATGAAAGATATTTTAAACATGCATTAAATAATCAAGATATCATTAACAGGTTAAGTAAAATATAATATATAGGCTAACATAGTGCATTTATTTAGTGCAAGAGTTCGTTTATAGGAACCAAAGTTGTGGACACTAAATCAATTGCCTGTTGAGGTAAATATAATGCTAATGACAAGCTATGCTGTTTTATTGACGTCTTTCCGCTGCTGAAACTGATTGAGTGATTATACGAGTTATGATGCCTTTCAGTAAGTATACTGTATCTTTCAACATACCTTCAGGTCTCTATTCTGTAACTGAGGAAGAGATGATCGCGTTTACTTGCGCGCCGCGCTGCCGCTTGAAATGAGGAGCTAGTAGGCCTACAGCGATCTGTCACACCACATCAAAGAGCGCCAAAACGCCATTTATTGTTTGAATTTCGTGATCAGCTAGACAGAATTTGACGCATTACACCTTGCTTATAATCGAAAGTAACAAAACATGGAGCTTGTTATTTGGTGTTAATGGTGGTTAGGCAACAAAACTGAATTTTTTTGTGTACTGTACACATAAGACATGAGGTGCACTGAGCCGGGCTGGGCAGGGCAGGGCGTTTTCGATACGCAATGAGAGTATCACTATTCGAATCGTGAGTTCTGTATCACGGTTTTTCGGTTGGGTTCGAAAATCGTTACACCCCTAATACTTTACTATAATTTCAGACAAGTCTTTTTTCACATACTTTTTCATCCTTATTATAGTAGGGAAGTAGGCATATTCATATTAACAAATGCCTCCTTTCCAACTATAGTATGTGACAATCACTACACAAAATAATAGTATGTCATACTTCGAAGCATTCTTAAATTGGTAAGTGATAAAAGCCAGATGAGGCACCATATCTGGCAAGATCCGTTTGAGTCACTTTACTATCTAATGAGGCCACAATAAAGGTTTTTCTTTTTTTTTAGCCAGGAAAGTGACGACCCCACATTGTAGTTCACATGTCGGTGCCAACATGGTGAATGGTACACACAAGCATACTTTATACAGACTTTATTCATGTCAACTGTTCATCAAATGTAATAAATGCGCTAATCTCCACTTTAAATCCTGTTTTGACAACAACCGTCCATTTAAAGAGGAAGACACCATGCGACCACAGTTCATTTTTATCTGTAAATGATTATATAACTAATAAACTGGAAAAATATTTGTATGTTTAAGCATACAGTATTATCAATATTTGAAGTGGATCAACCTTTCATCAAAGTTATACATGCATTTTTAACAATACCCGTTCTGGTCTTCAGACTACTTTGATGAACTTTGTTTTATTTCAAATGTATACTATTGTAGTTTACGAATTATTTCACTGACTTGTATTCCAATCTCTGACTCAAGACGCAAATTGTGTGAGCTTATTTTGTACATTAGATCGCAATACATTTACCTTCCCATTGACCCTCTGCTCGAAGAAATCAGGACAGAAGTAGTTAAAAGTGGACACGAGATATGGATTAAAATACCAGATGTAAACGAGAATGTCTCCCTTTTGATTTTGTTGCAGGCGGAGGTGAAGGTTGCTGAGTATAATAAACTGGGTCGTAAGCTGAAGCTCATCCCGCAGTCAGCAGAGAATGCCTGTGGTCATGACTTTGAAATCAGAACAGATTATAGTGCCACTACCATCACACAGTACAAGACACAGATACAGGTACAGTCTCTACTGCCATTAATCTGAAGCTTCTTTTATTTAGTTATTATTTAAGGATGTTTCTTTCTTTTCTGTCGTGTCTTAACTGTTAGAATCCTCTGAAGAATATGATGGTGGACGTAGAGGATGAATGCAGCAGACTCACCAATATGAAGTTGAGTTTGGAAGAGACTGTTGAACAGGTGCGAGGCTTTTGTTTTACCTCTTATTCAGTTGCTGTTTATGCCTTGCACTTAAGGAAACATTTATATCTTGTTAAATACACCAAATTACTGATGTGACCCCTAATTATCCTAGTCTGGTTAATCTCACGAAGTCTGCCAAGAAAATGTCTCGTTTATATTTCACTCCCAAATCAACAAAAAAGGTTTGGAATTTTATTTTGCATAAAGAATGTTTTAGTACAGTTAAGAATGTACTGTTTATTATTTGCACTGTGACATTTTACCAACTTTTAGTGAATTATATGTATTTTATTATTATTTTTAGTTAGTTGATGAATTATGATGGTGTTTATTTTGTAAATTGTTGTAGATGGTTTGGTTGTGGTTAGGGTGCATATTTTATATATATATACACACAAATCCATACATTATGCTGAGTCTGTAAAGCACTTTGGGGATACACTGCTCTACAGTAATTTGAAAGTGATTGCAGTACAAGTTTTGGCCACAACGGCTCCTTTAATATATAGATTTTACTAGTATCTGAAAAATCTTTTTATTGCCTTTCTTTAAACGCATTGTTATTATTTCTGCAAAATCCAGTATCGACCAACCTCTATATCTATATGCATTGATATATTAGCAATATCTCTAGGGCTGTCAACTGATTTACATTTTTTTAAATCTATTTACATGTTGTGCTGATGAATTAATCGAATAACTTAATCACACATCAATTTTGGCTTAGGACTATTTAAAGTAATTTTTGTGTTAGCTGAAAAAAGCATTGTATGGATATTACAAGAAGTACATTTATAAATAAATAATTTCATTCAACATAGGATTTATTATACACAAACTTTTAATGCTACATTATGTTCATAAATGTTTTTATTTATTCATAAAGCTGCATCTGAAGTGGCATTTTGGTATATTTACTTCGATGGTTTAATGCAGCTCAGAGGTGGCATGAATATGGATGAAAAATGAAATTAAACTCTAAACATGAAACTAAAACTGCCAGTAGATGGTGGCAAGTCACTGTCTTAATGAATTGTTTGGAACTTTTCATTGCCGAAATTGAGAAAAAACAGACAATATTGACAATGTAATAATGTTCAATTCTTGTTTATTGAACTGTCGTGTGAAATCCATATCAGATTTGCAATCGTGCAGATATTTGGGGGAAAACAACACTCTTGATTGTGTGATATTGCTAAACTATATCATATCGAATTAATGACACAAATCCATATATCGGCAGTTTTGACAGTATTGGCGATTACCAAAATCGTTGTTAAACCAGTATATGTTAGCTCTTAGCTCACAGTCTGGACGTAAATTCTATTGAACAAATTTAGTTGTTTCAGTTTGTTGTTTGCCTAATAAATGACAATGAAGTTTTTGACAGATTCCTAAAATATGTGTGTTTTCTCTTTATTATTACAAGGTTTCTTATACATTTGTTATGCACTGCATATATTGAGTATTTAAAACTTGTGGTTAAATGTGAGCCCCAGCAGAATCTGAGATTATTTTATTTGTTTGTTCTGTATGAACATATAGTTTTCATGCAGTTGCTGCCAATGTAAAGCACTTCAAATCAGTCATTTATGAGTTTCAGTAATGAAGCTACCTTAAAAGGGAGTGATCTACATAGAAGTCAAAGTCAGACAGCTTTTTAGGTTTTGTAATAAAGTGTGTTCTTACAAAGCATGATGTGAGCTCATGTATGTACCACCCCATCGGTTTATTAGGTGAAGTCCAACATCTTTGATAAGGAGAATGACATTAAGCAGCTAAAGGAGCAGATTCGCAGAGTCGACCAACAGCTGGAGCATGACTTGCAGGTAAAATGCATCAGTATGGGGATTTCTGATTTTAAACCTGTAATATATTAGCCTTATGTTTAATTAATTCATGTTTTTTTTTTTTTTTATTGATTTTCAGTAATGACACGTTTGAAATTGTTACACATGTATGCGTTTGAACTAGTTATGGTGTGTGTAGGAAATGGCACAAGAGGATGAGAAGTGGGCAGCTGAGGTGGACTCTGCCGAAACCCATAAGAAGCGCTTGGAAAAGAACGTCACGCAGGGATGCGAGGAAGCCGAGGAGGAATGCAAAGCTGCCCAACAACAGTGAGCATCTTTTTTCCACTTTATTTTTCTAAATGCGTCACCTGTCCATCTCACTCTATGTAACTTCTCCTCCAGGTATCATGTGGTCGTGCAGGAGACTAAAGAAGAGCAGCGCATGGTGAACAAGAATCTGGCTGAAATCTTCTCTTATGCAGCAGACCACTTAGTTACAGTTGAAGTATGTGATGATTTTTGCCTACAATTACCAGTCACATCTTGACTTGATATGTTCTACATGAGGTTGAAAATTTTGCAACTAAAATTTTCCAGATATGTATCTGACTTATAGAGAGCCTAAGTCCCTCCCCTTCCGGTCGACCACCATGGGACCTTATTTCGGAAAAATATTGAATGGTAGTCAATGGTGAGAGACAACAAATATTTTGATCTCGTTTGAATTGTGCCCTGAATTACACGTATGATGTTCGTCAATTTAAAAGATACATTTTAAAGTAAAGAAAGCCGCAGTTTGATGTAAAACCGTTGAGGTATAAGACTGTGAAAATACGTAATTACAAAGACTACAAACCCCAAAGGCGCACATTTTCTCCCAATGAATGAAGCTAACTTTACTGAGGCTGTCTGTCATTGTTTCTACAGTCTTGCGTTATAATCGTAACGTTACGCCGTCCTACCTGAGTGTTTTGTACCAAACTCCACACTCACGAGCAGCAGATCTCGTTTCTCTTCCCGGGAGATGTAGTTCATAGAGCGATTTTCACATAAAACTAAATGTTACTCTTCTGTATGACAAACTGCGACGTTTTTGACTTTCAGAATTATCTTTTAAATTGACAAACATCATATGTGTAATTGAGGGCACAGTTCAGACGGAATAAAAAGATAAGTTGTCTCTCTGTCTCCATTGACTACCATTCATATTTTTTCTGAAATAAGGTCCCATGAGCCGGAAGCGGAGAGGCGGGACTTAGGCTCTCTATACCATGGTTTGTCTGAATACTCGATTCTAATTGGCTGGAAGGTGTCTGTTAAAGTTCTGATTACCCCAAGAATGATAACTATGAAAGTACCTATATTAGCTTATGATTGGCTGTTGATGATTTTTATTGTTCATCAGCTGGAAAACATTATTCTAAAAGTGATTCAAACGATCGTTGTAGTTGTTGTGTGGACTTCCCTATTCTAATCGTTATCATCCTTGGTGTGAACAACCCTTAAAACAAAATGTATGTGCTGTTTTCATTGAAGGACATACAGAAATCTGGGTACCGCTTCCTTTTACAGTACAGTACTTACAGTGTACTTACCTAGAAAGTACTGGCTAATATAAGGCAAGTACATGGAACAGGGGTAGGTTCAGGGTTAGTACTAGTTATTACCCAGTAATTGTAGTTACTAAAATAAGTACATAGTATTTACATGGGTAACTGGACTGTAAAAGGAAGCATTACCGAAATCTGTCAACGCTGCCTGCAACTTTTATTAATAAAATAGCATTGCTTACTCTAAGAAATTAAACAAATTTTTTTCCAGTCTTAACATACTACTTCTCTGATTTAAATCTGGCAGACTGCTTAAGCGACCTGTAGCCAAAATAATACAATTTGTTTTGGCTGTCAAACATAAATGACTGCTTTAACTTGTCAGTGCTGGCAAGTGGCCATGGTATAATCGGGATAATCGATGACTAGGTGTGCATTACTTGATTTTATTTGACCCATGAAGATTCTTTGCTGCCATGTCATGGATTAAAATTGCTTAGTGCTCACCAGCCCTGTATTATTCCTTATATACCACCCTTTTCTTTAGATCTGTACTTCAAAAGGTTATATGACCAGGTTTGTGTAGATTTGAAAGCAAAAATGATGTATAAAATTTTTTTCTCTTTAGAAACACTGCAACGAGCAGCTGAAAAAGTTTGATAAGATGAAGGAAGTCATCCGTGAAGACGAGGCTGACATGAAACAGCTGATGGATCTAGTGGAAACCTTCATGAAGAAAGCAAACAGCTTGTAATGTCTTAATAGTTTTGATTTGTAAATAGTTTTACTGTTAGACTTTTTTTTTTTTTTTTAACTGATGTTCGATTCTGCCGCCATGGAGTAATGTTGGAGTAAAGACAATGTCTTTGCATGGAGACTGACTCATACTTTGTGTATTTATCCTGTATTTACATGTTTGTTTACTAAAAAAATAAATGTTTTTGTGCTAGTTTGTTTACACTGCTTACATAGTTTTTAGTTATAATTCATCTGCCTGAATAAAACATTTCACTTCACATTATGTCGTAAAAATCTTCCTAGTTTATATTAATAGGATTTAGATCAGATGTTAGGACTATGTTAGCTAATAAAAATACTTTGTCACCTATATATCAAACCAGAATCATATGTAATCTTCCTTGAGAAATTTCACGTTTGTGGGAAAAGTACATTTTATATTTGTACATTAGGTAGAGTATAATTATATGGTAAATTGTTTAGATTTGTCTTTGGAAAGTACTGCTATAGCTTGTTGGATGCCATATGCCACAATACAGTCCATATGGTCCAGAGGTAAAACCAATTGTGATTTTAACTCTTTCACTTCCATTGTTGCAATATTCTGGCTTTCTGTGTTTCCACTGTTATACTCTAGGGGGCGCTATGACACATCTTATGCATTTTTAAAATCACGCGATCATTAGGGGTGTTGTTGGACTCGATCTACTCCATCTTTGTTTTGATTATTGTTCTGAATATGACAGATTTTTGACAGAAATGCGATTTTCTCAGCTTTTTGTTAAAATTGTTTTTTTAAATGAAACTTGCTCACATTCAAGAGTTGATTTAAAAAGAATGCAGTTTTTTTGTTTTAAAGCAGAGATTCTGTTCTTTCCTTTGATATATTGCATGTTCACATATTCATACAACAAAATATTCTGGTGGCCATGACATATTTGTGAAAATGATTTAAAAAAAAAACGCTGGCAACTTGGAAAAAAAAGTTGGCGCGGAAACATTTGCGAAAGGTTAAGGCACTTCTATCCAAAATTGAATTAAAAATGCAATAAAAAATCAGTTTTCGACTATTGGATCAAAAGAAACATTGGGCCATTCACATTAGACCACAAAATCCAAATGGTTTGGTTCTGGATCAAATCGTCAGTTTCCATAGAATTTTTGTTAATGGAATTTTTGTCAATAGCTACCGTCAACTATCTGGTTATCAACATTCTTCAAAATATCTTTTGTGTTCAACAGAAGAAAGAAATGCATACACGTTTGGAACAATGGGTCAACTATCCCTATAAAGGGACATGGTGATGGGAGGAGAAATAGGCCTATGCGATTGGAGGAACGGTTAGATTGTGATTATGATGAATGCTTTTGCATTCTTTTGCAAATGTTTTGCGTTCCCCAAAGAAACTTTGCATTCACTCTCAAAACTTTTGAGTTCTTTGCGAATGAATGCAAAGTTTCTTGGGGGGGAAATGCAAAACATTTGTGAGAGAATGCAAAAATACATAAATATATATAATGTATCATATTTTTTGTCTATCACCATGTCCCTTAAGTGCCTCTGTTGGGGTCTGATTGTTAAAAAAAATTGAAGAAGGAAGGGGATATTTGTTTGTTTCTGTAGTTCGTAAACTTTTATGCACTTAAAGTGACACTTACTCTGTGCGTCCCACTTCGTATTCTATCCGTCCTAAATTGTATTAGAAAATAGAATGGGTACGTCTCAAACTGTAGTATATTGAAATGAGTCTTCCAAAGATCCCTGGATGGTCTATTATTTCTGGTCAGGATCTTTTTTATGATATAAAATAGTAGACCAGCCAGGTCTCGTTGCAACACTCATTAAAGATTACAAAGAATGTCCCCAAGCTATATATGCACTCAAAAGTACTATGTACTGTTTCTTTACAAAAAACAGTGAATTGGGAGGCAGCATTCCTGTTGTTCTGCTCGTAATCTAGGCTGTGTCATGATCCATTTAGAGCACTTGATTTGATATTCTGTCAAAGTGTGTATCTGGATCAGGGTGTTCAAATCCAATTTTGCTTTGAAAAACCTGCACAAAAGTAAGATGGTTTACTGATCATGGATGGCAAAACATGGGATTTTCAAATAATTCTGATCTATAAACCTTTTGAACAACGCGGCCTGGAAGTAATTGTGTCAGCCAGTATATTTGGGAAATCGGGATAACCGCAAGCCTTGGCGCCATTTATAAATGTCATCTTCAGAACACCTTTTAGCCAATGCATTTACTTTGGTAGTCCTGGATGATCCCATTTGAGCAAAACAAATTATTTTCAGTTTGAAGCTATTTTTCAAAAAATGAAGCTATTTTTCTTCTTAGATGTTTACTTGCTTTTCTGAAAGAGGTAACAATTATAGAAACTACCCAACTATTGGGGGTTTCCCTCACTCGGCTCATCATTGGCAAAGATTGCAACTGAATTAAGGAGTGACTCTAAAATGTTTATATTAAACCCTGTTTTGTGAGTGCATTACACACTTTTAGTACATTTATAGATAAATGTAGGACATTATTGTTATGTTACAGATATTCCTTCCCTTTCGACAGCACAGCTAATGGCAAATTGTGATATATTAATACATTTTAAACCCTCTTTTTTGGAATAAAATGCAAAAACCTGTTCAGAATTTTTCTGGTTGGTTAAAAGTATTTTTCATTGCACGTTTTATTGTATACTCTAAATGTACATGAGTTAATACAAAATAAATAACTTTAATTTTAAAGTCACTAGAAACAACTTGTAACTTCGCTGGCAACCCTCTCCCTCCTGAAGGGCGGAATAAAAATTCCCCGCTCCGTGTTTTTGTCGGAAGAATTAGGGGACGGACGAAGAGAAACATCCGAAACATCCGAAACATCATGGAGGGAGATTTGAGTTGCATGTAGAAACTTTGACGCTTTTCTTTGGAATTACCAGCACAGCCTGTCAATGGAGCTCGATAAAGACATCCAGACAAAGCAAAGAGGATTTCACTGCAACCTCTGCAATGTTAATATACCCAACAGTAAGTTGTAATAAACTAAAAACAGTAGAGCTTACGTTAACACAAGAGAGACACGTTTCTTGACGTTGCTAACTTGTTGTAACACAACCATTGCCTCTATATTTAGTTTACTGTTAACCAAAAGTACGTTTTAACACATTCTATGGACTTTGATGATAATACGGTGTCTCTTGCAGCATCTTTGAGTTTTGTAAATGATTGTGTTAATCATACTCACCAAAGTATTTCGAAATGCTACAGCTGCACTATGATAGACATAGTGTGCAGCAAACAGACACAGACAGCAAAACATAACGTACAATTTTAAGTATCATCATATAAGTCTTACAAGCACTGTATCTGGTATAGACAAGTGGATATGAATAGATAGTGTAAATTATCAACTAAATACACATGATAAAGGTTATTACAAATGAATAATATGCATAAGGAAATATGGTAATACTTTACAATAAGTTGTCTTTCGTTAAAATTGGTTTATGTATGAGCTAACAATGAACAATAAATTGGTTACAGTAGCTTATTTAATTATGTCAGTTAATAATTACACTGTCGTTCATTGTTTATGTTAGTTCACAAAGAATTAGATAATGTTAACAAATAGAACTTTTGATTTTAATAATGTATTAGTAAATGCTGAAATAAACATTAAGATCAATAAATGATGTTCATTCTTAGTTCATGTTAACTAAAGAAGTTTACTAATGGAAACTTACTGTAAAGTGTTACTGAAATTATAACAAGAAATAGATTTTCAATAGACTTTTATTAAGTAAAAGTCGACAATCAACTTTTACTTAATAAAAAAGGTTCCCTTCATCTCAGTGGAATAAGATTTTGTGACTTTTCATACATTATCTATCTATAGACTACACAAACACACAAAAACGGTGCTTGATTCTGTTGTTCTGAAGGTATGTAAAAAAAAAATGTTTACACTTCTGGTCTTCGGGGTCATAATTGAAATGAAATGAAATGAATTGGAAATGTGAAAAAACAAAAAAACAAAATATATTTTCTTCATGTGTCAAAAAAAAAAAGAAATCCGGCATAAATCTGAATTTTTTTACACAGAAATGAAATAAATAATAATATTTCAAATGCTAAAGCTAATGGTGTAGTTGAAGAATTGTGGTATATGGATACAAAAATACTTTATATCTCCAAAAACACACCATTAATGAATAGATGAGAAGTAAACAAAAAAATGATGTATTATTTGTACGATTAAAAATGTATATTTTTTGTACATTTACTCAAATCAATTGTTGAGGTCGTATAGACCCAGAAGTGTAAACAGGAAACGAAGACCATTTGAAGGTTAAGAAAATCATCACAAACATTTGACTGTGTTTAGATAGGCCTACACTGGTATTTCCATCGACGATGTTGCTGAAGTGTTTTTTTATTTTTATTTTTGCAGAGCCGAGCCTGGAAGATCATGTTAAAGGAAAAAAGCACCAGCATCTGCTGCGGCTCAGAGCTCAGCGTAAAGCTCAGGAGGAGAACAGCGTGTTCGTGAGCGGCTTTAAACCAGACACCTCTCAAACCGATCTGAAGGAGTATTTCACACAGTTTGGACCGGTGGTAGATGTGATCATGGACAAGGACAAGGTTAATATACACACATCTTTATCATGTTGCATTACCGGTAATTCTCATTTAATAGGTAATCGGTAATCACTCTTTCTTGCTTGTATCTTGATTTAAAGGTCTGCCATACATCAAATTCAGAATATGATATTATTATCTTGGCATTTCATCCCCAATTTTACATTCACATTTCCAGAAAAGGTGGGACATATGTAAAATACAAAGAAATCAAGGATTGTTTCTATTTTACCTTTATTTATCTGACAAGAAAAAAAAAGATTTCAAATGTTTTTACTGTTCAACTTAATTGTATTTTGTAAATATAATTGGGCTGTCAAATGATTAATAGTGATTAATCACATCCAAAATAAAAGTTTGTGTTTACATAATAATGCACTGTGTGTGTGTATATATATATATATATATATATATATATATATATATTAGGGCTGTGCAAAAATTAATTGCGATTAATCGCATCCAAAATCAAAGTCTGTGCTTACATAATATATTTGTGTGTGCTGTATTTAATTATTTTGTATATATAAATACACACACATGCATGTATATATTTAAGAAAATGTGTTATTCATATATAAAATATTTATATTTATATAATATATATTATGTATATATATATATATATATATATATATATATAGAATTTAAGCGGAAATAATTCTTAAATATATACATGCATGCATAGGTATTTATATATACAAAATAATTATATACAGCACACACAAATATATTATGTCAGCACAGACTTTTATTTTGGATGCGATTAATCGCGATTAATTTTTGCACAGCCCTAATATATATATATATATAAACAAACACGCATGTATTTTTAAGAAAAAAAAAAGTATTTATATATAAAATATTTATATATAATATAAATTATATATAAATCTATATAGAGTATATACATGAAAATATTCCTTAAATATATACAAGCATGTGTGTGAGTATTTATATATATATATATATATATATATATATATAATTATACACAGTGCACCCACATATATTATGTAAACACAAACTTTTATTTTGGATTCGATTAATTGTTTGACAGCCCTAGAAATGTAAATGATTTAACTCTGGGGGAGTTGTAAAATGAGCCTATTTCCAAAAAAAAAAAAAGTGGAGTATCTCTTTAATGATTTAAATACCCTAAAATGATACCTGTGTCTACATACTTTACATTTGTTTAGAGAGCAGATTATTAAAGAGACTTGGGCATTTGATAGCATTTTAATAAAACAAATATAAAAACATTTGTAATAAAGGTGTGAGTATGTGAAGGTGTTAACTTGGTAAAGCCAGATATGAAGTAATAGTCAGAAAGACAGAAGAATTAATGAATATTTTAATGTGAGTTTTGGTTCTGTGTAGGGCGTGTATGCTATAGTGGAGTTCTCCGAGCCGAAGAACGTTCAGACTGCTCTGGAACAGCTTCAGCATCAGCTCAATGGACTCCAGCTCCGTGTCAAGCCCAGAGAGAGGAAAGACTTCAAACTGTCCAGCAGGGGGAAACCCCAAAACACCCAGATCAGCCTGGACAAACTCAACCACCAGCTCTGCAAGGCTACATCTGTAAGAAAGCGTTCTACATTCACACAGCCTTCTTGTTTTAAAGCTTTTTCTCATTTTCTTTTTGTGTGTAAAAGGTCAATGAGCAGATGGAAAAGGTGGTGGAGTTTTTCGAGCTGAACGACCATGAGAAGAAAGTGAGAGATCTCCTAGTTCAGCTGCTACAGGAAGTCTTCACAGAGTTCTTTCCAGGTCCATTCTTAACTCAAACATGAACCAGATTTCAATCATTGGATCTTTATTCTATAAACCACGATTTAGGGTTAGTTTATGCAAAACTAATAATGAAATAAAATGCAGTAAATGCAGATGTTTGTAATGTCATTTCCAACATTTTTGTGGACAATAGTTGTGGGCAAAATAAATGCTTGAATTCAAAGTGTTAAAAGTTTGAACGTGAAAAAATGAAGACATAAATATTTTTATTTGACAACAGTGTTCTTTTTTATCTTTTCTCTCGACAAAATCAAAGTAATGTCAATATTTCCAGCTGCTGAATGAAAGCTTTTCCACATTCCAAGTGACTAATCATTCAGCATCAAAAGGAGCTTTATTTCCCAAGTAAATTTTCTTTACATCCTGTTCATTTTCTTGTGATTAAAACAAAAGTCTTTGTGTCATGTGTTCTAGATTGCCAGATTTTGCCCTTTGGCTCCTCTGTGAACACATTTGGGATTCACTCCTGTGACCTTGATCTGTTCCTCGAGCTTGAGAACACCAAAGCGTTTCAAGCTCGCGCAAAGACTACTGGATTGGTGAGTTAGCACCGCTAATACTGGACATCTGTGAACTCAGACATCAAATAGTGAATCTATATACATCTATCTGTAAAATGTCTAAAATTACTTATTTCAACAGACAGGAGAAAATCAGTCTGAGGATTGCCAATCTGAAGACTCCATTTTGTCCGACATTGACCTGTCCACGGCCACTCCTGTGGAAATTTTGGAGCTTGTTGCAGCCATTTTGAGGAAGTGCGTTCCAGGTGTACACAAAGTACAGACGCTCAGCACTGCCCGACTTCCTGTGGTCAAGTTCAGTCATCGAGAGCTCAACCTCCAAGGAGACATCACCATCAACAATAGGTTGAAAACAGTTATTTTTGGCCATTTTGTAAAATAAACCACATTGAATGTAGCACCCCATTTGACTGTAGTATACTTCTACAACGTCTTCCCTTTTTGCACCAGATTGGCAGTAAGAAACACTCGATTTCTGCAGTTGTGTTCAGGCATCGATTCCAGACTGCGGCCCTTAGTCTACGCCATCCGATTATGGGCTAAGCAGAAACAATTAGCAGGTAATATAGTTTTATATGATATTTAATTGTCTAAAAATGTACATTCTGTAATTTTAAGGTTACATTTTTATTGTGACTGCATATTAGTGATTATAACATATTTTCAGTGCTAAATATTTATTCTAAGTACTGTAAAATGACTCTTCATTGTAGAAAAGTAATTCAATCCTCTTGTTTTTTTAAAGTCGGTGTTAAAATAATACTTTACAATATTTTTTTTTACAGTATTGAGAAAGACAATTGAGGCAGGGGAGAAAAATGATCTTTCTTGTCATGACAATATCATCAAAATGCAAACTCTTTTAATGTTTCTAAAACTGTTTAATTTTCCTTATGCAAAATTTAACTACTTTTTTATTTTGATTTTGAGGTGAAACACTGTACGTTTCTTGATGCATGTTCAGTTTTTCTGAGTTAAACCTTGTACATTTCTAATGTCATAGGGAACCTGTCTGGGCCTGGACCGCTATTGAACAATTACGCTCTTACACTGCTGGTGATCTTCTACCTTCAGAATCGAGACCCTCTTGTGCTTCCCACTGTGAATCAGCTCAAGGACATGGCCTGTGCGTTAATCTCCACAACTGTTTATTTAACTTCCTTAATCAGTTGTTTTATCTGTATTTTATTACTTAAAGGGTTAGTTCACCCAAAAATGAAAATTAAGTCATTAATTACTCACCCCCATGCTGTCC
This sequence comes from Pimephales promelas, assembly GCF_016745375.1. The sequence continues at coordinate 2,618,244 of NW_024121876.1, read as the reverse complement.
CAACCCCGTAAGACCTTCGTTCATCTTCGGAACACAAATAAAGATATTTTTGATTGAATCTGAGAGCTGGATCAGTCCTACATAGACTGCCTAAGGGACTGGCTCTTGACGGCCCATAAAGTCATTAAAGAAAAGGTTTAAATATTCCATGTGCCTACAGCGGCTCAATTATACGTTTATCAAGCGACGAGAATACTTTTTGTGCGAAAAAAACATAAATAACGACTTTATTCCACTATTCCATTACTTCCTTATGGGCGCATGTGCGAGAACTGAGACGAGGACGTTCTCATTCGTCTACTTCTTGTTACCGGCTGCTCACCGCTTAGGAGTTTTACCGCCACCTACCGTATAAGATGATGTGCTGATATAGCTGGAAGCGCAAAACTTTCTGTTTACAAGCAGAGGAAGATGCGCGCTGTACATACGCTTTTCAATTAGCGTATTTTCCGCACTATAAGGTGCACTTAAAAGCCTTTAATCTTCTCAAAAAACGACAGTGTTCCTTATAATCCGGAGCGCCTTATATATGGATCATCATCTTATACGGTAGGTGGCGGTAAAACTCCTAAGCGGTGAGCAGCTGGTAACAAAAAGTAGACGAATGAGAACGTCCTCGTCTCAGTTCTCGCGCATGCGCCCATAAGGAAGTAATGGAATAGCGGAATAAAGTCGTTATTTATGTTTTTTTTCGCACAAAAAGTAGTCTCGTTGCTTGATAAACTTATAGTTGAGCCGCTGTAGGCACATGGAACATTTAAACATTTTCTTTAATGACTTTATGGGCCGTCAAGAGCCAGTCCCTTAGGCAGTCTATCTAGGACTGATCTAGCTCTCAGATTCAATCAAAAATATCTTTATTTGTGTTTCGAAAATGAACGAAGGTCTTACGGGGTTGGAAAAGCATGGGGGCGAGTAATTAATGACTTAATTTTCATTTTTGGGTGAACTAACCCTTTAATAGAAATTTTGTTGACCGTTTTCAAAGAAATATGAAATTGAAAAGCAATAGGAAGTCAGGCAAAACAGTATCTATCGTGCGAGCATGAGAATTGTATTAAAAGTCAAGTCAAGTCACATTTATTAATATAGCGCTTTTCACAATACAGATTGTATCAAAGCAGCTTCACAGTGATTGTTAAATATTAAATATTAAATAACCCCAACTAAGCAAGGCAAAAGCAAGGCGACAGTGGCAAGAAACCAAAACTCCATCAGATTGGATGGAGAAAAAACCTTGGAAGAACCCAGGCTCAGTCGGGGGCCAGTTCTCCTCTGGCTAACATTCATATTGTTTATATATACATATTAAATATAAATATTGTTTATATATAAAACGGCGCCATAACATATCGCCGGCGTTGAGTCGTCTCATCACAGGCGTTGGGGCATCCGAAATCCCCGTGAGAGGCTGGATAAAAAAAGTATTAATATTTAGGTGCGAATCTTCACTTGCCTCTTGATTTGATTACAGTTCTCGAAGTATCACAATTCATCTTTTTTATTAATAATTATTATATTAATAACCACAATATAGTTATTTTGTATTTTATCTTTGTTATTAAAAATAAGAACAAAGATACATACAATAGAGCGAATACAATATTCGAAAGAAACAAACAAATTTAACAGTGCTTTACATTTTGTTTCTGAAATATAGAAATGTAAGTAAATGTAAAATTAATCACTGCAGTTTTTCATGTATTAATTAATAATTACACATAAATTGATTATTAAACCTAAAAAAGTTTAGGAAAGAGCATTGACTGGTTCCCTCTTTTCTTTTGTTCCTTGATTAATAGTAATGACAGACAGCAGCAGATTTATTATATTGCACTTATTAGACTTAATGCACGCATCTAATATAATGTTACACATAGAATCTGCCCCAACTGTTTACGTTTACTTAAGACATAACTGACAATATTTACATTAATACTTTGAAAAAATTATCCGTTCAAGTGGAATATGCCACTAAAGAGAACTGATTTCAGGATCGCATGCTGTCTGAGAGTCTTTTTGTGTTCACGCCTTACACAAGTAATGTATTCAAGTAAACTCTTTTTAATACATCCTGCACTTATTTACGTTCATGCTGGTTCTTTTCATTAAAAACCGCTACATCAATAAAACAGCACATTATTATGTCTTATATGCCTATTTAAGAAATAAAAATTCAAAGATTCTTTTGTTTTTATGCATTGATGCAGTATTGTTTGTCAAAACGATTATATTCCACAGCTCTATTAAAAAATGTGTTTTGCTTGTGTAGGTGAGGAAGAAGAGTGCGTTATTGAGGAAAGGGATTGTACATTTCCTAGTCAGCCCTTTAGTGTACCACCCAGCAAAAACACTGAAGATCTCTGTAAGTACCACACATGCTTTTAGATCATTTCAGTTGAATTATCAGTGAGTGTTTACATGAACCTTCTTAAACCAGTTATGTCTAATAAGGTCACAAAGTGCGTACTCATGTAAACGAGGCAATCTGTTTTCGATGCCATTTCTTTCTTCTGATGCACACAAAAGATATTTTGAAGAATGTTTTCTTCCCATTGACTTCCATTTTTGTCAATGGGAACTAAAACTGTTTTGATACATTTTTGGGTGAATATCATTAACCGGCATTCTGTCTGGTTACTATTCTCATCTTGCACAGCCAAAGGAGTTATACAGTTTAAAAGTCATGCTGATTTTGACTTGAAACATACAGGTCTAAATGTTTTATTTAACATATACAGAGTTGGATACTCTTCTAATTACATATTCATGTAACTAGGTAATAATCTGATTACCTACTACCTGATTTAAAATGTTTATTTAAACTGGTTGTCAAACATATTTCCATACACTTTATTACTTTTAATAAAGTTTTTCACGTAAACAAAGGCAGTTGCATGTATCCATTTTGGGTAATACAATCCCAGAATAAATAGGAAAATGTCTTCCTATTTCCTCTGAGATTGTCTTATTGCCATTTATCTGAACGGTAATTGGTTGGCTACCATGCTATACTCAGTTATTTTAATGTAATAATATAATTTATCTAGAATATTAGTATTTTTGATTTGTTTTATTTTGTAAATGTGTTTTGTTTTTGTCAGAAAGCTGCTTTTGAAATAAGGGACATGCTGAACATTCGGTTTACATCCATTATACACTCACCTAAAGGATTATTAGGAACACCATAGTAATACTGTGTTCGACCCCGTTTCACCTTCAGAACTGCCTTAATTCTACGTGGCATTGATTCAACAAGGTGCTGAAAGCATTCTTTAGAAATGTTGGCCCATATTGATAAGATCGCATCTTGCAGTTGATGGAGATTTGTGGGATGCACATCCATTCATTCCACCACATCCCAAAGATGCTCTATTGGGTTGAGATCTGGTGAATTTTCGGGGGGCATTTTAGTACAGTGAATGATTCAAGCTTTGTGACATGGTGCATTATCCTGCTGGAAGTAGCCATCAGAGGATGGGGACATGGTGGCCATAAAGGGATGGACATGGTCTGAAACAATGCTCAGGTAGGCCGTGGCATTTAAACGATGCCCAATTGGCACTAAGGGGCCTAAAGTGTGCCAATAAAACATCCCCCACACCATTACACCACCACCACCGGCATGATGGATCCATGTTCTCATTCTGTTTACGCCAAGTTCTGACTCTACCACCAATCGAGACTCATCAGAACAGGCAACATTTTTCCAGTCTTCAACTGTCCAGTTTTGGTGAGCTCTTGCAAATTGTAGCCTCTTTTTCCTATTTGTAGTGGAGATGAGTGGTACCCGGTGGGGTCTTCTGCTGTTGTAGCCCATCCGTTTGTGTTGTGGCTTCACAAATGCTTTGCTGCATACCTCAGTTGTAACGAGTGGTTATTTCAGTCAAAGTTGCTCTTCTATCAGCTTGAATCAGTCGGCCCATTCTCCTCTGACCTCTAGCATCAACAAGGCATTTCCGCCCACAGGACTGCCGCATACTGGATGTTTTTCCCTTTCCACACCATTCTTTGTAAACCCTAGAAATGGTTGTGTGTGAAAATCCCAGTAACTGAGCAGATTGTGAAATACTCAGACCGGCCCATGCCATGCTTAAAATTGCTTAAATCACCTTTCTTTCCCGTTCTGACATTCAGTTTGGAGTTCAGGAGATTGTCTTGACCAGGAACACACCCCTAAATGCATTGAAGCAACTGCCATGTGATTGGTTGACTCAATAATTGCATTAATGAGAAATTGAACAGGTGTTCCTAATAATCCTTTAGGTGCGTGTATATGCTGTGTAATGGAATAGCTACAATATCTACTAACAGGGGCAACATGGGCTAGATTTCAGTCAATAGATACTGGAAATATTTACAAAAATCTAATATGGAAAAGGTCGTTCAGTAATTGTGAATGGTTATTTCACACAATATTGTTTGAAAATTAAATCGGGATTATTAGTCTTATTAGTCTTACTCACTGTAAATAAAATACATTTCTACTGTCCAGTGGAGATGCGCAGTGAAAAGAGCGCTTGCACATGGTTGCAAGATTGCAAAGAGATTAAGTAAAATCACCAGGTAGAAAACATTCACTTTTAACATAAAAGCTCTAATTGGGGCATTTAACCCTCTGATGGTCCTCGGTCACTTCTGACCGAATAATTTTTTTCTTTGAATTATTAAAAATCACAGCTTCATCGGAAGGTTATGATACTTGGTGACTTTTTTGGCATTTGGTATGTGAATACAAAAAAAAATTTAGGTCATGATCCAAGCATGCTAAGTGGTCGTAAAAAAAAAAGTCACACTCGTGGTCTTCGGTCAGAAATGACCGACCCATAGGAAATGAATGGGAAATTTACAACAAAAAAAAAAAAATCTCTGAATTTTTGTTTGTAAAATCTACAAATCGGCCACGATTCTTAAAAGAAGTATACCGCAGTAAAGGGGTGACACTCTACAACATCAAGAGTGCAAAAAATTTACACCCACCCACACACACGCATACAAACACACTTTTATACACATACACACCAATAAATTCAGACTACAAAAAATCTTTTTTGAATTTTTAAAAATCACAGCTTCATCGGAATGTTACGAAACTTGGTGACATTTCTGGCATTATGTATGTGAACACAAAAAAAATGAGTTCATGATCCGAGCATGCTAAGTGGGTGTACAAAAAATTAGTCGATTTTGGTCTTTGGTCAAAAATGACCCCCATAGGAAATGAATGGGAAATTGACAAATACAAAAATTCACAATTTTTAATTAATTTTTTTACAATTTTTTTAAAATAAGAAATAGTTTGAGTTTCAATTATATACCGGTATTCAAATCCACCACCACCACCAAAAAAAAAAAAAAAATGTGTTCATAAACAGCTGGGGAATTTTAATGCCTCTCCATAGAGAACTGTACATGCCATATAGTGGTTACACCATGATTCTACGATTTTTCTCTATTCTGTAACCAGATGGTGCTAATTTTCTTCAATAATTTTTCTTTTTAATATTAAAAAAAAAAAAAAAAAAAAAAAAAATATATATATATATATATATATATATATATAGAAAAAAATATATATATTTCCATTGAACAAATACACCATAAATATTGCATAAATATTAATAAATTCAATCAAATTGTCTTAAAATACTAAATTAAAAAGAATAAATATTATAGAACAAAAATTAATTTGATTGGTTTTACTGGGATGGAAGAAGTTTAATTTTTAGGCCTCCGGTCACTTCTGACCTGAAAGGCCCAGGACGTGACTCGTAAAGGAAGACCATCAGAGGGGTTAAATTATTGAAATTTGGCAACCGCAAGCTATAAAGCTCGTAGTGGCTTACAAATATATTTTTGATCTTTTCCCCCCTAACAAAACAGAGTAATTTGGTCACATTTTAGTCAACGATATTGCATGTTGATGTAGTCACATTTAATGATGTTGGTGTCTCATCAAAATAAACATTTGTCATAGATTTCATTAACAAAATTAACACACTTCAACATTTTTATTATTGTTTTAATCACCATAAGAATGTCCATTACCCTAAAATTATATTTAACAACTCTCCTCAGTCATCCAATCAGATATTTTGGTACATTCTTTTTGAGTATGCTACTGTTAGTACTGATATCTGTGCATATTATGTGAATTATGTCACGTGTGCGTTCATGGAGAAGCAATTTGTTATCCTCCCTATAACTTTCCCTATCTCCTTTCCCTCAGGCACATTGCTTTTTGGGTTCTTCACCTTTTACTCCCAGTTTGATTTCCCTGCATCAGTGGTGTCTCTGCGAGACGGCCGTGTGCTGCCTATTACAGACTTCCTTCGCAGTGACGAGGAAGCGGTAAACGCTGCAGAGGCCTCGAGTCCCAAACCGAAGCGCTCCTCTGCCCCTAAACTGGGCCCAATGAATGTCCTGGATCCATTTGAGCAAAACCACAATGTGGCCGGGAACCTTAACGAACGAACGCAAAAGAACTTCAAGAGAGAATGCTGCGATGCTGAGAAGTACTGTCGCAGTTTGCAGTATCAGCGCAAATCAGCCAAGGGCAAATCCTGGGGCCTCGTGCGGCTCTTTGCACCGCCAAGTGAAGCGGGACCCCGTCCCAAAGTCGAGACCGAGAAGATTATGGAGGTCGGCATCTCTTTCAAGGCAGCCATTCTCCCAGAACCCTTGCGTGCCCAACTGGCATTGGCTGGGAAGGGTTTTAGGGGTCTTTGGTTTGCAAAGGTCTGCTCTGCTGTACAGATGGTGTTTCAAGACATTTTAAAATGTTCACCCTCTGAGGAGACTCGAACTGCAGACCTTTCTCAAAGTCTGGACAAAGCCAACAGAGACGGAAACGAAATGGAGGTCAATAATAACCAGAGTCTAGAAGATGCTGCTCCTCAAGCCAAAAGTGAAGCTGGTAAGAAGAGGCCTCTTATAATGGAGGAGGGTCCATCAACCTCCACTGCTACGCAAGCTAAAAGACAGAAACTAGATGTTGACATGGAGCACCCAGAGCCGGTCCACTGGACTTGGACTCAAAGGAACTGTGTTTGGGCAGGCCGACGAAAAGTGCGGAGAGACCTCTTGAAGACTAGTGATGAGACTTCCAAACCTGAAGGAGGCTGCGTTGACATTGAAAGCAGGGTGACACAGAGCATTGTGGAGAATGAGGAGAAAATTCCAGGTTTGTTGTTCAAAGTGGATGCAGAAGTTGTTGGCGGGAATGAAAACACCATGGTTGTCCTCCGTTTTCACCCCAGCCATGATACTGCAGGCATCTTTCAAGACTTTTTCCATTTTCTAGAGTCCTTCCTGCCCAAGATGGCAGAAACGATCCTGGGGAGAGCAGAGGATGTTACAGAAATGTCATAATTTTCATTTTCTTTTTTTGGTTAAACATTGAATTTGTAGGAAATCTGCATAGTTTGAAGTAGAGCTAAGAGGTCTACTTTTTGAAAACCTTATAAGCAAAACAAATTTTTTTAGTGATTTATGTTCTGACAATATACTTACATGCTATGTTTATTGCATGTTTTGAGTTCAACTCATATTAAACTGAAAGTTTAAACTATTGAGACCTGGATTGTAGCTTTCTTTATAAAGTGGATAGTTATGATTTCAAAATCTGATTTGATGCGGCGAGTTAGCTCTGGTATTTGCAAGTGTCAAAATCTTTTTCTTTTTTTTTTACTTCTCTTTTTTTCCCCAACAATTAGAGAAAGAAAAAACCTTAGGTCGCTGTGATGTAATCTTGATCTCTTTTCTCCCATTTCCCCTAATATGATGGAATGCTATTAGTATATTGTCCAATTACAGTTTCCATGTTGTACACATTTACAATTTCTTGCCATTCATATAGAGATGGAGGATCTTCCTTGAGACGTTTCCTTGTAATGGCATTCTTATTTGCTAGAAATATATTAAAAAATTTATTTATTTATGTTATTTTGGAAGGAGAAATGCCCAAGTACATTGTTTTAAAGTTACACTCAAGATTCCACCCCATTATTGCATATATTTCTCTATTCAGATCCTGTCAATGTTACAGTCCCAAAAGATGTCATTCACCAGCCTTTTGATTCCCAGTTTGCTTATATTTTACTTTGGGTATTATAAAGCAAATTCCCTCCAGAAATCTGAATTTGTTTTACCCAGTTAGCTGTTCTTCTTCTGTGTGGTATATTTTTCGCTATTTTGCACCTTGACATTAAATCTACCTGGGTCTCGTCTACAATGGACATTCCCATAATGTCTACAGTCGGCGTTTAGTCTGTCTGGGTCTCGTCTAAAATTGACATCTACTACACCTAACTTGTTCCCCTAATTAACTTGAATAAACAGACAGACTTCAGCAAATCCTTTAAATGCTTTATCACGGCCGGGAGAGTACCCGAGCAATTCTCAGAGAATCGCACCGAAAAAAAAAAAGAATCCATCAGGTTTTATAGGATCAAGGCAGACACAACAAAATAAGATCTGAAATAAGACCTTCTGTCAATCGGATTTGGTAAAGCAAGCCCCCACCTTTTTTCTGTTACTGGTTAAAAGTCCAGTTGATTACTCAATATAGTCTCATCTAAAGGATTATTAGGAACACCTGTTCAATTTCTCATTAATGCAATTATCTAATCAACCAATCATATGGCAGTTGCTTCAATGCATTTAGGGGTGTGGTCCTGGTCAAGACAATCTCCTGAACTCCAAACTGAATGTCAGAACGGGAAAGAAAGGTGATTTAAGCAATTTTGAGCGTGGTTGTTGGTGCTGAGTATTTCACAATCTGTTCAGTTACTGGGATTTTCATGCACAACTATTTCTAGGGTTTACAAAGAATGCTGTGAAAAGGGAAAAACATCCAGTATGCGGCAGTCCTGTGGACGAAAATGCCTTGTTGATGCTAGAGGTCAGAGGAGAATGGGCCGACTGATTCAAGCTGATAGAAGAGCAACTTTGACTGAAATAACCACTCGTTACAACCGAGGTATGCAGAAAGGTAAGGGAAGTTTATTTATATAGCACATTTCATACACAATGGAAATTCAAAGTGCTTTACATAGAAGGAATTAAAACAATCAATATTAATAAGAATAATTAAAACAGTTTAGAGTAAAAAATAACATAAAGTAATTCCCCTATCTGAGATGGAAGAGATTGAGCTGGTTTACGGTGCTACTGGCAGTGGTGGAATGTAACGAAGTACAAAATACTTCGTTACTTTACTTAAGTACATTTTTTCACGTATCTTTACTTTACTTAAGTAGAATAAATAGTGCATACTTTTTACTTTTACTTCGTTACATTTTGCAGCAATTATTCTACTTTCTACTCCACTACATTTCTACAACTTCTGTTACATTTTCGTTACATTTTCTGATCAGTTTTTCCCCGGCCAAAACGTAATCTGACCATCCGTTCGTTGCACGTTTGTCTCACCAGTGACGTTTGGTTGCCATAGATACATCAACTAAATGCGTCTCGCACGCAGTGTGTTTATCGTGCAATTTATACGCGAAAATTTGTTTTTACATGCTTAGGAAACGCACCGTGTGTAATATAGCCTACGTTTGGTTAGGATTATGGCAAGCCAAGAGGTTCAGAATTACACTATAAATGAATCGCGTTTACGGCCAAAGTTATTAACATACAGTAAGGATATGGCTTATATTGCCTAATTGCAAGCTTGTTTCAGAAATGGTGACAACAATTTTTTTCCATCATTATTGAACATCATTATAGGAGTATTAGGTTCAATGAGTTAGAATTAAATGGTTTATTAATCATTAGAAAATAGTCATTAAGAGAATCAATTATTATGCAAGTACTTTTACTTTTAATACTTAAAGTACATTTAAAATCAGGTACTTTTTACTTAAGTATGGTTGTCATTGTGTTACTTCTACTTTTACTAAAGTAAATATTTATCTGGTTATTTGTACTTTTACTTAAGTACTGAGATTCAGTACTTCCTCCACCACTGGCTACTGGACCTCCAGCCCAGGGGCTCTCTGCACCAGTAATGCCCCCATAGAGCACGCTTCTGCTGCCGTTACCCTTAATGACGCTCTCAGCGACTTCTTATTCTCTCAGCAGTATAAGTAACTTATTCCTTCACTAGCCTCATCTGAGTGAAGACTCCCGCTCTCCTTCAAAATCTATTCCAGTCAGAGCAGTATTAAAGCAATTAAAGCAGTACAGTAAAAACTATTGTAGGAGCACACCTGATCTCTTCTGGAAGCCTGTTCCAGCTCCGGCTGACATAATAGCTAAAGGCAGACTCTCCATGCTTAGAGTGAACCCTTGGTATTTCTAGCTGATGTGATCTGAGTGATCTGTTTGGTTTATATTCAGTGAGCATATCTGCAATATATTGAGGTCCTAACTCATTAAATGATTTATATACCAGTAATAATACTTTAAAATCAATCCTAAATGTAATTGGGAGCCAGTGTAAAGACCTGAGGACTGGTGTGATATGTTCATATTTTCTGGTCCTGGTCAGAATCCTGGCAGCAGCGTTCTGTATGAGCTGCAACTGTCTTATGGTCTTTTTAGGAAGGCCAGTGAGGAGGCCATTACAGTAATCCACCCTGCTGGTGATGAAAGCATGCACAAGTTTCTCTAAGTCTTGACTGGAAACAAAGTATGCTGATTTAGTTATTGCTTTGACATGATATTGAATCTAAGGTCTGACTCTAGAGACAAACCAAGATTCCTGACTTGCTTTTTTGTTATTAGACCCCTAGCGTTGAGTTATGCATTCACCTTGAGGACTTCATCCTTTGTTTCCAAACGCAATGACTTCAGTTTTGTCTTTGTTTAACTGAAGAAAGTTTTGGCACATCCAACTGTTTACTTCAATGCATTGGCACAGGGAGTCAATGGGGCTGTAGACGAATGGGGCAGAAAAGCATTTGTGAACCCACAACACGCACAACCTTGAGGCGGATGGCCTACAACAGCAGAAGACCCCACCGGGTACCCACTCATCTCCACTACAAATAGGAAAAAGGGGCTACAATTTGCAAGAGCTCACTAAAATTGGACAGTTGAAGACTGGAAAAATGTTTCCTGGTCTGATGAGTCTTGATTTCTGTTGAGACATTCAGATGGTAGAGTCAGAATTTGGCGTAAACAGAATGAGAACATGGATCCATCATGCCTTGTTCCCACTGTGCAGGCTGGTGGTGGTGGTGTAATGGTGTGGGGGATGTTTTCTTGGCACACTTTAGGCCCCTTAGTGCCAATTGGGCATCGTTTAAATGCCACGGCCTACCTGAGCATTGTTTCTGACCATGTCCATCCCTTTATGGCCACCATGTCCCCATCCTCTGATGGCTACTTCCAGAAGGATAATGCGCCATGTCACAAAGCTCGAATCATTCACTGTACTAAAATGGCCCCATAGTCACCAGATCTCAACCCAATAGAGCATCTTTGGGATGTGGTGGAATGAATGGATGTGCATCCCACAAATCTCCATCAACTGCAAGATGCTATCCTATAAATTTCTAAAGAATGCTTTCAGCACCTTGTTGAATCAATGCCACGTAGAATTAAGGCAGTTCTGAAGGCGAAAGGGAGTCAAACACAGTATTAGTATGGTGTTCCTAATAATCCTTTAGGTGAGTGTATATCTTAGTAATATTTTAAGTGATATAATTGATTCTAAATAAAGAACTGTAAGAGATAATTTTCGTCTTTCTTCGGCTCCCTGCACCGGACGTAAGACCTCATAATAGACTGAAACACCTACACACCGGTCAAGGCCGATCACCGCCCTGCTTTACTCAGACTGTTCCTGTTCATTTAAAGGATGGGGTGCTCTTCGCACACATTTGTCCATACACAAACTTAACAGTCAGGATAGTTTATTGTGTCATTTTATTTGTTTCATAGCTACTGTAAATTATCAGAGGTTACTGACTGTACCCTAACTACTAATCACTTGATGTGAAGATTACTGATTTAATGGTTTATTGTGAATGTTGATTTTTAAACTGTTCAACTTTATTGTATTTAATTGTGATTAGTAATAAAAGTATTTGATGCAGAGAAAATTATTACATTTATTTGGTAACACTTAAAAGCAACATTTACATGGTCAAATGAATTTCTATTACTCACTATTATTAAGTAATTCAAAATGTGAAATGGCCAGACATTATAAAATCTACTTAAATATTTCACAACAGTAAATATTACAGATTTATAAAATGTACTTGTTGTTTTACTGTAATTTACTTCACGGTTATTTATAACTACTGTTATTTTACTATAAATTTGTAATTTACTTAATTACTTTTAATAAATACAACCTGCTAAGTTAAATATAAGTAACATTTCCTTAATGTCTTCACAAACAAAAATGTTACATTTAGAGTTAAGTAAATTTGACTTGATACTGGATACTTGATAAGTAAGTTGTACTTGATATCACAGCAGTACATTTTACTTATAAAAGTTGAGTGCAAATTGTTATAATGATTTTATCAAGTTAATCGTACAAGTTGTTTTTATCAGTGAATGGTACATTTTTGCATTTTCACATTTGAACAAATGTTCTACCAAAAGTTGATCTCCATAATATAAATGCATAATGTTGTATATAATGTAGCATTTGAGAATATTTTAAAGCTGGTATTTGCCATTCCCATACCTAAAATACATATTTTACAGTTATGCAAATTGAAAACCACTATATTTTAGTGATCAAACACAGCTCAAACACTCTACCAGTGGCTAGCCTTATAGAACCCTGATATGCCAAAAATTGTATAAAATGCACTCGTATATGCTCACAGTGATGTGAGAAAAAACTAATATGATTTCAATATTAATAACTTTTTTGTGTTTAATATTTTATCCAATATCTTAAGACATGATTGTGACATTGTGAATTACCCACCTTCTGTAAATTAAATAACGCACCCTATTTTGCTTTTTGAAGATTTACTTCCATGTTAATATTCAAGACCTGTTCTGATGTCCATGTGATGGACGCTGTATGGCCGTATGGTTAGAATGGCAAACCTGCGAGTGCTCTGGAATGAGAATTCAAAGGTGTGTGCAGAGACAAATGACTGTAATTACACAACGACGCATGCTACTTCATTACAGCTATTGTATATGACACTGGAGGATTAGTCACAAATGAACGGCACATTTTCTGCCTTTTGCATGCAATAGTAATTAAGCGATAAAATGGAGGAGATGGTAGTATTTTTCTCATTTTTATTGTTCTTAGTTTAAATTTTGGATAGTGTTTCTTTTTTAAATTAGGTTAAAATTGCGGCTATATTTGATACATTCAGTTTGATAATCAAGTGTTAATATCAATATTCCGTGGTGTTCTGGTATATCCTTTAGCATGTATGTATTTGTGGGTATTATGCTTGTTTTATGATGCATTACATATGACGACATCACTCAGTGACATCTGTGAGCTGATTTTTTGTTGCATCAGAATCTCCATTAATGAAGAGTCAGTGTTTAAAATAAACTGATTAAATATTGTATGGAGTAAACCATTTTTGTTAGTGTAAAAAAATGGTTTAGAACAACAATTTTCACCTATAACAATGAACAAAAAAACAACAACAAAAATAAAACGTTGAATGAAACAGCATTTTGAAGGAGAAAGCCTGAAATAATATTTTCTTGTAAAACGTGCTCCAATAATCTTTTGTTTTTCTGTTTACAACTTTGATTTGTTTTATAGTTTCAAAGACTATGCTTCCAAATGCTCCCAAAAACTCGAAATCCTTTATTAAACTAGATGTTTTGTCATTGAAAATAATTGATATATACTGAACATAAATTATAATGAAATAGTTAAATAATATAAACAATTAAATTGAATAAATATTTTTTTCAATTAGATTACCATTGAAATATATTATATTTAAAATATTGAGTTTTTCACTATTTCTTTATGTAGATATTTCTTTATGTAGAGTTGAATGCTTTTTTGTCGATTAAAACACGGCCCTTTTTTCTTGGTTTATTTAAAGTGAATATATTAAGTTGGGAGTTGTCTGCTTTGTACGGTAAACCCTAAAGCATGCACCAGTCTAAAATGTTTGACAGTTGTGTATTGAACTTTGTTAAAAGCACTCTTTTGAAATCTCACCAAGCACACGATGAGCCCAAAAAAATTACAGAAAGTTGTTTGACAAAACCTTTATAAATAAATGAAATGAAACTTTTTGTGTGGCGAATTTCCAAATTTGAACTGAATTTGTAATACATTACAATATTTCATAGGCAGTGTATCATGACTTAATGAATCCATTTGGACCTGTTTAATTATATTTAGGCCTGGTTTCACAGATAGGCTTTGATTAAGCCAGGATTAGGCCTTAGTTAAATTAGGATATTTAAGTAGCTTTCATAAACTTGTCTTAGAAAAAAAAAGAAAAACATTACCGGTGTGCATTTTGAGAAAAGATATCTTTCAGTTTAAACAGCTCAAACATGCATTTTAGTCTGGGACTAGCTTAAACTTTGTCTGTGAACCCAGGCAATAGTTGCATTACTTCATGTTAGAATTTTACAAGTAATGCGACTGAATGGTCTAAGGCGTCACCTAACTGACGCCTTGGGAAGCATTTGACCATGCTTCAATATCTGGCGCTTTATAGGCGCCCAGTTAGATGACGCCCTAGGATCGTGAGTAACCCTACCCCCACCCCAGACATAAACCTACCCGCGTCATCTAACTGAAGCTTTTCCTTTAGCGTCATTAAGATGACGCCGTAGGATCGCGTCATGTAACTGACGCAAAAGAAAAGAAAATTGAACTCCTTTGGGTGAAAATGTGTTGATGTTTATTATATCTTTAAAGAGTCTTGCAAGTATTTGTTAGGCACAAATTACAATTTCTCCAGTCTACTTTTTGAGATGAGATTGTCAAAATTGAACGGCAACAACCTATTGACCCAAGCACAACACATTTAAGCTGTAAATCTTTAACGGCACTTCAACTGATATTTATCTGTTTTAATAAGAAGATGCCAACTGCAGAAGAAAGAGTTACACTATGGTAACCTGAGGTTGACTCTAGGGAAATCAGCCGGGTTGTCTGCATTACGAGTCATTTAGTTTCAGTTGAGTCACCACCACACTTATTTGTTGTTAGATGCTATTTATTTCCCAGTGCGAGATTTGAGAAAGGTCAATGAAACAGTCCCACAACAGTGAGCATATAGAAGTGTGAAGAGTACATGTCTTCACTATTTAACTGAGAGACCCTTTCCTACAGTTCCCATCATGTGGTTAACATTTGAGCTAACAACGACATTATTCCTATTAATTACTACTACTCTAATTTACAAAATGAACTTAGTCACAATGATATACTTGTCTAATGGAGTGTAAGGAGACCCTCATGCCAAGACTCGATACATTTCACGATACTGCACTCACGGTACGATATTATTGACACGTGAAAATGTTAACAAAAAATCCCAAGACGTCATATAACTGACGTCTTGGGACGTCTTTTGACCATATGTCAACATCCGCCTTTTTAGAGTACCCTTAAACGTCGGTTAGATGACGTTATCGGATCCTAAACCTACCCCAGACATAAACCTACCGCTAAACCTACCCCCTGACACCTAACTGACGTTAAAGGTAAAGCGTCAGTTGTCATGTAGCCGACGTTTATGAGTATCCTAAAAAGGCGGATGTTGACGTATGGTCAAAAGACATCCCAAGACGTCAGTTATATGACTTCTTGGGATGAGACTGCATATGTTAGTTGATTAAAATGCTAAATTTGATATTACATTGTGGGTGTAAATAGGCTTGGACACGGTGATGGAAACACAGGACAACGGTGACACCAGAATAAGAATATTCATGATTTTGAAGCTGAAAATACAGAATAATCTTATTCTAACCTGTAATATGTTATTTTTAATCTAAATAACCACTTTTTACTGGTAACATTTGGCATAATCCTCTATTCAACACTATATAATTTAGTACTGACACTAAAACTCTAAAAACTAGATTTTTTTTTCCCCCTCACGGTAATTTGTATTTTTGGGTGAATGTTGTTGCATTTGTGTATCGCTATATATTGTGATATATTGATATTGTATATTGTTACTCTTACTTGTCTATATTTGGGGGTGTAATGCAAAGTAAATTTCAAATAAAACATTTTTATTTGTCAAATAAAAATCTGCTAATTTTTTGCATGTCCCCATTACATTATATAGTGTAAATAATTTAATTGTATTAATGTAAAACGTTTATCTATATTACAATGATAGTTTCTCCCCTCTAAAATTCAAAATTGATCTGTTTCTGTTCAATCTGTTATGATATAATATTTTATCATTATGACATCACATTTACAGTAGTAATATCATGTTTTTGACCACATCGTTAAAACAAAGATTAGTTTTTCTTTTATAAGTATTTCATGATGTTTATTGTCCTTGTCAAGTTCAAAAGTTTGACTTATCACAAATCATTTATTGAATAATCTGTGATTAAGGCACTCTTTGAAATAAGTAGAGTATATAAATTGCATTGCATTTTAGTGTTAATAACTCTAAATAACTATTTGCAGATTTAGAATCAGCCCCTTTGAAAAACACAATATTTGTGTGGACGTATCCTATTGTGGTCCCTCAATGGTGGGATGGATGGTTTGCCTGGAAGTTTGGATCTGAGGTGGTCAAAAAAAAAGTGTTTGGCAGTAACTTTTATTTCCATAAATATAAATTAGAAAGGGATCTATTACTAACTCAATGCACGACTATAATTATAATAGGTTTACAAAGTTTCATCATATAAACTAGCAATTTTCACTATGACCTTACCACACACACACATACATTTGTTGATAAGTTTCACTTTATTTAAAGCATGTTAAACACTTTGGAAATATTCCCTCTCTCTATCTCTAAGTTTCTTCGGACTGACATCATGTTATCAGCGTTCTGGTCATCAAACTCTCTCGCGTCGTCTCTCAGAACTGAGTCAGCTCGTGTAAACATGCTAGGCTGCTACCAAAGCACTCTGCTCACATTAGTGCGGCCATAACATGCGATAAGTCTGATAATAATTCCATCTTTTCCTCTGACTCTCTAACAGTATCCCTGAGACAGGAGGACAGCCATAAATACAGGAAGTTTCAGGATTTTGTGTGCGTAAGTGGAAGACGCACGGTAGCAAAGTTAAAACAATGAACGATTGCAGCTTTTCATAAATGGCTTTTTAGAGTTGGGCTCCTTTCTGTCTGAATGATGGCATTGAACTTTTCTGGCCTCTGACTTTGTGTCTAGTTAGGCTTGTTATGCTTCTCACACAAACATAGCTTTTGCCAAAAATGGCTTAATACATATTCATTTCACAAAGATTTAAATACAGCTGAACATTTTTTTACCATCAATATTTTTTAACTGCTGTAAAACTACGGCCAAATACCGTGTGAATACCGGACTTTTCTGTATTGATTTATTTACTGGACCATACACTAAAAAATGATTGCTGTGATTATCCAACATATCTCACGACTAATGCCTTGTTCACACTACATGATTTTAAAACGTCGGGCTGAACTGTGCTGTTCACGCTACATGACCTGCTCTCAGTGAAATCAGGAGTGTTCAAGTTGTTGAGCTGTTCACACCACACAACCAACCCGATCTCACTAATGGTGGCTAATTCGTAACAATTCGTACGACCTCGCTCGTACGAATTAGTACGTTTTTGCTAAATCGTACATATTTAACGAATTGGGCAATTCGTATGGATTCGTACGAATGACCTACC
Source organism: Pimephales promelas (assembly GCF_016745375.1). The sequence continues at coordinate 2,600,454 of NW_024121876.1, read as the reverse complement.
CCTGACCCCGCCCTTAAACCTACCCATCACGTGGGTTTAGACAAATCGTGCGAATTCGTACGAGTGCGCTCGTGTGAATTATTACGAATTAGCCACTTTTTAATCACTCGTACGAATTCGTACGAATTGGTCGTCAATGATCCGCAACAGGAGGTAACGCACTACACGAGCTGACAGCAACTCAGTCACTAAAACGATTCTATCTTTTCTACAAACAACGTTTTGTCTCGAAAAATCACGCGATAAAATGAACCAGAAATTACGCTAAACAGCACGTGCGCCAATACCCAGCGAAGAAGAGAAGAACTCAAGATGCGAATATGGATGTCAGACAGAAACTAGTGCTGCAAACTGTTTGCGCGATGATTTGCTCTGAGAAAAAAATGCAAAAAAAAAACAACAACAAAAAATAAGATTTACCCGGTGACCTTAACCCATGCCGTACTCTGATTGGCTGGAGCTCATGACATCACTGAGGTTGAGTCGTGCGATAGCTCTGGATATCTAGCATGCTCGATATTTTTCTGGGCTCGGTGACACGTCTGCGAGGCGTCTGCGAGCGTCTTCGCTGCGTTGTTGACTCTTTCATACTAACAGATTGGCAAGCGTTCATCGTCCGCTAATCCCCCGCGATTTGCACGCGATGACACCCTGACCTGTCTGCGAGCTCAACGATTTGCAAATCGGGCTTAAAATCCTGTAGTGTGAACTTGGCTTAATTCGTACGAATTTGTACGAGTGATTAAAAGGTGTCTAATTTGTACGAATTCGCACGACCTCACTTGTACAAATTTGTACGATTTGCCTAAACCCACGTGATGGGTAGGTTTAGGGGCGGGGTCAGGGGTAGGTCATTGGTACGAATTCCTACGACTTGGGCAACTCATAAATTATGTACGATTTAGCAAAAATCGTAATTCGTACGAGTGAGGTTGTACGAATTGTTAAAATTCGTACCAATTGCCGTAAGATCGGGTTGCAACTATCACAACTTAAAATTGAACATTAGAATAAGAAATAATGTGTTTTTCAATTTAAAAAGTATGTGTTTTTGTTTGACCTAAATATTAAGTTTATTTAACTTCAGTTAAGTTGGATTTTTAAGTTATCTCAACAAATTTGAAGTTGTTTGCGGTACTAACTAATTGCAGTAACGTTTTTTTTTAACCTAAGTTTTGAATTATACAAATTCAAGAAACAAATACACATTGAACAAGAAAATGTTCAACTTTCAGGACAGAGCTGATGCTATGTCACCTAATTACCCTCAAAAAGCACCCATTATACATTTGGTGTAAACTTTACAATTAAACTTTTCGTTGCAAATTGACATTGCAATGGTGCATTTTCTATTGTAAATAAGCAGGATTCAGTCACAGCAAAAGGATAAGATGTATATCTATATGATGGAATAGGGTACATTCGTACACAATAATAAATTGTTGTCTTTTTTTAACTGCCATGTGTGGTACTTCACTTCACTGCCTGCTCTAACCTGTGTATTATGTCATGATTATTCATCATTTCCTTTCCCAATACATAGTTTTATGATTCTTCATAAAATTTCATTTCATGCCTAGTGGAATTATTACACATAATCCCGCTAAAACATGAAATCAATACAATTACAACAAGCTCTACAGTAAAAAGGTGAGTATTGATCATAAATAACACCATTCATTTTCATATGAAAGTATCTTCATTAAACATGCAGAGCACTCTCAGATCAAACCGTTTCTTTTCATCCGCACAACAATCACCAATCAGAGGATATTATTTGTAAGGTTATCTAAGCGTAAACACTCAGCCAATCAGTTTGTGCTTGTATTATCTGTCATGGCTTTCTCAGTGTTTGTTCATACTGATAAGCTGAAGTGTGAGCATCAATATCTACTGTGTGTTGTTTCTCCTCATTGACTTTTATTGTTGCTCTTGCTGGGCGACTCCAACCAGCAATGCAATCCTAAAAATTTTACAACAGAAGCCATGGGAAGTGTTCCTGTAAATTGCATGCGTAATATAAACAGAGGAGCGAGCAATCTGTATCAAAACATTGCGGGCTGATATCATATTTATATTTGCTGAAGAAAATGTCCTGAAGAAAACATGCACCACTGAGATTTACACAATTTCTATACGCCTTCATGATCCGCCATGACATGAGGATTTATACTCTAATCTATTCCTGCTTTTATGGGAGCTCAGAGAGAAAGTGCCCATTGCCTTTACCTGCAAATGACGCATACATTTGTTGGAAGAACGTGATATGTAATCTAAGGACAAGTTAGAAGATGAATTACTCAGTTGATGAATGATGAATAAGAGTAGATTTACTAGTTAGGTAGAATTAATTAGCGTAAGTATTCAGCAGAGGTGTAATAACAATACTACTAAATCTCTGCAGTTTGAGAACTGAGCTGGACGATGCCATCATTTTTTGTAGAATTGTTTTATGAAATGAACTAATTGAATAATGGATGATCTTTATAAGGGAACTGAATTAACACTGAACAGATGAACAACAGCCAAAATGCGTAATTTTTCTGTTTTCACTGTAAAGCTGCTTTGAAACAAAAAAAGCACTATATCTAAAGGTGACTTGACTTGAGCTGGAAAAGTAAACACAACATAGCGTTTTTTAGCAGCAATTCATGAGAAAAATGCAGATTAATTTGTATGACTGTCTGATAATAGCTTCAGAGTGCTGCGTGGGCCACAACCCTGATGAATTAGCATTTTAGCACTTCTGATTCCATCGTCCTGAAGTCACTTGGTTTTTTGAAAGGTTTTTTTTTGGTTAAAAGTCTGAAATAAGGTCTGTGGTAAACACAAGCTCGAGATATTTCTACATTTTAATCAAAATATATCACCGACTCCCCTTGTGATTTTTATAGATAAAATCCAATAGGGACCTGGCCTATAAATATGTAATTACTGCAGCACTCTAGTATGTAATCTTGGAAAAAATTACAGAAACGTGTAAACTTCAAATCAATCTCATTGAACTCATTGTATGAATTTGTGCGAAAAAATGTAAGCGGTCCATCCCTGACCTTAACCATCAGTAGGGCGTAAAAGCAGATCATATAAAAACCGTATGAATGATATCACACGATTCATATGAATTAACTATATTTAGCTACTCAAACACAAAATTGTAGCTTTTTAAAGAGATACTCCACTTTTTTGGAAATAGGCTCATTTTACCACTCCCCCAGAGTTAAACAGTCGAGTTTTACCGTTTTCGAATCCATTCAGCCGATTTTCTGATATTTAGAAGAATATCAGTAACCAGACAGTTTCTGGTCTCATTGACTTCCATAGTAGGAAAAAAATATACTATGGAAGTCAATGAGACCAGAAACGGTATGGTTACTGATCTGAAAACGGTAAAACCCAACTGTTTAACTCTGGGGGAGTGGTAAAATGAGCCTATTTCCAAAAAAATAAAATAAAAGTGGAGTATCCCTTTAAAGAGAGTTTGTTGGATTTGTCTGTTCATCCATATTATTAGCATATTATTACATTTCCCAATTTTAATTCCCGACTCTTATGCTTAAACATAATCCAGTTGTTAGTCAATATTTGTAATTCGAGTGCTCTAGTTGTCATTAAATCACTTGAAGATTAATTCCACTGGCTAGTTAAGGGATCGAGATCAAGATGACTATTGATTAACCACCCCTGCCTTCTTTACAAATCAATGACGTATAATTAACATGTCCTGCTCTCATTTTCTCCCAGAGTCTTTATTCTAAATGAATGTCAGTCATTTAGAGATTTGAGAGGAATTCTTTGCATCAAAAGCGCCATCGTCACAGTTGTGTGTGTCAGTGTGCGAGACGCTCACACACACAGCAGAACAGGAAGGCGACCATTTCAGTTTTTTTCCCAGTTTTTTTTTTTTTTTCACTTCTTTTGTACCACACGTTACAATTGTCTGGGTGAGTCATGATGCTAAAAAGTGTGCAAAGGTTTTTTTTTTGTTTTTTACTTATGAGTTGGATTATTAGGCCTAGACTAGATTAACGAAGGAACACGAGTTCCACGTCTCATGAAGGCCTACGTGTCTGCTAGAGTGTCAGCACGCGCGCGCTGTTTGCTCAACTGCGCCTACTAGTGGATTTTCAAAAGTATTTTTCATTTATTAAAGTATTATTTTAGGACACTTTATCAAACGCGACTCATGAATATTATTATATATGGGCCATTCCACCGAATGGGTGACATTTTCTTGTTAACTCTTCAAAAATAAACTTTATTTTTGATCTTTTCAACATTGAATCTAATACTACACATATTTAACTATTCAAAATGTATATTGGTCAATCTCAGCCAATTTTATTTATTTTTTACGAGGTTTAAGCAGAATATGGACGCATGTTTTCTCAATCCTGTTACCGAAAATCATGTGTCATTTAAAAAGCAATTTTAGAAGCACGTCAATTAATTCCTTTGTTTTCCCCACAAGAAAGTGTTTCTTTTAAAGAAATTTGTTGGTTATATGTTCAAATTGATATTTGTGCCAATAAAATCACTATTAAAGCTCAAAAGGCACTTTTTCATTTTAAAGACCAAAGCCTCAAGCTAATCATATATATATATATATATATATATATATATATTAGAATGAATTAATTAAATAATTGTATAAATTATGGGCCAAACAACTGATAAACTATAGTGGAAACTGCAGAAACTATAAAAGAAACTGATAAAATAGTGGTTTAATTTTATTTTTTTTAGAAAAAGAAAAAAGTAACAGGACTGAAAAGGATTGAGTTTTTAAGCAAAAAGTTATAAAATGTATGGCATATGGCCACATAGCATTGATGCTAGAGTGAGGACACTGAGCTGAGGACACTTTATTTAAAATAAAAAAATTAAATCTAAGAAAAAGTTTAGGTAACAGAGCTGTATGTTGAGATCGACCTTCTCATTCATAGTTACAATTTCATCAAATAAACAGAAATGAAAATGAGAAGAGTGACTTAGTCACCCCATTGCCTTCAGGAGATCCAGATGATGCAACTTCCTGTTGAAAATGTGTCTTGTGGAATATTCAACGTTTTTCAGAGAGAGGATGTAATAACAGGACTGAGTGAAAACCCTGAGACATGACTAAAATGTGTATTTTATCTAAAATATTAGATCAAATGTTTTTTCTTTTTTCATTTTATAGCAGTTTGGATATAAAGTCACAAAACAATGCAAGAAAAATCTGATTTCTGAACGATTTTAATCATAATATTTCATTGTAAAGTTTAGAGATAGAGAGTTGGGACATGAAGAAAATGCTGTTTTTTAGTGTTCTGTGTCGTTTTTATTCATGTTTTTAATTATATGTTTTTGCTTAATGTGCATGACATTTTGCTTAATAATAAAATGTATTTTAGAGTTATTTTTCATGCAATTTAATACATAAAATGTCCTGGGGACAGAAATGTCACCCTTTCGGTGGAATGGCTCTTATACACTGTAAAAAATATTTTCAAGATTAGTTATCACAACATATTTTCTTTTGTCAAATCAACTTTATAATAGTTTATTTAGTTGAGATAACTTATTATTTTGAGTTTCTGATGGTTAAATTAATCTCTTCATTGTATTAACTCACTTTTTCCAGTTCAATCAACTTAAAATTTTATGGCAACCCAGGTTACTTACTTTTTTAAGTTAAACCAACAATATCTTTTACAGTGTAGTAATCACAACATTTTTTCTTTTGTCAAATCAACTTAAATAATTTATTTAGTTCAGATAACTTATTATTTTGAGTTTCTGATGGTTAAATTAATCTACTTCATTGTATTAACTCACTTTTTCCAGTTCAATCAACTTAACATTTTAAGGCAACCCAGTTACTTACTTTTTTAAGTTAAACCAACAATATTTTTTTACAGTGTAGGCTTCCTGTTTGTTAATCATTCCTCTGACACAACAATGACAACACATCAGAAAAATGTCCTAATGACAAAAAAATTACAGGTCTTTATTCAAATTAGATATTATTTTAGGAAATTAAGACAGTAAGGTCATCAAAGCCCCATTTTCATTCGCAAAAATGTCATGTAGAATGAAAAAAGGTCCATAAGCTGTATGGTGATTTTACCACATCAGGGGTGTAAGTCCCAGTCAGATTGATAAAATGACAGTATAATAATAATAAACCCTCACCAATGATTAATAAGAAGTTAAATGAATTTCTACTAATAACCTTAAACAATTAAATTCAAACTGTTTTTGTTTCCCTTGCAAATTAGGCCTACATTATTGTAAAATTCAACTGATGGGCACTAGTTGTGTGTATGGACAAACTAACACAGTCTCATCCCAAAAAGTCATATAACTGACGTTTTGGGACGTATTTTGACCATACGTCAATATTCGCCTTTTTAGGGCCCCCTTAAACGTCGGTAGATGGCGATCCCGGGCCGTCATACAACTGACGCTTTACCTTTAACGTCAGTTAGGTGACGGGTTAGGTTTAGGGTTAGGTTTAGGTATGGGGTAGAGTTAGGATCCCATAACCTCATCTACCGACGTTTAAGGGGGCCCTAAAAAGGCGAATATTGACGTATGGTCAAAAGACGTCCCAAAACGTCAGTTATATGACGTCTTGGGATGAGACCGGGTTACAAACACGGTTGATCCAATCTATTCAAGGAATAGTTTAATTCAAAATGACAATTCTGTCATCATTTACTCACCCTCTACTTATTTCAAACCTTTATGAATTTCTCTCTTCTGCTGAACACAAAACAAGATATTTTGAAGAATGTCGGTAACCAAACAGTTGATGGACCCCATTGACTTCCATAGTTGGGAAAAAATGCTATTGAAGTCAATGGGGTCCATCAACTGTTTGGTTACCGACATTCTTCAAAATATCTTCTTTTGTGTCCAGCAGAAGAAGAAAAAAATCATACAGGTTTGAAACAACTTGAGGGTGAGGAAATGATGATAGAATTTTCCTTCTGAAGTTAAGTATTCCTTTGGCTTTCGAAATACATAACTGCGCAGAACCCATCGACGCAACTATTATCCTTGGTTTTCATGTCAGGGAGGGAATATGTATTCCGGTGAGAGAATGCCAAATGATTTTTCTTAATAAAATAGCTTTTTAATAAAAATCTATGCCTTTTATATTTTTGTTATGCAGCAACAATGACAATAAGGCACCTGAGGCCGTGCTGTATTGTGAACATTGTGCTTAACACATTTTAATATTCACAATATATACTTAATTGCTCTTGTAACAGCATGAAATTATGGAAGCTTGCTCCCCCATGGAATAAAAAGCGACTTTTTTTTCTTGCAATTTATCTCGCATTTCAGACATTATAACTCGCAATTGCAAGTTTATTTCTCACAAGTCGCAACTGCGAGAAAGTCAGAATTGTGAGATGAAAAGTCTCAATTACCTTTTTCATTCTGTGGCGGAAACAAGCTATATTAAATATACGGCTGAGAAGTTATAATATCAGAACCAAAATGTAAGTTATCTCTAGTATTATCCAGCTGTTAATGTTCTCATAGATATTGAGATCACAGGGTTGGATGGCCTGAGCCAATGACTCATTAGTTCATTATTAACACTGGTTGTGTGTAAGTGCTGGGTGGGGTTTGGACCTCCCTCTGGGGTCTCTTGAGCTATAAAGGCATCATGGTCTGGTGAGAGAGGAGCAGATCAACGCCAACAATCAACATCAGCTCTACACAACCCTTCTAGGCCTGAACATCTATTGCAGAGTAAGTATCATTTTGCTTCTTTGACTCTTCAGTCGATGATAACTTTGAGATAGCGGCAACAGAATCAGGACCATGGATAGCTCTGTGACAAAATACATCTTGACAAAGAGTTGAAAATCGACTAGAAATGTTTAAATGTTCTGTGGAATTGCTCTGGACTCCCAAAGGTTTTCTCTCTGTCCATCAGATGGCAAGAGCGCTGAGATCCTGGACTGTGCCGCTGGCTCTTGTGCTGTGTGTCATCGCGTGTCTCAGCAGCCTGGCCGAAGCTTACCCGCCCAAACCTGAACCTCCAGCGGGAGATGTGGGTCCAGAGGAGATGGCCAAGTACCACACGGCTCTAAGACACTACATCAACCTCATCACGCGACAGAGGTACGGCTACCGTTACCTGTGCATCACCTGCTTATCGTTATACTGATAAATACATAATCTCAGTTTTCTACATTTACTAATAAATTATTCAAATCAAACGTTGTCTGTTAATATTACTTAATGGAGCTAAATTAACATGAACGTTTTGTTAACAAATGTTAAGAAATATTAATAAATAGCCTACTGCAATCATGTTTTGCTGATTGTTAGTTAATATTAACTATGTTAAATGTGCAGATTTAAACAGATGAATCAGGATTAGGTGCTAATATTAGCACTGATTGGTTATTAGTAACAGTTAATAATAACTTTCCTTAATAATGGTCAGAACATGATATTTGCAGAATTTTACAACTAAATGAAACATTTTATTTCATATATTTGAAACATTTGGTAACAGTGTTTTATTTAACATGATTATTACATTAGTCATCATTAACTGATTTTATTCTAAAGTCTGCATATACTAAAATGTACATTTGAAATTAACATTAGTGAATGAATGAACATCGTTTAACATTGAACAATGGGCCTATATTTATAAATGAACATTAATGTTTGTTCTTTTCTTATTATTGGAAATTTAAGTGTTACAATTGCAACGTCTATTGTCTTAGAGACAGCTGTAATTCGTGAAAATTCTGTTTAAATTGTTTGAAATGCATCTAAATGGAAACACTGGACTGAATGCAACAATGTTTAAGAATTATTTTACAAACAATTTATACAGATTTGATTTTTCCGTTCGTTGTTCATGATGTACGGATGCAACCCAAGCTGAGTAAGATCAGAGGATTCTTGAAATATGACTCTGTGGAAAAAACAGCTAATGGCCCAACAAAGATTTTCAGATGATAATGGAGATGATGCCTACATTAATGGAATCCTTGCTCTCATCATAATGATGTCATTTACTGTGTATTTTTTCACACCACAGCATTTTCCAGTCAATGGGTTACTCAAGCCTTTATTCAATTTTACAAACAGTATATACAGGTACAGTTATGGTATTAAATATTGAGAATATATTACATTGATATAAAGCCCTAAATATTGTTTTCATATTTCTGCCACAGTAAAAAAAAGAAAAAGAAAAGAAAAAAATATTATAATTTACCAGAATTTCTAAGCTAAAAACTAAAACCATAAAAAAACACATTTTCTTTACAAAAACGTTTTTTTATATTGATTCAGTAGTCATTCTCATTTTCTATAGTTTAACTTGATCACTGAAAAAAAATATTGTTGGTTCAACTTAAAAAATCAAGTAACCTGGCTGCCTTCAAATTTTAAGTTCATTGAAATAGAAAATTGAGTTAATACAATGAAGGAAATTGATTTAATCATCAGAAACTCATAAATATGTTAGCTGAACTATATAAATTATTTAAGTTGATTTTACAAAAGATAAAAAAAGTTGTGATTATAAATCATGAAAATATTTTATTAAAGTGATGAAATTATATTTATATCTCCAAGGAAAGAACTAAACAAATGAATTGAATTGATTTGAATCCAGACCCACTTAGCAATGCAAGAGGGTTCATAGGAGAGTAAACCAAATCTATTTTACAGTTTAAACAAAACCTCTTTTTTTTGTGTGTGTGTTCATGGTTTTACTAAATTGTGCGTTGCTATGTTTTTATCTGAACACTCACATATGTGCGAGGGGTGGGCTGAGTTGCCAGATATCATTCAACCTGAACGAAACCCCTCATTATTGTGCTTTGCGCTAAGATAGATTGTTATTAAGTGGGATTAACATGTCTGGTAACGTCTCTGATGATGCATGCTAGAGGTCTACCCTGATATTTTCTGCAACGCGAATAACCTTAAAAGGCCACAATTAAATGACGTTCATGTGTTATTTTGGTTCTGTTTCTTGTTGATTTCCTTATTTCTCTGAATTGATCATTTATCTTCAGTTAAATCAGAAAGTTGGATTGTAATCCTTTTTGGTGCTTGTTTGTTCATCTCTGTTGTTGCTCACAATTATTAGGTTATTGGAATTTGAACACAATTGCACATACACTGTAGACAAAAGTTGCTGCCATAATTTTTTTTAAGTACAATCAACTTGGATGTTTAAATCATTTCAACTTAAATTGCATTACACTGACTTAGTCGAATCTAATGTAACTTTAAAATTTGAAAATTGCTTAACTTATTTGGAAAAATAATCCTGGAAAAAAAACGGTAAACTACTGGCAGCTGTGGTTGCCAGCATCATACTGTAAAAATACGGTGTGTTACTTTTTTTTTAAATGAACAGCTAAATTGTCAGCTACAGTATTAAACTTTCATTTAACAGCTATATATGCTCTAACACAAAAACGGTAACACACTGTATAGTTACGGTATGATTCTGGCAACCACAGTTGCCAGTAGTTTACCGGTTTTTTACAGGGTTATTTTTTCAACTTATTCATCATACAGTTTATCACAGTGTAACTTGTGCTTCAGACTTGAATGAGAGCTCAAATCCTAATTCATTCTCTTACATCTTGCTTTTCATTCTTCAGATACGGGAAGCGCTCCACCCCTGAGGACGCTGTGGTCGAACTGCTGTTTGGTGAAGACGAACGGGACGTCCGGCCCCGGTGAGCAGTGAGGGCTTTGTCATATATGCTTCAGCGACATAAGTGTCGGCCCAGATCCGGCCCACATGTATTTTCTAAGCGTGCCAAATGTGGGCTGGATCTGGGCAGACACTATGTTGCTGTCTTGGTTATTACTGCATGTTATATTTAATCACAGTCACAGAGATATTCAGACAAACCAGTTGTGGAGATGTGAAAATGAAGGATTTTGTTTTTGTGCAGCATGGAAGACTTGTTATGGTGATGCGCCTTCTCTCTCGTCCTCTGTGGCTGGTGCCGTGGTTTTCTTCATCCATCCATGATCTCTATGATAATAAATAACAAAGCAGAAACCAGCATGAGCCAAACTCTCATCAAAACGAGGCTCCAAAAACACCTCATGATCTGTACATGTCTATCAGCCTCTTTTTCTTTTCTCTTTCTATGATTTAATTTACGCTTTGTGAAAGACAATTGTAAATAATTTATTATTCACTGACAAAATTGACAATAATAAAAAATAACTGAATGTTAAAAGTTTGATTCCTAACTTTATTCATGCATTTACACGAATTTATTCATTGACCTTTTCTTAAACAAATACAGTGTCTGAAATAGGACATCTGCACACCACTAGATGGAGGAGCTCAACAATATTTCTGTTTTGAACATTTGCCAGTATCATTGTTTCATGTTTAGAAGTTTTGTTTTTTTATTATTTAAGGTAAATAACAAATACCACAAATATTCACATTGAACACAAACGTACGGGACACATGGTAGGCTATGTAAAAAAAACCTGAAATAAAAATATTGGTATTAATCAATTTAATTATTTATATTTGCCTTAAAAGTAAGAATGAAATACCATGAATAGTCCATATTATTACCATATTTTTGGACATGTAGCATGGTAATACCACTTTTTTTATTTTAAAGTGCCTGATTCAGTATATTTTCAGGATACTTTGAAGAAACAACCAGCAAACTGATGGTAGTCTTTAGTGTAGGCTATTCGGTAGGCTAGTCGATAGTTTTAATTAATAGAAACTATAAATAATTTAATAGACACAGAGGCTGCGGTATTAGGTGAATTGTTCTTAAAACTGTAAAGTGATTTAATTCGATGTCGAGGGGGGTGATGTAGCTCCGCAGAGAGGCGTGGAGTGTGTTGCCCCTTTAAGACGCACAGCATCTCAATAAAACAAAAGCGCATCGCCGCCGGTCAGATACGTGATGTAAAGCAGTTACACAGATTGTTTAAATCTTCGTTTAGTAATCAGGTGACAAGAGCTTGACTGAGCAGATAATCTAGTTTAAAGTGTTCGCGTCGTGTGATAATATTGCTGTCCGTGAGACTCACTGGTTGCTGTGTTATCAGGTGTATGTGTGAGGTAAATAAGACGCGAAATTCTTAATGATTCGAAAGCCGATGGATTGTACGCGTTAATTCGGCGACCAACATCATGACCGCCGTCTGCAAAAAGTGAAAGACGTGCACTGCTGGTTTATTTCACCTCACGTTTGACATCACAGGTGAGTCAAAGGCGTTCATGACAGATAGTGCTAGTGAAATTCAGCTCATTTCTGCCCAGCGAGCGACGGACGCGACGCGATAAACAAGTTTGATCTGAACTTGAGTATTTTTCACTAATGTCAGTGTTTATCCAAGATACTCACGCAAACAATACAATGGTATTACATTGCCTTATTCTGGGCATCTGGTTTAATGGGAATATGGGATTCTTTGGAGAGGCTATCATGTAAAATAACACGGGATAATGGAAATTAGTCATTGAACATATCGCACCATGTTTTACATCTGATGGCAGCACTGTACCATACTACATAACTAAATGTGTTCAGGCTGTATTTAAAATGAAAACCATGCGTTTTTTTAATAGACCGTCATCATTTTTTTATTACAGTTAATTAACAGTTCGGATTGCCTAATTTACAATGACGTCATCCATGATGAAGACTTTGCTAGATTCATTTTATCACAATGCTTTTATTAGATATTTTAGTTGTTCCACTCAATAAATCACAAGGAAAAGATTATAATTATTCTGATTATAATGGATATACTTACATGTATATGAGCGAAAACAACATCTGCATGATGCTCAGGCCAGAGTTTATTTCCCCTCTGTAAATATAGTAATTATTATTAATATTATTAATTTCAAACAAATAATTTGTATTATATATATATATATATATATATATATATATATATATATATATATATATATATATATATATTCTTCCTTCTTATTATGGTTGTGAGACATCTGTCAAGGTTATTTGGGCTATTTTGTAATTATAATGTTATTTTTTATTTTTAAATTCCTATTACCATATTTCTATTATTATTGAAGTTTTTTTGGTCTGTTCTTTTCTCATGAGTTTGCTGGCTTGTGTGGGAAAGGCGACACCTCTCCAACTCCTACATTCTTTTCTTAGTCTCATTCGTAAACATGACATGACCTCTCTGCTTCTGTTCCACTCTGTGTGTGACAGCTTTACCCACGTGTGCAGCGCCAGGGACGGTTTCCATGAAAACCGGTGATGTAGTCAGTGCACTGAAAAAAAACAAAACAAGTGACGCTGCAAGACGGGGTATATGACTTAGAAGGTCTCTAACATATTTGATTGATTTTGTTTTGATTTTAATATTGTTATTGGCCATAAGGTAGCTTAATTTACATGTCCTCGACTGAATAATATATACCGTGAGACACCAACGTGCCATTTTCAGGCACTTGTTTGGCTCATTATTGTACACCAGGTGACACAACAGCTGCCAAAGAGGCAAATGTGCTTATTAAATGATCAGTGTGTAGACACACAAAGACAAGCTGACCACAGATTGTCCTGAAACTTGAAACCAGCCAGCCAGTTACTTGAATAATGTACATCCTAATCTCATAATAAAGATAATCAATTAACATTTCTAAATGACATGCCTAAACACAGAACAGCTCAAGATTTACTCTCCAATTTTCCAGCTCTTTTGCTCCATTCAAATACCCTACAGTAGAGGCTCTTGGGATTTCATGTGTTGCCAGGCAACCGTTGCTGCAGCTGCGCAGCCGGAGAGTTAATGCTATACAGTACTGTTAGTGCTGACCTCCCACTGTCATCTGCTGCCCTCACTGCCTTTGGTAATTGAGCTTATGTGTGTAAGTGTGAGTGTTTAAAACGGCTGTATTTGCGTAGTTCAGAAGCACTGATATCTAGTAAAAAAATATTTTTGCTGAGGAAACTGTGAGTGGTTTGTTTGTGCGAACTCACAAGTGGATGGCCGTGACTCCTTGCTGTTTGCACCTGTTATTAACATGTTCCAAATGTGTCAGGTGGAAACAGGGCCAAGGGTATTCTGGTCTCTAGATATTTGAAATCCCTTCTTCAGTATAAGTCAATAAAGTCAGGCAAAACATGAAGCTTAGTGCTGCTGAATTCCGATTTATTGCTCAGATCCGATTTTTTTGTACAGCTGTTTACTTTGTTTTGTCACAAAAATGACGTCACACATCAAGTGATTGCGTGTTTATTTATAGTGTGATCTTCCTCCGAAGCTAGCAAATTTATGTGCAGACAATATAAAAAAAGAGCTTTTTAAATGTTTATGATACGAGCCCTCGTATTTTTCTTGCATAGAGCTGTCACTGTAATACTTATAAGCTTTGACACATCCCAGTCCTTCCATTGACTAACTTTCGCAACTGTCTTCATAATTTCCACATTAAAGCCACATTAATTCCGATATGACTGTTCAGACTGAGGTTGCGTTGCAAAACATCTGACCTGTATCAGATTTCGGACCACACATGGAAGTGGTACAAATCAAAATTACAAAGATCCGATTCATTGTGGTTTGTGCAGTTTACACTTTCATGAGAACAGATCTGAGTCACAAGTGAGCAAAAAACATGTACCTGCAGATTGAACGTAGTCTTAGTCTTACTGGCCTACAAGGAAGAAAAGAAATAGTCGAATAAACTCGTTATTTTTGTTTATTTTTTCGCACAAAAAGTATTCGCGTCGCTTGATAAACATATAGTTGAGCCACGGTAGTCACTTGGGATATTTAAACATTTTCTTCATTGACTTTCTGGGCCGTCAAGAGGCAGTCCCTTAGGCAGCCAATGTGGTAGTTATACAGCTCTCAAATTTAATCAAAAATATCTTCATTTGTGTTCCGAAGACAAACGAAGGTCTTACGGGGTTGGTACAGCATGAGGGTGAGTAATTAATGACTTAATTTTCATTTTTGGGTGAACTAACCCTTTAAGGCCCGTACACACCGGGATGAATATCAGCGCGCGTTATTCGTCAGCGTTTTTCAACGCGTTTTCTGTGTTCACAGTCCCACCCAAGCCATTTTCACTGACGATGAGCTGAGTGAACATGTAAATTCATTCCCTGACATTAGATGGCGCCAATTTGCTCTGCAATACCACTCCATATCAGTTTTCTTTTATCAAGATGTTTGTAGTCCCTGTCACGTTTGTGATATAGTTATGTTCACCAACAAGAACAGCAGCTCTACATTCATCTTGCCTTGCATCTTCCACGTCTTATTTTTCGTGGCTGTGTAGACGGCGACGCTACCTGGCTTATATCTTCTTCGCCGTTGAATATGTGTGCTCGGCAAGACCGTTTTGTGTTTGAGTGCCCCCAAGTTGTGTTTTACGGTAACTTCAGAAGCCCCAAACACTTGAGAAAAAGCGGCAATCTCATTGGTCGGATAGTTTTTGACGCAGCGCTTCAAACTAAAAAAACGAAGTTGAGGCGTTTTTTTAAATGACGTTTTACGCGTCGTTGTGAGCACTCACATTGGCGCCCTTTGTTTAGTCACGAGGCGTTAAACGTCGGCGAATAACGCACGTGAAATTCGTCCCGGTGTGAACAGGCCTTTATGGTTTTGTTCAAATCCTGCACTACAGTCGTGATTAAATTCACAATAAAAAGCTGTTGTGCATGGGGGTTCATCAACAATACCTGCTTCCAAATTAGCTCTGGCATAGTTAACACGCTGGGAGACCTAAAGTTTACAGTGGGATACTTCTGCTCCTCTAGCGTGCCATGTGCCGCCAAGCTGCCAGATGATGTTGCGTGTCTTTCTTGTGGGGGACCCAGTGTGGCTTTGGGTCTACTGGGAGAAGAGCAAGCTCTACCCTGTGCTGAGCATGTTATGTTGGACTTGGTCAATATGACTGCACGTCTCAACAACGAGTGTGGGCATGGTGTCACGGCACACTTTGTGACCACACCGATCTGTCACTGAACATTCAGCCCTTGGTCAGACCTTGGGCCTCTTGATGCTTGTGACAGTCCCTCCCTGGCAGATTTCCCTGACCTTGTTTCTATGGGCCGGAGTGTCAGGGTGTTGGGGTGTCAGGGTGTTCTTACAAATTGTAAGAACTTGTTCTTAAGTGACTTGCAGGGTTAAATAAAGGTCAATAACAAGTGTCTAGGCATGTTGTTGTTACAACAGATGCCTCCAGAACAGGCTGAGATGCTATGTGCAATGGGCATGCAGCTTGGGGCTAATGGACGGAACCTCGAATTTAGTGGCAAACCAATTGCTGATGGTTACTTACATTAACCACCAAGGCGAGGTACAATCACGTCGCATGTCACACCTTGCCCGCCATCTCATCTGGAGTCAGCAGTGGCTCAGGTCGCTCGCTGCCATTTGCATTCTAGATGAGCTCAATTGTGCGGCCGATGTTCCTTCACGAAGGCTCACTCTTTCAGGAGAATGAGACTCCATCCCCAGGTGGTCCAGCTGATCTGGATTCGATTTAGGGACGCACAGGCCGACCTGTTTGCCTTCCAGGAGTCCTCCCACCTCCCGCTCTTTTATTCACTGATGAGGCAGCCCTCAGTACAGACACTTTGGCACATTTATGCAAATACACGTACCTGGTTTTGGAACCTGATGGTCTTTACGTCAGCCCCTCCCTGGCGGATTCCCTTGAGGAAGGACTTGCTTTCTTAGGGACGGGGCACCATATGGCACCCACGTCCCAAGTCACTGGGTTAGCACAACCTGATCATCGGGTTCCTGAGAGGCGCGAGAAGGCTAAATCCTCCCAGTCTGCCTCTCATCGTCATCTCTCTGTGGTCCTTTACGGTCTGCAGAATGCTCCCTTTAAGCCGCCGGAGTCGATTGAGCTTAGGTCCTGTCTCTAAAGACAGTGCTCCTGATCGCGCTTGCTTCCTTTTAGGGGCCGTTTACACCTGGCCACTTCATGCGTTTTCTGTGATCGGATAGCTATCCGATCGTGAAAAGACCAGGTGTAAATGCCCCCGAAACGCATTCGAGACGGATTTGAATCTGATCGCTCAAACCACTTCAGGAGGTGGTCTGGGCCGCATTCCAGATGAAACTGGACAGGTGTGCATCTTGTTCTTGAAACTACATATGTAAATGCTACTACTCCCAAAAATGCAAAAAAATAAACACGTGAGAGTGTGTTACAGGCTATATGTCATGCTATTTTAGTCAGATATGACGACACTACTGCGACCCGCATCACCTCAGATGAGCAGCTGAGCACCTATCAAGCCAACGCGCCGCAAATCAAAGTGAAAGTAAGTCACTACCATCTTCATTAAAAGTGAAGAAACGAAATGATCTTTACCAGTTCTGTTGCCGCTCTCTCTTATCACAGTCTTTGCTGATTTTGAAATTAGCCGATGATCAATAAAATGCAACTCATATCTGTTGCTTTCGGTGACGTGCACTTTATTAAATCCGCATATAGCGCGGGAATTGAAGATCGGATTTATACCCGTTTTGCAAAAACACATTTATGTGACCAGGTGTAAATGGAATAGTTTTGATAAATCAGATAGCTATCCAATCTGAGAAAACGCATGAAGTGGCCAGGTGTAAACAGCCCCTTAGAAGGTGGGGGACCTGCAGGGATTTTTAGTCAGCGAGTCATGCCTTGAGTTCGGGCTGGCCTCTTTAAGAAAAGAAGAAAAAATGCTGGGCGGTACTTCATTTTGTTCATCAGGAATGGATCGCATGAACGATTGTTGGACCGTTGTCATTTGCTGGTGTGATCTCATATGAGTGACAGGTTGTCCCACCCTCACACCAGTAAACATTTCATCAGAGAAGAGATGTTGCTGCAAGGAGATGTATTTTACTAAAGGAACCTTTGCAAAAATAAATATATACAGACTTTCATATGTTCCTGAGAAAAATATCTCGTGAGCATGCAGAAGTTTCTTGTGAGCACGTGAAAGTTTGTATATTTTTATTTTTCAAACGTCCCTTTAGGGGCTTTGTAGTATTTTTAAAAAAAAATATAAATTTACAAGTAATTTTGATTATAGTTTATCAGAGCACATTAATTAAAAATAATAATTATGTGCACAAAAAAAAATTAATAAATATTCCTTAAAAAATTATAATAGTAGTAGTAATAGTTAGTTAAATTATTGTATGTAAAAAATAAAATAGTACATTTTGATTTCATAGTTATTTTAATAAACAACATTTTTTTAAGAAGTTTTGTGTCTTTAATATTTTATTTTAGTAGTAACCATTTTATAAATCGTATTTGAGGTTGTGTTAAATTGTCAATAGCTTTTTATGTTTTTATAGTATTTTATAGTTTTTTTTAATAGTTTATAGTAACTAGCAACTTATTTATTTGTGAACATACCCACATCCTTTGCTCATAAGTACTACACCACTACTTGTAGATTGTAATTGCTATCTAATGTAGTCTCTGTCATTTCCGTGTTGAACCAGTACAAAGGAGAAAAAGAAGCTGTGTGTGCGAGGGGAGCTTATGGTTGTCTTGGTTACAACCATTCTCCCATGTAAAGTAATGAGAAGCCCAATTTGAGGGAGCGGAAAGGGGCTATTTTTGGATTTGTTCCTTTTTTGAACATTTGTTTGTTACATTTGTGTTCTTACACTGAGCTTAACCCTCTGGGGACTAAGCCCTTTTTGGACAGTTTTTTCTATTTTTACATTTGGCATTTTTATAAACCATTTTTATAAACTATATCTGTAATGGAGATGGAACACCATGTGTTTGGTATCTATGGATTCAGAAGACCCTAAGCTAGCATGTAATGTGTTTATACAGGAAGTATGAGTGAAACATGTACAATAAATGTACAATTAACTAGAGAATTTAAAAAAATATATTTTTGTCATTTATTACTGAAAATCACACCTCACACATCAATAGTGAACAGTTTTTGAACAAAAAATATATTGTTCAAACCCTTTGCTTGACAGACATTTGTAATTGTTCAATCAAAAGTAAAATATTTCATCATCTGTGGAAAAGCTGTTAGCTTCGGATTTCTCCGCGTCACTTTCCAGTAATTGTTCCATAGCTTGTTCTGAGGTAAATCTTTTAATGCTTGCCATCATAATTGTGCTAAAACAATAAGATAATATTGCTATAATTGCTATTATATATATATTGCTATTACAATATCACAATGGCTATTACAATATCACATTTTAAGTCATGTATATCAACCTAACTGTATGTAGGGTATAGGGTTAACACACACTTGACATGAAACACAGACACTTGCACATGAAAGAGCCTGAAAGTATGACTCTTACGCAAGCATACTGATCAATAAGTTTTATATATATATATATATATATATATATATATATATATATATATAAAGCTGTTAAGCATAAAGCTGCTTGGAAACAATCTACATTGTTAAAAGCGCTATATAAATGAGGAAAATACTTTAAACTCTGAAAGTATTTATTCCTGTCACTGAAGCAGGATTAAATGGATTCATAAATTGGATTATGAGTGGTTTTGAATAAATAAGATGTTTAGTATTCTTCCATTTTGTTAACTGTATGTGGGTAGTTACACTGATTTTGCTGTCTTGTTGTGAACAGAAGGGAAACTTCTTAATTTATGTTTTGATATGTTATCATTAATTACACTCTGCTAAGTCTTTAGAAATCCTGTATTACAATGTTAGCAGTTCTCCATGCTCAATCACTTCTGTGTTTCTGTGCTAAGAGTTTGGTTTTGACATTAAGCTAAGGAGAATGTTTAAGAGCACTGGAGCGTAATACACACACACTGACACTCTCTCTCACACATGCACATTCAGCTGGGTTATGCAAAGTCTTGCTGAGGTGCACAGTCAGAGTTTACAGCTTCAGTGAGAGCTATTTTTAACATGGTGTGTGTGTAGTAGATGTGTCACACCGTAAGATAGCGCCTTTAAACTCCCCGTAATAAAGTGCCGTTTAGCTGTGTGTGTATCCATGTGTGCAGCGTGAAAGAGTTGTCAAATTTGCCCATGTCTTCACACATTTTTATTTTCCCACTAGGATAGTGTAACGTGATTCCTTCTCAGGAAAGAAAAAAATGCCTAAATGTTGCAATGATTTCTGTTTATATCAAATGTAGAAAGTCTTGGAAAAGTGTTTGTTTGCTTACCTGTAAATTGGATGAATAAAAAAAGAGATTAGTTTATCAGATTAGTCACTTTTTATGGATGGCATAATTACATATTATTAACATTATTTAAAATTTTACCTAAAACATTTACTTAAAGATTTTAAGTTAATATTTAAATAACTTGACAACACATGTGCATGCTCATGTGTTCTCTAATTTAATGGTCGCACTGGTATGCTGGTAAAAAAAAAAAAATTGTTTTTATTTTTAAAGTATCTATTTTTTCTTTAAATTCACATTTTATGATTAAATTCATTCCATTTTTATCATCTCACAAACTCATTGCAGTTATGTTTTGAAACCCTGTAATTTATGGCCTCATGTTGCTGATGATAAAGAATGGATTTTTTTTCTCTTTGTATTTTACATCAAGGTAGAGAATAATCTTATTAAAATCTATGAGATTATCATGTTAGGTCAAAAGTAATCTAAAAGTAATCGGAATACATTACGTTACTAACGTTACTCTTTAGCTCTGTGCTGAGAGGGGGGATTTGGGGTAAATACTTGGACTGACCATGTGATGAATTTGATTTTCATGCAGAAACTCTCTCTGTCCCTCTTTAGTTGGACCAATTTGATACGCAGACAGACACAAACGAAAACGAAAATGCCAGTGGCGTCTGCCAGCTCTGACTCAGGTATGGCTTTATTTTAACAATTATCTGAACTTCTTTGTCACCATTCCAAAATCTTGTTAGTCCACAAAAGGGTTTTGTGAAATAATGAGGAGGGAAAGTCAGTGACAACCTTAACAAGCCAGTCAGCCATTTCTGGCTTGGAACACCAGAATAAACTGGGATTAAATATTAGTGCTTCACTGAGCATCCACACATCCACCAAGCTTTCACTGGAGAGACATTTGAGTCAATATTATTGCATTTCTCTGGACAGCTACAGAGAATAAAAATCAATGCATTGTTCTGTTATGATGTTCTTTTGTTGAAAGAAAGATAAAAAAACAGTGGTGATGAGACAAGTAACATAAGTCATTAGAATTGATAGCTGGTACAAATTTTTAAAGAATAAAGATAGAATGTAGAAGCAAAATGTGCATAAAAAGAAAAACTAAATCCCACTATTACAGTTTATATCTAGATTGCTTGTCCATATAGGTATTCATCAATTTAAAATGTAAAAATTGTACCTAAAAGTGTGTGTGTAGAAGTGTGTAATTTCTGTAGTTTAAAGGGATAGTTCACCCAAAATGAAAATTCTGTCAGTAATTACTCACCGTCATGTTGTTACAACTTCGTAAAACTATCGTTTTTTGAACACAAATTACGATATTTTTTATATATTATATAATTTTTTTATATATATTTTACAGTATTTAAAATACGATTTTTATTAAATCTGAGAGCTGGATCACTCCTCCTGTTTGGTAATTGCATCTGCCGGCCCAGAAAGTTAGTAAAGACATCGTTAAAATAGTCCTACAGTCCTAAAGTCCCCTACAGTCCCCTAGTCCTAAATTAGACTACAGTGGCTCAACCTTATGTTTATCAAGCGATGAGAATACTTTTTTGTGTGTATTAAAATATGTGAATATTTTAAAGGGATAGTTCACTTTGAAATTCATTGTTGGTATGTTTTAGCTTACCTCGAGGGCATCCAAGATGTAGGTGTCTTTGTTTCCACAGTTTTTTCAATTTTGATATTTTTAGGCCAAACCGTCCAGACCTGCATTAAATGACTGACAGACAAGAACGGTTTGGCCTAAAAATATCAAAATTGAAACTACTGTGGAAACCAAGACTCCTACATCTTGGATGCCCTTGAGGTAAGATAAAACACACCAAAAATTAATTTCAAAGTGAACTATCCCTTTAATATTAACATGAGAGGAGTAGAATGAAGATAGTGATCAGCAGGATTGATATTCAAAACAGTAAATGGACTACTTTTTTATGGTTTGTGTATCTGCAGCCGGCAGTGTCGGCTTCCCTTTTTGATTGACGAATATAAATGTATATATCTGCAGGAATAGACAGTTTCAGTCTCATTTACACGTAGGCGCAGAACATGCATGCTAGTTGACAGTCGGCTTTAGTTCCCTTTGGAAAGAGAACTCGCACTGCATCGATTGATGCTATATAAAAAGTCTATGGCTCCTCTGAACCCACAGGTAGATCTATGCTCACAGGCTAGCCATAACCAAGGCAGCATCTATAGCTGGCCTAGGCTATGATTGGGATAGTGGAGGCGTTCTGCCTCTGGCCCTTCACTTTGTGAATGTAGGTTTTTAGCATCCCTATCTGACAGCCTCCTCCCATGGGAGTCGTTAGGCCAAGGCCCGCCCCCTTCTCTACATTCTGGGGCGAAAAGTGTAATGCAGGGGTGCCTTTCCCGAAAGCATCGTTAGCCAACTATGGTCGTAAGTTCCGTCGTTATCAGCATAGTTCAAAGAGTCTGTGTTTCCCGAAACAATCGTTCCAACGAACATTCGCAAACAGCATCGCAAAGTTGTGTGGTTTGAACGACAGCTCTCGACCTGTGGTTAGAGGCATAGTTTCTATATTGCATGACATGTGGACTCAATAAATCCTTATCTTGAGCAAAATAAGCAAGCTGACATTCAGTACAACCGGTGCCTTTTATTTAGAATACACACAAATGTAATTATGTCTCTTAGTTTGTCAAAAGATTTAAAGTACCGTGTTTGAAGAGTGCACATGTGCGAATGTGCTCTACTATGTAAGAACGAGCCAAATATTGAGTCTGGTAATAAAGCAAAATAACTGAGAACAATTAGAAATAGTCCTCAGATGACATCTCTGTAATTTATATAAAAAAAATCTAGCGTCCAATCTAAAATCTAAATCCAAAAAAATTGGATCTCAAACAGTTTCATTTAAAGTAGTTATTACTCCACCATGTGCGAAACCAACGTGGTTGAACGATACTTTGCGACAATGGGTTTCAAACACTCGTGACTAGCTTGTTGATTTCTCCAACAAAGCATCGGCTATGGTAGTGAAGCAGCGAGTTACATAGTTGTACGGGAAATGCACCCCAGCTTGGTGCAGAGGCATGATTTATAAAGACCCTGGGTTAGGCCTCAATAAGGCCTCCCCGGTACAATGGGTTTTTCTTGAGCAGGGTTGACCTTCTTTCGCCTCACGAAGAGACGGAGTTTTGTCTGCCAAACCCCGCCATGCAGAACTAGCATGTGTATTTGGGCCACCAAAATAGGCTCCACTAACCTCGCGGAGCTACTGCTCGACCGTTGTGTTGTAGGTGGGTGGCTTACAAGCAAGCCCCACTCCCCTAAGCTGGGCGGAATTCTGTCACCTCTAGAGCCACTGGCGGGCTCGCACTCTGTTAAATCTCAGGGTGAGGTGGTAGTATTACAGGGTAGGTCTGAGTACTCAACTTCAGTTCTGTATTATCCTACCTTGCACCATTTGAGAAGAAAGTTCTAACCTTCACTACTTTTTGGCTGTGCCGGTAGGTAGTAGGCCTCAGCAGACCTCATTGACTAGGCAGCCCCAACGAGGGCACTGTAGGCCAGCTTACCTCGGGTGATTGGCCTTAGTAGTTCGGGGAGTAGACTCCCCAGAAGGGAGTCCTCAAGGCCCGTACACACCGGGACGAATATCAGCGCGTGTTATTCGTCAGTGTTTTTCAATGCATTTTGTGTTCACACCCAAGCGATTTTCGCTGATGATGAGCTGAGTGAACATGCAAATTCATTCCCTGACATTATATGGCACCAATTTGCTCTGCAATACCACTCCATATCAGTTTTCTTTTATCAAGATGTTTGTAGTCCCTGTCGCGTTTGTCATATACTTTAGTTCTTTATGTTCTAGCACCAACGAGAACAGCAGCTCTACATTCATCTTGCAATTCATCTCTTCTCTTGAAGATTGAATCTTCCTCGTCTTACTTCTTCCTGGCTATGTAGACGGCGACGCTACTTGGCGTATATCTTCTTCGCCGTTGCATATGTGTGCTCGACAAGACCGTATTGTGTTTGAGCGTCCCCAAGTTGTGTTTTACCATCTCATTGGTCGGATAGTTTTTGACGCAGCGCATCAAACTAAAAAAATGAGCCCAAGACGTTTTTTTTGTTTTTTTAAAATGACGCTTTTACGCGTGGCGTTTTACGTGTCGGTGTGCACACTCACATTGTCCCCTGTTGTTTAGTCACGAGGCGTTAAACGTCGGCAAATAATGTGCGCGAAATTCGTCCCGGTGTGAACAGGCCTTTACGTTGTGGGACATACATTTTAGCTACGACCAGGTAGCTAGCCTTATTAGGCTTCCTGTGGGTGGGTATCATGTTTGCAAGGCGCTCTTTTATTTAAAAGCTTAATTTGTAGAACTGTCAGTTGCATTACGATTGAAGGCAGCGGTGTGTGTTCTGTTTAAACAAGTGTTTAAATAAGTGATTGGATTAGGGGTGGGGTTAGGGATCAGGGAGCGGAGATGGGTAGGATTAGGGGTGGGGTTAGGGATCAGGGTAGGTTTAGGTATATGTAAGGTTGGAGGAGTTGGATCTGGATCCAACTCCTCCCCTTGGATTTCGTGTTCTGCAGTGAGGACCATCTCTGCTTTTCTGCATTGTGCTGAGGGAGCAATGCTATTTCAGCAGATTCTAAGCACCTAAACATGCTGATCCAGAACGCCAGCTCGATTACTCACTGAATGAAGTGCATGGCAAAATGGTTCTGGGACAGAATGCTTTTATCTGATTGGTTCTTCTAAGGTGGGTTAGGACAAGATTGTCCAAGCTCTTCATTAAAAGGGATGTCAGAACTTCTAGTTTTTCATTGCCTGTTGGCACTAGCAAGGCTTTTTTTCTAAGCACTGGAAAGAACCCAATCAACCTTTCACTTATGTCCAATCAGCTTATGAGCGCTTGTGAGCAAGCATCCCATGCTCTTCCTTCATCCCATCAACTAAAGAAACTGCTTTCATTGCCATTAGTGTCAGTGTGTCAACTAGAGTCCTCGTTTAGCTCTAGATATATCACCTCCGTTGATACTTGTGATAATGAAGGTCCAGTTTGCCACAAACACTAGCTGCCAACATCGTGACAGCTAACTGATTATACAGCATGACTCCTTCAGCCAGTTATTAGAAATGTGCACTCTTTTATTTTTATTTACACCTTTATTGCAAGGTTTAGATTGCACGGTTATATGTTTACAGTAACAGTACACTAAAACATGAATTGGGGTATTTATTTCAAACTAGTTCTTGTACTTGTACAATACTTTTTTACAATAGTACTTCTACAATATATATTGCAGTTAAATACACATAAATAGTGTACTGTGACTTCACAATGAATAGGAAATAACTGATTTACAGAATTGCAGTGATTATATGTCTGTATTACAGTCATCTCGTGTTTTTATTTATATAATAACCGTAATAGTGTGCAGCATGCATTTCAAAATGAACCCATTTCTCTGCCTCTTGGTGTATTTTGCTGTAGCTGTATTTATCTCTTTAAGTTACTTAGGTAACAGACAATTATGTACTTTTGTTAACAATGACTAATGCATTAGTAATGCATGGTATCATGAACAAATTACCAATACTTTTATATAAATGTAATACTTTGCATTTATTACTAGTCTACTAATATATATTTTAACATTTTATGTTGTATAAATTATCTTCAGTTAATTTATTGTGAGCAAACATTTAAAATAGTATAACAAATTAGTATATTAATAAATTATTGTTAACCTAGATTAAATGCTGTAAATATGTTGTTCTGTCACGGTTTGGGTTTTGTTTGTGTTCATGTCTTTTATTTTGTATTCATGCTCATTGTCATGTTCCTAGTTTCTTCTTGTGCTCCACTTGGTCATGTGATCATGTCTTGTGCTTCTGTTGTCTTAAGCCTAGTTCACACTACATGATTTTAAAACGCCGGGCTGAACTGTGCGGTTCACACAACACGACACAACGTGATTGATCCGCAACAGGAGGTGACGCACTACACGAGTTGACAATAACTCAACGATTCTATCTTTTCTACAAACAACGATTTGTCACGAAAAATCGCACGATAAAACAAAACGGAAATGACGCGAAACAGCACGTGCGCCAATACCCAGCGAAGAAGAGAAGAACACAACACGTGAATATGGACATCAGACAGAAACTAGTGCTGCAAACTGTTTGCACGATTATTTGCTCTGAGAAAAAAAAAGCAAAAAAAAAAAAAAAAGGAGTTACCCGGTGACCTCAACCCATGCCTTGCTCTGATTGGCTGGAGCAAAGCATTCCCGTGACTGGAAATAAAGCGAGGCTTCGTTTTTCGTTGATCACATGTTTCTATGAAAAAAAATACACGCTCCGGCACTGAGCTTCATGAGAAATTAAGCTGCGTACTCAATACACACTTTAAAGCTTTAGTGTCATATGTAACATCACTAATGTTATAGAATACTAGAACTACCATGGACATAGCAGTTGCCCTCCTTCGCCTTCGTCAAGAAAATGAGGCCATCGAGGACTCTGTTGAGGAGTTCTGTGGACTGTGAAACTTTGTTGAATTTAAAGGGATAGTTCACCCAAAAATGAACAAAAATAACGTTTTTATTCGACTATTCCATTTCTTCCTTGTTGGCCTGAAACGAGACTTCCTTAGACTTCCACGACGCATGCGCGTGAATTGCGATCTCCTTACACTACTTCAGTTCAGTTCTCGCGCATGCGTCGTGGAAATCGTATGGAGGTCTCGTTTCAGGCCAACAAGGAAGAAAAGGAATAGTCGAATAAAAACGTTATTTTTGTTTGTTTTTTCGCACAAAAAGTATTCTCGTCGCTTGATAAACTTATAGTTGAGCCACTGTAGTCACATGGAATATTTAAACATTTTCTTCATTGACTTTCTGGGCCGTCAAGAGCCAGTCCCGGAAGTCTATGTGGTAGTTATACAGCTCTCAAATTAAATCAAAAATATCTTCATTTGTGTTCCGAAGATGAACGAAGGTCTTACGGGGTTGGTACAGCATGGGGGTGAGTAATTAATGACTTGATTTTCATTTTTGGGTGAACTAACCCTTTAATGACATGGCATCATCTTTCGGATGGGCTAAACAAACCGGTTCAGTCTATTGCCTAATTCATAGACTAAGCTCTGTTGTTGAGTGGCTCATCATTTACTGTGAGTTTTGTGGATGAGGAGCCCTGTAATCCCACAGGACCCTCCACACCAGAGTGTTTCCACACTCTTAGAAGAGGTTCTATTTAGAACCTTAAAAGGTTCTATCAGCGCTATGTATTTGGAACCCCTAAAAGGGTTCTATACAGACCGCCCCACCAGAGCCTGTTAACATCATGCCTGCCACACCAGAGCCTGTCATGTATGGAGTGAATAATGTGCCAAAATTTGCAAGCAAAAAAAAAAAAAAAAAAAAAACAGACAACAATTTGCAAAAACAAAGGTCAATTTGAGCGAAAATTCAGTGGAGTAACCAATATTGTGTTTTACAAATATAAATAAATGATCCTTGATAATATTTCACAAATAAATACAAAGAACCCTACAAATTGCAACAAATTTGCATAATGCCATCCTAAAATTTTGCATGCACTTCCAAAAGAGCTCAAATTGATACAGTAAAACTGACTCCATTGTTACAGTTTGTATAACTTTGTATACAAGTGCCGAAGAAGCCTCTGGAGCTGAAATTCAGGTATGATAAAGGGTGTTTAATTTCCGACATGCACTGTAGGCTGTTGACCGATCACAACAGAGTGGGCCATCTGACCAATCAGAACAGAGCAGGCTCTCAGAAAGGAAGGGTTTAGAGAGACCTGGGGCCTCATGTATAAAACTTTGCGTAGATTTCATCCTTAAAGTGTGCGTACGCACATAAGGCAGAATTTGCGTACGCACAAAAGTTTTCAGATTTATAAAACCGTTCGTACGCCAGAAGCTGCGCAGAATTCACTTTATAAATCCCCGTCAGCGGGAGATTATGCGCACGTGCGTCTCCTCCCCGAAATAACCATATATGGAGATTACAACGCCTAGTTTTACTATGCATATCCTCATCTGCATATCATTTGCATATGATTATTCATCCACGTGATACTAGGGTTGCCGCGGTGAGGAAAATTTCCCACCGGTTAATCGACGTGTGACAACACCGGTAATCCCGGTGTCACTGTGGAGGGCAGGGCGGGGGGTTAAATAGCTTTTAAATGCGTGCGCGTTATACTTTCACTTTCGAAATAAGCGTCAATTGCTTGAATGGACAAAAAAAACAACTCGCTGATAATAAAACTTTTATTTATAGACTTTTATTAGCATAACGAATGAATAAAAATAACCCCATGCATAGGCTGAAAAAAGTGAAAATCGGCAAAATGTGGGCCCAAACAAATAAGAACCATAAAACGTTTATTAACGAATAAGAAAATAAAATAGGCCTAAATAAATTACACAAAGTTTAAATGAGATAAAACCAATTAAAAAGAGACGAATATAAAATAAAAACTTCAAAACGGACCTTAGCCTACATAAATGACATACTTTCACTTTCGAAATAAGCGTCAATTGCAATTCAGCGTCAATTGCTGGAATGGACAAAAAAAAAAAAAAACAACTCGCTGACAAACTTTTATTTAGACAGCACTTTTATTAGAATAATAAACGAATAAAATATAGACAGAACTTTTATTAGCATAACGAACGAATAAAAATAACCCCATGCATAGGCTGAAAAAAGTGAAAATCGGCAAACTGTGGGCCCAAAAAAAATAAAACGTTTATTAACGAATAAGAAAACAAAATAGGCCTAAATAAATTAAACAAAGTTTAAATAAGATAAAACCAAATAAAAAGAGACGAATATTAAATAAAAACTTTAAAAAGGACCTTTTTAAATGGGCCTACATAAATGACAGCACTCTAAAAAAAAGTAAAACACTATAAATTGGCATTTATTAACATTAATATATATTGGCCAAAATATTGCCAAACAGGCGCTTTTGCATTGCGTTTTGACACCAAATCTTCCGCCATTATCTTGCTTTTCTGTAATTTGACTCTTTCTCGTCTCCACACGTGCTAAATGGAATCCTGATGCTTGCTGATCTGTGACGTGACGGCACGCGTTGCGCAGTTCATTTTTAATTATAATGCTCTCTTCAGAACTAAATAATTGAAAATTATTATTTTTAATTAATTCAAATAAATATTTTAGCAAAAACGAATACTTTAAAAAAAAGTCAAGACATCGTGGTGTCACGGTGGGAAAGTGATGTCACCGGTGATGGGGCTTAAAACCGGTAACACCGTCAACACCGTCTATCGCGGCAAGCCTACGTGATACCAAGTTTAACGGTACAAGACGTTAGGAAAATATGAAATGCGGATGTGCCGTCACATTATTACAAACATTTTTTTTTTAGTAGCCTATATCCTTGCCTTGTTTTTGAATGAATAAATCAAATAGTGTTAAATACATTTCAGAGAAAGTTTTTTTTTTTTATCTTTTCCACTGGCCAAATAGTATTTTAATTGATTTATATTTTAATGGATAATAGAAGAGATTTTAATGGAAGAGATAGACATGGTTGTGCATTATTTGCACGAAACAGTTTTCTCAGACAATCTCTAGTTAAAACATTAAAACACAGCATGCCAGAAGAAAAGTGTTCAAAAGCAATGCATCCACAACAAATAGGTCTATTTCTATTTATTGAATATATATATTGTAACTTCTCAGTAATGATTTCATGTAGTTTAAGAGTTTAACTCCATTAATGAGAATGGCATATTTAATCTAAATGTTTATATCAGAAGTAAAACATAGTTTAAACCATTCTCTTATTTATTTAAACTGTTATTGTGAACATGGACTGTATTTATGATTTGGACTCATAATGAAGATTTACGGTTTTACTCCATCTGCCGTTAGATTATAGGCTATATGTGCGTCAGTTTCACCAAACGGCCCAACGCGCGTGCTGGCGCGGTCATTTAAGAAGGGATGGATGTTTGCTTCAAGTGATGATAGGTTTGTGAAATTATATTTGTATTATCTTTCTGTAGATGTATAATTTTCTTTAGATTCTCTGTCTAATAGTAACCAAAAAGACATTTGACTCCAGCTCACCATCGGTGTCGCCAAAACCTATAATCTTCTAAAAGAGTGCGTACGCACGGTCAAGAGCATCCTTCCGGTGCGCACTTATTTACGCCAAGTTTATTTTTTATAAATCCCGATGTGCGCATGGGAAAATGCGTACGCATATTTCTATGGCCATTTTGTGCGTACGCAACGTTTATACATGAGGCCCCTGATCCTTCATCAAACCATTTGAGACACTGTGAGAAAGATGTGATGTGCAATGTAGATTATGAGAAAATTAAAGTGTTTTTCCTTTTCTTTTACCTTGTATGCATGTTGTAAATCATTTGTAGCTAAATAGCAGCTCTTTTAGGCTACTTTTAGGTTATTAGGATTTGAAAATTATTTTGAAACATCTAAATGAAAAAACTTGAGTAATTTGAGTAAATTTGACTTGTTTTTCAGTGTGGATATGATAGCTCAGATCATATTGGAGATACCTAACCTCACAATAAATGTTTAATTAAAAAGTTAATATTGAGATCTCTGATTGCAGACGCATATGGGTTTGAGATGTTGTTGAGATCGGAAAATCTACAGCATCTGAGATAAGAGGCTTAAATAAAAGACTCCATTTACTCGTAATGTAATTTCATAGGAGAAACATTTAAGGAGATTAGCTTTTAGAGATCTCTTAAATAATTCTTCTTTCCTACAGAGAATTCCCACTCTTAGTTTGCAATCGCATTAGTCATTTTGTCTTCCTCCTCTGTTCTTTTATATTCTGTCTTTCCCTCTTCCCTGCACTGTCTCCTGATTAGGTCTCTGCGTTTAGTTTTGAGCTTTCTCAGGTCTATCAGGCATTGAGACAGACTGTCTTCAGCTGTTGAGAGGGAGTGATGGGGAGGAGCCTGACATTTTCTGGCTACCTGTGTATTTGGAAACAGAGCTGTTAAAGTCAGATCGAAGCAAATTAAGAGGCAGAATGCAAAGACGCCCAGTTGTTTATGTTGCCTCAAACTACATTTTATAGAGAGGGGGGATGAAGAGAGAAGACTAAAATGGGAAAAACGAGGAAGCCTGAGGTGTTACCAGACAGGGAGGGAATAGTCAAGAAATTAAATATCTAGCAAGGGACAAGCAAGAGAAATAAGGAGAGGTTGAGGGGCTTTCTGGTAACTGATGCTGACGTCAAGGAAATGAAAAAAGATAAGGAACCGTGCATGTGAATTAAAGGCAGGAAAAGAAGTTCGAACTATGGCTGGAAGTCTCTATAGATTGTCCCTGGAGGAGATTGGATCGATCAGATCTTTAGAGGGTCCAGGAGGTAAGACACAGGGAACATAAGATCAGCTCAGCTCTTTAAAAGCATGCTGTGGTGTCACTGGATAAAGAGGGACTTTAGTTGTGTTGTGGTTTTGCAGTTATAACTGTACATGCAACTATAATAATGGATGAATTGATTGAAATGCCTATGAAATGTTGGTATTGAGAGTTGTCAAAATCCCATTGTAGTTGATAACATGATCAAGTCCATACCACTTTTGGTGTTAAATAAAAAAGCTTAAAAGTTAGATGAATCGTAGGCATTATTTGTGCACTAAACATCTTTTAATAATTGCTATAATAGTGTATGGTTTTATTATTCTATGAGGTCAAATTAATTAAAACCTCTCCGCAAGGTACGTACATTTAATAGGGTTAGGAGTTTGTTTAAATCACTAACCATAATTATGAATAATAGTAATAATTGTAAATGATACCGCTTTTTATTGCTGTGTATATATATTGTATTTTAAAGGCATTCCTAATGCAATGCAAAATATACCAATATACCATATACATAATGCAATCTATTATATTTATTTCCATAACTTCTGATACATTATGATAGCTTAATTATTTACTCAATGCCAATAAGTTAAAACAAGACAAGATGCAAAAGCTTATGTAAGTTTAGGAAAGGACTAAGACATTAAATTAAGGCCCCGTTTACACGGGGAAAACACAGATATTTCTCTCGTTTACACAAAAACGCCATTTTTAACACTGAAAACGATTATTTCAAAAAACTCCGGGCAAAGTGGAGATTTCTGAAAACGCCGGTTATGTGTTGTCGTGTGAACTGGGAGAAACGGCGTTTTAGGTTCTCTCTTGTCGTTTCTAAAGATTCTGATTGGCTTGAATGGCTTTATCTTTAACCCCTACATTGCCGCCAATAGGTTTGGCATAGTTATGATGGCGCTCGATGGCGTATTTATGCGGGTGTGTGAACGATGTTATTTTTGAAAACGGAGAGGGGGAAAATATTCGTTTTGCTAAATACCCGGCTTTGTGTAAACGTGGCCTATAGTGAGGGTGTCAACTGGAAATAAGTTTTGATATTTAATGTACAGTGGGTTGTTTTAGAATGAAATAACCAGCTAATACTACAAAACGAATCAATTGACAGTATGCTTGTGTCAAATCTAAGACCTTATGAATGAATTATTAATACAGGCTTCATGTAAATTGACTTTTTTAATTCCTCTCTAGAGCAGACTGTGTGTGTGTTTGGGTGTGCGTGTGTGTGTGTGTCTGTGTGCGAAGAGAAAAGGCAGAGATGGGTGCATTGAACAGTCCCTCCAGGATTTCGCGATGTCGCGATCGCAACTATTAACGCAACTTCAACAAATCCACGTGAATTCAGTGCGCCTTGCAATTTTGAAAAATCACCGCAACTTTTCTGCAACTTTGACGAATCATCGCGCCGCGGTCTCCTGCAAAGCGTCGTCATACGTCAGCAAACTCACTTGTTTTGTTCAGAAGACGCAGCAGATGTGGACTGCCAACGTCTCACATTTAGGCTACCTACAAAAATAACAGAAAAGGCCAATGTTGCCAACTTAGTCTTTGTCGCTATATTTAGTGATATAAAAAAAGCGACTAGAGACAAATCTAGCGGCTTTTTGGACAAACCTCAGTAACCAAATGTTGCCAGCACAATCCTGCGAGCGCGAGGTTTGCTTTCTTCCAGCCGACTCGTTCTATTGTCTGACCAAAAAAAATTAAGCTTTATTGGATATGCGGCTATATTATATTATATTAGCTATATTAAAATACATTATCAAACATTTGTTTTTTCCACCATTTAACTTTAGTGGCTATTCCTAAAACTGTATTTTGCACTTTATTAGTATTGGCATCTTTCAACATAAATGCTGCTTAATGTTTGTGAGGTTCTGCACATTGACTTTTTTTGCAGGTGCAGATCTTGTTTAAAAAAAAAAAAGAAGCTTAGTTTGTTAGGTTTTGCTGTGTCTTTTTTAATCGTTTGTTTTGCCTTTTATGGTTACTAATGGTTAGTTAGTTTGTTCGTGTGTTACAAAGTGTGTGACTTTGTCTCTTAAGTCAATTCTGGACTACAATAGAGCAGATGCAGATGATGAACAGTGTTTTCTGTGGGACATAATAAGTCCCTTTGGGGTGGACTTTGGACTTTTCTCTCTTAGTAAACCTATAACATGCACAAAAAAATATAACAACACAATAAAGGAAAGGGGAAAAGCCAAAAAGCATAATATGGACATTTTAAGTAAAAATCTATCTATCTTTGCCGTTTTAACCTATAAAAACATGCAGAAGAACATCGCAACTTTTATCGCAACTTTTTAAAAAAGCGGCCGCAAAAAATTCTGTTCTCTCAAATTTATACGAACAGTTTCCTTGGTTATAAAGCTGTGTTAGACTCTACATTTGTTATTCTGAATTAAACTTGACACTTGATGGTTTGAGATGGTTGGCAACATTGACAACGTGTCCTTCCCGAACACAGTAAGCAGCATCAGCCTCGTGAATATTAAGTCTGCCTGTTGAATTATGCATGATTACATTCAATCACATTCAATCACGTGCTTACACACCTGTAGGCCGGCGGGGTATATTGCATGAATAGGCGGGCTGACATTTTCTATTAAGATTTTTGAAAGACCAACAAGATGAGTCTTTTAATATTCTAGGTGTGTGATGTGTCAAGCTGTTGAGAAATCAGTATGGGAATTATGGGTGTAATAATGACACACTGCATCTAACTCAAATTCACAACTAAAGTGGGATCGCAGATGGAGCCAAGGAGATTTGATCAGTTGTTCTGAGGATGATATGGGATTTCACATCAGATGATTTGTCATCTGATTGGTTGAATTTTACAGGATTTACGGCAGATGTGTGTTGTGTTCTTTAACTGTCCTCCTGGAAACAAAGCCGCAATGACGCTAGTGATGGCCGGTTCGTGAACGAATCGTTCTTTTGAACCGGTTCTTTTTAGTGAACCGGTCGAACCAGTACACTAAATCGGACTGAATCGTCCGAAACAGTTCGCGTCTTGCGTCAGCGCTAAACCACAAGTTACTAAAGTTACTCACTTTCAGACATGCCTGACAGTCCCTCCGAATCGAAATAAACCAATATCCAAAAGTATATTTTATTCCAGTAACTCAAAGTTCACTGAACGGAGACATGTTGGTGCTGAGAGAAGTGATGAGCACGAGCAGCTGATACTGCGCATGCGTGTGCTACCGAACGTACAGGTACAGCGGTCGGATAACCAGTACAGAACTGAGAACTGTTTCTTTCGGACCCGTTCGACATACTGAGAACTGATGAGTTGACGAGCTGAGCATGCGTGCATTTTTTCTGAGGGACGAAATGTAGGCTACGTTTCCATGTCTTTAGTTGAACATCAGTAAGTGTAACAAAATAAAACATTTTGGAAACATGTTTATCACATAATTACTGTATTATCACTGTATTATTTTAACGATTGTAAACAATGATTGGATTCTAAAACTGTCAAACTAAACATTTATTATTATACTAATATAATATTTTCAGGAACAGCTCATTTAATTTCTAGTAACAATAAAATCTTTGATGTAAACTCTTGCCAAGGTTTTAATGGTGCACTGCTTAGAAAATGTTTATAATGTGTTAACATAACGAATTAAACATGTTTAATTCGTTATGTTAACACATTATAAACATGATATGTATATAGGCTACAGAAGGCTATTGGAGACAGACATGCATCGATTTTTTAGTTTTGACTGTATATTCAGGTTTCAGCTCAGCACACAGGCCTATATGCTATGGTTCTCGAGTCGAGAACTGGTTGTTGCAGTTCTTGAATCACTAGTACAGAACCAAGAACTGTTTCTTTCGGACACGTTCGATACGGAGAACCGATGAGCTGGAGATACTGCGCATGCGTGATAGCGCCGTCTCTGAACAGAACTTTCTTTCGGCTGATCCTGTGCTGATATACGAGCACGCAGTAGTACGGGTGAACCCATGACTTAAATGAGAGGGCGAATCGGCGAAATGTAAGTTTATTTAATAACAAATAAAATGATGAAGACCATTTATGCATTTTATATATTTAAAACATGTAAAACATCCGCGTTAGCACATCGCCTAGGCTGCAGCAGGTTCGTTTTCAAAATGTAAATGTAAGAAACTTATCCAAGATGATTATGACAATGTGTACTATTATTTAACTGAAGTTATGATTAAAAATGCCTGTAATTTGAAGTAGTTTTATCCGCCAGGATGATAGAATTGACGTCATTACGTGATGACGTAAAAGAACTGGTGAACCGGTTTTTTGAACCGGTTCATTAAAACGAACTGTCCGAAAGAACCGGTTCGCGGAAAAGAACCGGACTTCCCATCACTAAATGACGCCAGACCCAGTCATAGAAGAAAAAAGACGTTGTGTTTACAACTGTGACAATACTTGGATGAAC
Organism: Pimephales promelas; assembly: GCF_016745375.1. The sequence continues at coordinate 2,564,422 of NW_024121876.1, read as the reverse complement.
AGGATGAACTAAACTGGATTTTCAAAAGTATGTGAAGTTTGCACCGCCATTGTTGCAGTTAACTTGTAGAACGTTATTGAATGAATCGTATCTGTTATCAACTTTACATTTTCACGCCCATAAACATGATGTGAAACAAAATGAAGTGTAATTGCTTTACATGACGGTCAGATGTCCTCTTGGCCAATACCTGCCGTCAGTCCGAAGGTACGAGACTAATTCAACTGGGCATTACTTTACTTTTTTTTGTGATTTATAAATTAGAAAAAAGAAATACAAACAATGATATCTGTAATGATGTAGGGTATTAATGTACAAAAATATTTCAGATGACTGGAAATGCCGTTACACATAATGCAGTATTCTCCAGACGTTTTTAAATACTTAAACCCTTACATATCGGAAAGATCTGTCTCTGTAAGGTTTATTGGGAGATATTAGAAGAAGTTTTTATTACATGCTTAATTTCCTGACAATATTAGTTTCTGTGGATCAGATATACATCTGGTATCGTAAGTAGATCATAAAAGGATCGCAATTACACTTGGCTCAATTGCGGTTAGTTGGCTCAACTACAAAAAATGAACACAACACTTTGCATTTATTTTTCTGTTCTAACAACTTTGAATGAAACTAACAAAAACTTAAACATAACTCTTTTAAATGTCAAAAATAATACTAAAATGTTTTCCCTTCACTTAAAACACACGTAATGTCAGTATTTATTTTTAACACTTACCCAATCCTATATGCAAAGCATCAGACTTGTAATCCGAAAGTTGCCAGTTCAGTTCTCAATACCAGCAGGAAAAAATGTAAGTGGGGGAGTGAATGAACAGTGCTCTCTTCCACCCTCATTACTCACCACTGAGCAACTAAGGTAACCCCGAGTGTGGGTTACCCTACTTGGCCTTCACGTCACATCACATTAAGAAGAAATCCATTGCCCTTTTTTCCAAGTTATCAAGACAATTCCATTAAGTCACTAAAAATAAGGGTGGGTTGAAGGGTCAACACTGTTTTTATTGATTTAAATACAGTTTTTTATTACATGCAGGTATTTTTAAATGTAAGTACGATGTAAAAACATGTATGTATGCAATAAGTGCATTGTATTAAATGTTCAAATTAAATGTTAGTACAGTGGGTTTAGACACCTAATATAATGTTGGACTGAAATATTTTCACTGTTATTGTAGATATTTAGCCAGTGATCCTTTTTGGAGGGCTGTTAAGTGTAAAATTGATTTTTGGTTACGTCAGGGCCCTAATTGTGTGTTTTAGTACGAGTAAACACATTTTTGGGGCACCTTTAATTGTACAAGTTTAGTCACTGTTATGAGTGAGTGTGTACAGTACCAAATGCACAAACCAATATACGTAAGATCATTAGTAAAAGATAAGAAAAGCATTAAGCTAAGAAATTATCAAGATTAAAGCCCAGAAGATTTGAAGAAGATCCATTAAACCCCATGAGAGGTTTGGAAATTGGAAATTAGGTTGAGGCATTTTTATTCAAGTAAATGAGAATAAATGTGAGTAATAATTTGGGCTCTAGGGAATGAACAGATTGCATTTAATAGATCACTTGCAGAAATGAGTTGGAGGTTTAAGTGACACAAACATTTATTTGAAAAAGAAATGTAATAAATCATTAATGCAATTATTTGTTGGCTGCTTTAACTATATATAACTATATTTAACTGTATATATTAAATAAATATGGATTTTATAGATAAATATAGTTTGATATATTTAAACTGAAATAGATGAGCTAATTTGCCTTGTGTTTATGCTAGAAAATGAACTGATTGTTACTGTGCTGGATCAATATTATTAGGAGAAACAATCAGAGTTTGAGCTCCACGTGAGAAAATGTCACTCTAAATGAAAGCAAAAATAGACATAAAGTAAAAACATTGGCAAAATTTGACAATTGAAAGTCATGGGATGATTCATTTAAAAAAATTAGGACAGAATGCCAAATTGTAACCTAATTTGTTTTGTCATCCGGGCCTCATGCATTATGAGTGTAAAGAAAGGTTAATGGTTTCAGGAAATGACTGTTGTTCTGGTGTGGAAACTAAATACTACAGGCTTTCTCTATTTGAAGGAGTGGTGGAATGGAAATGAGTCAGAAGCCAAACGCTTAGCCCTGAGTTGGGAAATAAACAGCAGTAATGCAGCTCTTACATGTAGATAAGCACTGCAGAATTTCAGAGGCCTGAATGTAACCAATGCTGCAGTGTGAGAAAGACATAATGTGACAGTATCCACAAGTTTCTAAGTCCCATGAGGCCTTCCAGTTCGAAGTAAACTAGCGAGACGTGACACTCATTCATTCATTCCACTATCGATGAATCATTAATATTTATACTAAAATGTATTATTTCATTTGTTTAACTTTTTATAAATTACAAATGCAATGAAAATACAAAAATACTGCATGTTTTTCCACAATGAGTTCTTTATTGCAAGATCAACTTGTTTGGTTATGGCTAAACTTGGAGATATGTGCTGCGGTGTTCTGGACTCCCGCTGCGAGCCAGCGTTTCTTTAAACAGAGACCCTCGTTTGTTCCTAAATAATAATAAAAAAGAACCAAACCGAAAATAAAAACGAAATCGTGATTCTCAGATCCACGAACCTGTGTCGTGGTCAGGGAAGGCAGAATCACGACACACTTCCAACTCACAGAGAAATCCTTCCCGTCCAGATCCAATACAGCTACCATATCTTAACTATTTGTATTATTTGTATTATTTGAAGTTAACATTATGAAATTCGTAGACCTTCACCACAAAACTAGTTGAGGATAAACTATTTGAAATTGGGCGATCCCACCGTTATGGACGTGACATTTGCAGAAAAAAACCTGAAATAGAAATTCTCAGAAAATGCATTTAGTGCTATTGAAACCTCTGTTATATATATCTATATATCATACTCCATTAATAAAGGAGTCCAGACATTAGAAAAATATAACACATCCATTTTATATTTAATCTTATATTCTATATTTTGGCACAAAAAATCTTTAACTTTTAGAAAGCACTGAGCCTTTATTTAAAGTTAATTTCGTTTTGTATTAATTATATCTTAATTTTAATCAATCTTTCATCTACAAATTACCTAGATTTAATAAATAAGAAGTAAATATAGCAGTAGTAGCCTATAGCCTATATATTATATTATATTATATATACAATGAAATGTATGTTATGTTGCTTCACAGTAGCCTTCACTTAAAATCTATAGTCCAAGATTGTTGGATAATATAATTTGCCACTGAATTAGTTTAGTCCAGTTATATGTACAACAGCACATGTTGTTCCTGAGCTCCGTAACGACATCTCTCATAAAGGTTTGCGACTTAGTTTAAATAGTAAAACATTATCCGAAAAAACACCTTTCCTCTTTGCTAAATAGCACACAAAATAGCATTGGTATGCACTTTTTATAGTAGTGGCCCCCGGAAACAGGTGTACTATACAGTGACAGATTCTTGTTGAACATCATGGCATGTCCAGGTAAATTAGCAAAAGTTAGTCACGTATATGTTGCACACACCTCTTCATAAAACAAGTTTTAGAATTCTAATCAAGCTTTAAAGTCTCACGGCTCAGACTCAATAAATGTGTGTATTTCTTTGGCGTGTCCTTTCAGCTTAAATGTCAGTAAGTCTCGGCAGGATGTCGACATAAAGCTAGTAATGAGCTTGACCCTTCTGCTCAGACACACACCAGTAGGACGTGTTTCCATAGAGATATACATTACAGAGCTGTGGTATTAATTATAGCAAAGAGGTCTATAATACCTGGCGAGGGCTCTCCTTTAGCATTCGCATTAATCTCAGTGGTTGTTGTTTGGCTGGCGAAGGACTCTCTCAGAAGTATGCGACCTAATCTTCATTGCTCACAGACAACATCAGCAAAAACAGCAACAACAAAAAAAAATCTAAAAGAGAAACTCCTTTAGCTGCTTTGGATTTCTATCTCATTAGAACCCAGATCACAAACTCTGCTCCAAACACTAGTCATTTGCTGTCAAGAAGAAATACACTTTAGCAAACTTTTAAAAAGTGTACTTAGTTGAGACTGAGTTGGATATATTTACAAGAGTATACTCAATGCAAACTGAATGTATTGTTTTCAGACACTAAATTGCATGTTAATTGCAATTAAATGAAAATGTATTATAGTTTAGTTGTTTGTGAAATGCAGTTAGCTGAACTTTAGAGAGCTTTTTTTTTTTACACATTACATGTTGGATTCAAGTACATCTTTATGTAATTTGACATTATTACAAAGTGCACTTAAGGGTGTTAATGAAAGTGCACTCTCTTTAAGTACACTTAAGTGGCGGTTTGTTTCATTAGTATTAAAAAATCTACTTTTAAGTATTTTTATTTACCATGTAGGTATTATTAGCCAGACTATGTTAATTTCATTTCGCTCCTGTAGTCAGTCTGAGATAGCAGCCTATCTTTCAGTTTTCCAGTGGCCTTCGGACAGCCAGCCAATCAACGAACAGAGGGCGGGCTGGGAGCCATGACGTAGACGTTAATCGCCGAGTTTTCAGTTTTACATTGTAGGTTAGAGAAATGGAATGGAAAGCCAAACTGAAGCCAGAACAAGAAGAGTGTTTGATAAACCTTTTAAATGGAGGTGATGATGTTGTGGTCCTACTCCCAACTGGTTTGGGGAAAAGTTCAATTTATCAATTGTTACCGTTAGTTACATCTGTCTACGAAGCAAAGGGAAGTAGCAGAGTCTGGTATTACCAGGCTAGAGGAACAAAGAGCCGTGTTTAATAGATCTAATCCTAAGTTTCAGAGTTGGCTACAAATATTTTGGTAACACTTTACAATACGGATGCACTAATATGCATTAATTCATACTTAACTAATGCACAGATAATCATTATTTAATGTATCATGAATAATTAAACCATTAATTAATGATTAATGCATCAGCAACTAATAGAGTCTATATGATTAATAGATTAATACATGAATTGCTATTAATTCAATGTGTCATTGTGTATTAATTCCTTAATAACACATTTTATTAACTAATAGTGTAAATTAATGTGTTAATTACCACAATTAGTCAAAGCTATGCACTTCCAGTTGTCTGCTTTAATTATTCATTAGCTAATGATTTGTAAAGGTATCATTGTGTTATGACTTTACTTGTTGGGGCACATCCTTATTAACTAGTCATTTAGTAATTGTAGTTATTTGCTCATGAATGTGCACTAACAATGAAGTAATTAATTATGTATTAATGCATACGAGTGTACCTGTCATATTATCTGGAAGTTGAAATACAAGGTTTTGGCTCATTCTGGTAATTAACATATTAATTAACACTATTAGTTAAAAAATGAGTTATTATGGAATTAACCCACAATTACATATTTAATTAATAACATTTCATGTATGAACTAATACATTAACCTTAAAGACATTAACCTTAGTTTCTAATGCAGTAATCATTAATGAATAACTTAAATAATCATTAGTTACACATTAATTCAGTATTATCTGTGCATTAGTTAAGCATGAATTAATGCTTAGTGTTACCAATATTTTCTTGTTTCACTCTTGCAAAAATAAGTTTAGAAGCCGTGATTGTACCGTGGATGTGTAGATTAACTTCGCATAATCTGCAAAAGTCATTTACAGCCATGTTCACTCCGGTATTTCGCTCGCATCATCAAGTGTTTACAGTGGAAGTTCGATCATAGATTTGAGTTCAATACATGATGTCTGTAGTTCGATGCGGCTGTGTTGGTGCATAACATACGTCATAAATAAACTTATCTGATTGGCTTATGGTTAACCAATGATTTTAAACTTCAGACAAGCGCCCCCTAGCGAAAGAGAAAACACTATTATGCCATTCCAAACTCTGTCTACGAAGCAAAGTGAAGTAGCAGAGTCTGGTATTACCAGGCTATTATACCAAGGACCCAAATATGATAATCCTCTTGTGAGGAACACCAGCCATAAAATTTTATAAATGTATTAAAGGATTAGTTCACTTTTGAAAAAACTTTTGCTGATAATTTACTCACCCCCATGTCATCCAAGATGTCCATGTCTTTCTTTCCTCAGTCGAAAAGAAATTTAGGTTTTTGATGAAAACATTCCAGGATTTTTCTCCATATAATGGACTTCAATGGGAACCGGATGGTTCAGGTCCAAAAGATAGTGTTAATAACAGTTTCAGATGCAGCTTCAAATGTCTTTAAACGACACCAGACGATGAATAAGGGTCTTATCATGCGAAACGATCGGTTATTTCAATGCTTATTCCAAAAATGTAACTTTTCTAAGGACAAATGCTAGCTTCTTGCTAATGCTAACTTCCGGCTACGTCGCCCGTGACCTTTTGAACGTAATTATTACGTGACGTTACAAACGCGCCTCACAGAATAGAGCAAGGCTAGCATTTGTCCTTAGAAAAGTTACATTTTTGGAATAAGCTTTGAAATAACCGATCGTTTCGCATGATAAGACCCTTATTCATCATCTGATATCGTTTAAAGACATTTGAAGCTGCATCTGAAACAGTTATTAACTGTCTTTTGGACCTTGAACCATCCGGTTCCCATTGAAGTCCATTATATGGAGAAAAATCCTGGAATGTTTTCATCAAAAACCTAAATTTCTTTTCGACTGAGGAAAGAAAGACATGGACATCTTGGATGACATGGGGGTGAGTAAATTATCAGCAAAAGTTTTTTCAAAAGTGAACTAATCCTTTAATTCATTTATACTGTGTGAGTAAAGTGTGGTATTATAAAGACATTAAAATGCTGCTATGTTAAATTAAATATAGCCACAACCATGAGTTCTCAGCCTCAAAGAGTAAAGACACCATCTAGTCTTTCATCAGTGACTGTTACAAAAGCAAACATCTGTCATGGTATAGGGGTGCATCAGTGCATATGTGTGTGTGAAGGTATCATTGATGTGGAGGAGTATATTGGGATTGTAAAGAAAGAATTGGCAGTTGATAAGACACATGCCTTTGGTGTGAGAGACCCGGGTTCAAATCCACTGTGAGACATCAATGTGTCCCTGAGCAAGACACTTAACCACTAGTTGCTCCAGAGGCGTGTGACCTCTGACATAAATATCAATTTTAAGTCGCTTTGGATAAAAGCGTCAGCTAAATGAATTAAAAAAATACAGAAACATATACTGACATTTATGGCATCTTTCTTGGTAAGCAAGACAATGCCAGCCCGCATTCTGCACTACAGCCTCATCACTGTAGAAGAAATGTGCTTGACTGGCTTGCTTGCAGTCCAGGTCTGTTTCTTATTGGAAAAGTATGGTGCAGCTCTCGAGGCGTCTCGTGGATCTCTCTAGAAATTTTTTTTTTTCTCATTAAAATAAACTCTGTTTGAGGATGAGGAGATTCAGCTTTGATGGTTCTCCACTGCATTGATCTTCTCTCGTGGCTTCTCAAGTATGAAAAGAAACATGTCTCTTTTTTTTTTAGCATCTTTGGTATGTACAAACAAGGACTTCAATGGATATATAATTATGGCTATTCAAGCAATCTATAAACATTATTTGAGCAAAATGTAATATCATCTGTAATATCAACATGATGTTTGATGCTTTTAATGAGGCTTGTTTAAATAATGAGTTGCAAAGAAAGAACTTTGTCTTTGATCATTGACATTTTTCTAATTTTAACAGTGTATAGGGGAGTTCTTCTGAAATAAATGTAATTATCTCAATATCATGTTTTATTCATGCATTTTGTGGTTGCTACATTTTTTGTCTCTGGACGTGCTTGTTATTTGTGTGCACACTCCTAAAGAAACGAAAGAAAGAAAACGTCTTTTCTTCCCTATTGTAACAAATATCCGAGTGAAACGGCTTATCCAACAAGATGAAATTTATTAGTGTATGATAAATCATTTATAATAATAAGTACTTCAATATTCCATTAGAAATCTTGAATTGTCCCTTTTTAAACTGTAGTTTGGGTGTCCCCTCATGCTGTAGTTCAAACTTATGTACAAACGGGCAGCATTTGCAGCAGACTTTATCAGCCTGAACCTTAGACACCAATGGGGCAATGGTATAGACTGAATCATTTTGTCTTCCTGTCTTCAGCAATGCTGAGTCTTCTGGACACCTTGAGTGACAGCACCAGCTCCACCACAGCCAATGACCTGGACCTCATCTTTCTGAAAGGAATCATGGAGAGTCCAGTGGTGAGCCACTCACTTTCTTAAATTGATGTCCATTTGTCAACATGAGGCTTTTCTTTAATTAAGAGTTGGGTCTCTGTCTGTATAGTTATCATATTTGATCCGATTTATCAAATTGAAAATGTCAGATATAAACAAGCAATTGCAATTTACAAAGTCTGATTTGTGAAATATAAACTTGCAATTCCAAGTTCCCCCCTCCCCCCCCTCAGAATTGGGCTTTCTAACTCGTATTTGCAAATTTATATACTTATTTTCTTGCAATTTAGATTTTTTTGTGAAATTTTGACTTTTGAAAATTGTGAGATATAAACTTGCAATTCTGATAAAAAAGTCAGTATTTTTATAAGTAGCTCAAAGACTTAATAACTGATAATTTCACGTTTATATCTCACAATTGCGAATTATAAAGTCAGAATCTGAGAATTGTAAGATATAAACTTGCAATTACGAGTTATAAAGTCAAATTCTGAGAGAATTTTTTTTTCTCAGAATTGCAAGTTTATATCTCACAATTTTGAAAAAAAAAATATCCCACAATTCCGACTTTATAATTATCAAATGTGAGTTTATATCTCAGAGACACAATTATCTTTTTTTGGGATTCTGTAGTGGAAACAAGCTTTCATAGCTTTGAAATCCACTGTCACTACAGCAATATATGAAGAGTTCAGATGCAAAAGCCTCTAAATGCCATTTGAAATTTTCTTCTTTAATGATGATTTTTATCAAACTTGTATATTTAAGTTCAGTAATTTCACTTAAATAACAATTAATAGGTAATTATCATTGCCATTTAAGTGAAATTACTGAACTTAAATATACAAGTTTGATAAAAATCATCATTAAAGAAGAAAATTTCAAATGGCATTTAGAGGCTTTTGCATCTGAACTCTTCATATGGTCAAGTTAGTAGCATAGCTCTTTTTGGTGCTATACAATCTGTGATGTGTTTTTAAAAGTGTTCACAACAATGGCAGAAATCATCCATCAGTCCAATCGAATCTCACCTTAACAGGTCATTTACCAAAAATCCGTCATCATCTACCCACCCTCATGTTCGGACATCACATTTTCTATATATGAAAGCGCTTTTAATGTTTTGTGTGTAGTCTCGAGAGCACTACGAAGAGCCAAAGCTGGAGGCGGTGAGGGACAATAATTTGGAGTTAGTGCAGGATATCCTGAGAGACCTCACCACCCTCACATCTCACAGTCAGGCGGCACACGAGCTCGTCTGCATCCTCAAAGAGCCTCACTTTCAGGTACAGAGATTCAGTCTAGAGCAAAATTGTGTTTCCTATAGATTTTTAAAGTGGTTTCTCTCAATACCTTTTTTTCTACAGTCTCTGCTTGAAACACATGACTCTGTAGCTTCCAAAAGCTATGAGACTCCGCCTCCCAGCCCCTGTGCGTTCATGGACCCTGCGTTCATCAACCAGCCTGTTCCCCCTGATGCTGTCAGGATGGTGGGCATCCGCAAAGTGTCTGGAGAGCACCTGGTGAGACCTGACAATCTGCAGAAACCTCACAATTTGTGTGCTGTTATTTGTTGTATGTTTCTTTTGGAGGTGCAATGTGAGGACTGTGCAAATAAGACTAAATATTCAAATAAGCGAGACATGACTTTGCTTTCATAAAACTGAAATGGAGAATTGTAATGTGAGCTGCTCTTGATGAAGCGTGTCATTTCTTTAAATAGAACACAAACAAATGTCAAAAACAATGACTGTTTCTAAATAGAGCCCTTTCACATTTCCAGATTTGAAACATGTACAGTAGCACTTTTAGACTTCTGTAGCAATACATGGACCAGGGTTGATATTGTTAAAGTAAAAAAAAATAATATATATATATATATATATATATACATATTATATTTGTTTATATACTGTATACCGGTAATAAAAACAAATGAAGTTAAATAGATATATTTAAAAAGAATAAAAACGAATAAAGGAGGTGGGAGATCTTCAACTCCCACCTCCGGCAGAGCCTCGACCGGATCCCGAAGGAGGCTGCAGATATTGAGTCCGAGTGGACCATGTTCTCCACCTCCATTGTCGAAGTGGCTGCTCGGAGCTGTGGGAGTGAGGTCTCCGGTGCCTGTTGGACACCGGAAGTAAAGGATGCCATCAAGCTGGAGAAGGAGTCCTATCGGGCTTGGTTGGCTTGTGGGACTCCTCAGGCAGCTGACTGGTAGCGGCAGGCCAAGCGGACTGTAGCCCGGGTGGTTGTGGAGGCAAAAACTCTGGCCTGGGAGGAGTTCGGTGAGGCCATAGAGAAGGACTATCGGCTGGCCTCGAAGAGATTCTGACAAATTGTCCGGCACCTCAGGAGAGGGAAGCAGTGCCCTACCAATGCTGTTTACAGTAGGGGTGGGCGGCTGCTGACCTCAAGTGGGGATGTTGAAGGACGATGGAAGGAATACTTGGGGGATCTCCTCAATCCCGCTTTCACACCTTCCATTGAGGAAGCAGAGGCTGAGGGCTCAGAGGTGGACTCGTCCATCACCCTAGCTAAAGTAACCGAGGTAGTCAAGAAACTCCTCTGTGGCAAGGCACGGGGGTTGGATGAGATCCGCCCTGAGTACCTCAAGTCTCTGGATGTTGTGGGGCTGTCTTGGCTGACACGCCTCTGCAGCATCGCGTGGCGGTCGGGGACAGTGCCTCTGGAATGGCAGACCGGGGTGGTGATCCCTCTTTTTAAAAAGGGGGACTGGAGGGTATGTTCCATCTACATCCCTGGGAAAGTCTATGCCGGGGTACTGGAGAGGAGAACACGGCCGATAGTGGAACCTCGGATTCAGGAGGAACAGTGTGGTTTTCATCCAGGCCGTGGAACACTGGACCAGCTCTATACCCTCTACAGGGTGCTGATGGATCATGGGAGTTTACCCAACCAATCCACATGTGCTTTGTAGATTTGGAGAAGGCTTTCGACTGTGTTCCTTGCGGCGGCCTGTGGAGGGTGCTCCAGGAGTATGGGGTCCAGGGTCCTTTGCTAAGGGTTGTCTGATCCCTGTGTGACCGAAGTAGGAACTTGGTTTGCATTGCCGGCAGTAAGTCAGACTTCTTCCTGGTGCATTTTGGACTCTGGCAGGGCTGCCCTTTTTCACCAGTTCTGTTCATAATTTTTATGGACAGAATTTCTAGGCGCAGCCAGGGTTGTCAGGTTTGGGGACCACACGATTTCATCTCTGCTCTTTGCGAATGATGTTGTCGTGTTGGCCCCTTCACACCAGGACCTTCAGGATGCACTGGGACGGTTTGCAGCCAAGTGTGAAGGTGGGGAAGAGAATAAGCACCTCCAAATCCGAGGCCATGGTCTTCAGTCGGAAAAGGGTGGCTTGCCCACTTCCGGTCGGTGGAGAGATCCTGCCTCAAGTTGAGGAGTTTAAGAATCTTGGAGTTTTGTTCACGATTGAGGGAAGGATGGAACGGGAGATTAACAGACAGATCGGTGGAGCTTCTGCAGTAATGCGTAGGGTTGGGTATCGTTTGAATTTGAACGATTCTGATTCCGATTCCTTGTTTCGATTCCGGTTCCTAACGATTCTCGATTCTGATTCTTTTAAGAGGCAGGGTCAATAAAGTTTAGCTAACCTTGCTAACCAACGGCCTTTCTAAAGAAAATAATCCTTTCTGAAGGAAATACTCCTGTCACAAATACTCCTTTTGTCACAAATTTTGCATTTTGCCGAGATTTCGTTATTTTTAGAAAAGTGAAGCCACACTTTGGACCGCTGACGTAAGCTACTAATGTTCGACTCGCGCGGTTATGCCAACACTTCCGGTAGACGCTTCTTCGTTGGTGTTGTTCAGCGGTTTCTTCTTCCGCTCGGCGGACTGTGAATATCGAAACTAGGAATCGAAATTTTAACTTTTGAACGATTCCGGGAAAAACGAAAAGTTAGTCCCGGTTCCAATCGATACTCGATTCTCGATACCCAACCCTAGTAATGCGGTCGATGTACCGGTCTGTTGTAGTGAAGAAGGAGCTGAGCCGCAAGGCGAAGCTCTCGATTTACCAGTCAATCTACGTTTCTACTCTCACCTATGCTCATGAGCTTTGGGTCCCGGATACAAGCGGCCGAAATGAGCTTTCTCCGCAGGGTGGCTGGGCAATCCCTTAGAGATAGGGTGAGAAGCTCAGTCACTCGGGAGGAGCTCAGTGTAGAGCCGCTGCTCCTCCACATCGAGAGGGGTCAGCTGAGGTGGCTCGCCATCTGTTCCGGATGCATCCTGGACACCTTCGCGGGAAGGTGTTCCGGGCACGTCCTACTGGGAGGAGACTGTGGGGAAGACCTTGGACATACTGGAGGGACTATGTCATTTTTTTATGAAAATACTCTATATATTAAAAACACTTGATAGATTAACAGAGTATGCATCATCACAATCCCTGAAAAGGGTCCAATGGAATTATACATTTCTTCTGGAAATTAGCTTTTAACATTTTCGTGACTTATGTTTTTTCTTTCATATATAGCTTTATTTTGCACACTCACTTCTATCCTAGTGATCGATAAATTTAAATTAGTCGAATAAAGTTGAAATTGTTATTTAAGAAGCACAAAAAAAGTTTTTTAAAAGTAAATAGTGTCACTTTTGTTTGAATCACATCGTGTTTTGTCTGCCAGGGTGTGACGTTTCGGGTGGAGGGTGGAGAGCTGGTGATTGCTAGGATTCTGCACGGGGGCATGATAGATCAGCAGGGCCTGCTGCATGTGGGTGACATCATCAAAGAGGTGAACGGAAAAGAGGTCGGGAGCGACCCAAAGGTTCTTCAGAATATGCTGAAAGAGTCCAACGGGAGTGTGGTCCTCAAAATCCTCCCCAGTTACCAAGAACCACACACACCTCGACAGGTGGGCAACATTCAGTTATTTCTCAGAATTGTTATAATTTTTTGTAATTGTAAATGTATATAGACTATCCAGGTACTACCAGGTGTAAATGATGTGTCTGCTTGTAATTTATTTAACCACTCCCACCACTTTTATGTCACAAAATTTTACTGTTCAGGGTCTCTGAAGGCCCCAAACATCCTGAGTGTACACCTTTCGCAAACAGCCCATAAGGTATAAATGGTAACTAAACCCCTGGTCAGAGTCTTGACGACTCGTCTCCCTGTAGGCAAGGAGGTTAGCTGGTTAGCTGGTGCCTGCTTACATCACAGGGCACCACAACTTCCAATAGGAAACTTCAACTGCAGTAGCCACCGTTTAACCTGAAGAGGGCAGCACTCTTATTACCTTGAATAGAGTGCCAAAGTGATGACGTCACTTTGTAGGACAACTCGGAAGCTAGCGGCGCATGGGTTCCCTCGGTCGGAAAGCAATGCATTTTCCCCATAGACTTTTGGAAAATCACAAAAAAATAAGATCTGTGTTTAACAAAGGGTTGTGACCCTTACACGTTTTGTCTAGCAAGATAATCTTTACAAGTTAATCCAAAATTTATACATTTTGAAGCCTATATAAAGATTTTAAAAAACACAATCAGACACAATAATGTTTAAAAAACCACAAGCAGGTTATAACTGTGTGTTCTATGTCATAGATCAAAACGTGAAAATATTTAGAGGCTCTGTTCACCACAGACCTTATTTCAGGCGATTTAGCAAAAACCCATTCAAAAATCCCATAGGCTTTAGTGCGAGGGAACCGTTGTGCTAAAATACTAACTCACTTCCGCGTTTTGGCCTACAGAGTGACGTTGTAACTTCGGCACTCTATGAAGATGAAAATTGGGTGACAAAAAGACATTTGTCTCAAAATATAGACATTAATTTTAGCGATTATTTTTGCTTCATTAATCTACAGCATTTTAAAAACATTAAATATAAGATCGAATTAGCGCAGGATCAGCTTGCGCTGCTGTCCGCGATCCCGTCTAGGTATGCACAAACAAGTGGTTTATACTAGATCTAGTGGTTTAAAAGAAAATATGTGAAAATATTATGTCAAATGTATTTTACCCCAGTGTGCCTTTAGCCCCATTGTACACTATTAGTAAGATAAAAAATAAACACTCATCTGGATGAGCTGCGCCCCTAGCATTTGGCAATTCCGCCTATGCTGCTGGCCGGCCGCGGGCATTCCAGATAAATTAACATGAGTGGAGAAAACTTAAGTCTCTCTCTTCTACAGTGTGATCTTTCTCTTGGCACATCCTCCTAGCAGCAACTATAACAGCATGTCAAGTCCAAAATCGGTCTGTAAATAATGGTGCAAATACCAGTAAAGCATTAGCAAACATTTATCTTAAGTAAATCTAGACAGTGATTTTTAACACCAGAAGAGCTGTTCTAGTCCCTAGTATCCAAATTACATGTGACATATCCACACCCTTTACCATAGTCAATTGAATTTGCCAAAAAAATGGAGGTTTGAATGTGTCTGACAGTTCAGTAAGATTGAAAGCTTGACAGAAATTGACTATTTGAGCAGTCAGTCATTATTATCATCTGTTGTAAGGTCAATCGGATCACCCGGGCGGCTGTTAATAACAGATGTAACGGGACCGGAATGCTCTGGAACTCGCATGCTGACACAAACATGCAAACACACATGTAACTAACATCTTCTGTAATAACCTTGGTTCAACATTGCTGTAAATTGACATCTTTGAGTTCAAACTTTGGTCAGCCCTGCCAGGTTTGAGCACCTGTCTCCACTCCAGAGCATGCTGGGAGATTAGTGCATTATGCCAAAGCCCTCCCTGTTTTTGACACTGCGCCAACCCCGCAGATTGAGATGAGACGCAGACAATCTTCAAGTCTGCCCTTATTCACTTTCAGTGATTCTTACCCGCTTTCTGCATGTCAGAGATGTGCATCTTTGCTGCTTAATAACTGAGAATTAAATGAGTGAAGTTCTGTTTGTCTGCCCATATGGTGCCATATTCACAGCGTCCCATCTGTGCCTGTCTTCATTTGATCCCAAAATAAACGAACATCTTCCTGTGCCTGCTGCTAATATGGGACTGGACATCACAGTGTGATATGTTACTAATGTGATTCACGCTTACGTGGTGGGAATATTCATGTTTTTAGGTGTTTGTGATGGCAGATGGTATTGTTGGCATGTGTCGTGTTGTTGTGTTGTGTGTGCTTGTTGTTGACTGTTTGAGTGATGCAATCCAGGCATATTTTCCGTGACATTGAGGTTCCAGCACCTAATAGCAACATTCCACTGGTCTGCAGGTAACTACAGTTGCCATGACAACGGGTTTTTGGCTCGCACACTAACATTCGATTTAAAGGGATGGTTCGACCAAAATTTTAAAGGGATACTCCACTTTTTTTTTTTTTTGGAAATAGGCTCATTTTACCACTCCCCCAGAGTTAAACAGTTGGGTTTTACCGTTTTCGAATGTATTAAGCCGATTTTCTGATATTTAGAAGAATATCAGTAACCAGACAGTTTCTGGTCTCATTGACTATAGTATATATTTTTCCTACTATGGAAGTCAATGAGACCAGAAACTGTCTGGTTACTGATATTCTTCTAAATATCAAAAAAATCGGCTGAATACATTCGAAAACGGTAAAACTCAACTGTTTAACTCTGGGGAGTGGTAAAATGAGCCTATTTCCAAAAAAAGTGGAGTATCTCTTTTAAATCTTGTCATCATTTTATAAATGCTTTAAAATGAATTGTGTAAATATAAAGGTGTTAACTTTTAACGTTTTTGACATTTAAGGCTTGTTTTTTTAAGTGTGCTTATTTGAATTAACACAAATAATATTTCACTCTTAATTTACATTTTACAGCTTGATTGCGAATGATGCACATGTGATATTGACCCCCCCCCAAACCCCCCCCCCCAAAATAGTTCATATTTCATATCAAGCTGACGCTATTAAGTAAAAAAGAAAAAAAAGCACCCTTACTTTGGGAAAAAAACTAATTGGAACAAAATTGCTTATTGTGAAGGAAATGATGGCACAAGTTAGGGAGAGGTGTAATAATTTGTGAAAAACATTTTTTTTATATATTTCCCAATTTGGTAACACTTTATAATAACTACACGCTAATAATCATTAGTTAAGCATGAGTAAACCATTACTTCATCATTCATAAAGCATTAATAGACATTAATAAGCAGTTCATAAATACAGCTATAAATGCTTTCTTCTTGATTTAAAAGCATATCTATAATTTGTTTAATAATTGTATTTTCATCCTTTATTAATGATCAATTTATCATTTCTAAATGAAGAATTGCATTTTTTATAAACCAGTTATTTAAGAGTTGTCCGTGGTTCATACGATTACTTAGAGCGAGTAAGTAAATGATTAATAAACTATTTAAATGTACATTGATACATCTTATTATTCAGACATATAGTGATGGTTACTTAATGTGTTAATAAATGCTTTATTAACATGTATTAATGCTGTAATTAAGGATTAATTTGGGTAGTTATAAAGCATTTAGTAGTGGTCAGTTAACTATTTTTGTGAGCTAATCTAAAGTGAGGACTATTCATGCTTTGTAAAGCATTTTTAAAGGCTGTTAAATATTTCATATTACATTTTACTGTTTAGAAGATTGACGAGTCTTTAAATCGCCTTTATAAATGCTTTACAAAGCATGAATAGTCCTCACTTTAGATTAGCTCACAAAAATAGTTAACTGACCACTAATAAATGCTTTATAACTACCTGTATTTACTACATTTACTTACACTTTCTAAGTGATCTTATGAATGAATGACAACTCTTAAACAACTGGTTTGCAAATAATATTGTACTTCATTTAGAAATTATTAATTTATCATTAACAAAGTATGAAAATACAATCATTAAACGCATTATAGATATGCTTATAAATCAAGAAAAAAGCATGTATAGCTATATTTATAAACTGCATATTAATGTCTATTAATGTTTTATAAATGATGCATTAACTGTTTACTCATGCTTAACTAATGATTAATAGCGTGCAGTTATTATAAAGTGTTACCAATTATAGATATGCTTTTAAATCAAGAAGAAAGCATTTATAGCTGTATTTATGAACTGCTTATTAATGTCTATTAATGCTTTATGAATGATGAATTAATGGTTTACTCATGCTTAACTAATGATTATTAGCGTGTAGTTATTATAAAGTGTAACCCATAATTTTTGAACTAAATTATTAACAATTAATGAGTAATTAGTATTAAATTGTAATTTTATTAAATTATAGAATTGGTCAAATAATTAGTAGGCTATCAATTGACATCGAAAGGAGGATCTTAACTATAGACCGATGATTGAAAGTGTTTGAACTTATAATATTGTTTCATGGTATGGTAATCTAACAGTGATACAGAAGAATAAATTAACACAAGGAATTAATGAGACAAATAAGATCCTCGGCCAAAAACAGAGTACAATGCAGGAGCTATTCTCACATTTTCTGGAGAATAGGGTGTTATCAGTATATTCAGATCAGACTCATCCCCTCCACTTCTGCTTTGAGGTCCTTCCATCGGGGCGAAGGCTACATACAGTATACCGTATGCCAAGAGGAATATTTATAAAATATCATTTGTTCCATTGCCGGCTACTGTTTTAAATTCAATTCTCAATTGAGATTGCTTTTACAGGTGTGTGAAAATGCACATATTGTATTAATTTAACTTATCATGTATGTATCATCAACTATGTATGTCTTATGTGTCAAAGTGTCAAGGATGAATTTCTGTCCAGTTAGTCTGAACAGACAATAAAGTTCAAATCAAATCAAATTCAAATTTTTTATTATGGTTTTTCCATTTTTAAGATTGAAAAGTCTTAACAAGAGTAAAACTACCAAATCTACACAAAAAACACATTTGACAAGTAGAAAAAAATGAAAGTTTTATTCTGACCTTCATGTGTCAAAAAGTAGTAAAATCAACATAAAAATGGAATTAATATTAAAGTGCCTGAAGTTGATCATTAGTGTTTATGTTAACAGAATAAGGAATCATTCGAGATACAGATAAGGCCAGAACTCTTCAGTCAGACAGTGATAACAGTAGAAAATAGCTAATTGTGGAAGTTTTCAACAGGCTGACAATATGACACTCTGATGATGGGCATATACAGTACAGTAACAAGAACAAAATTTTCAGGTGTTTTTACTGTATCTCTCTCTCGCTCTCTCTCTAGGCCTTTGTAAAGTGTCACTTTGACTATGACCCCAGTCATGACAACCTGATCCCCTGTAAAGAAGCTGGACTCAAATTCAGCAGTGGAGACATCCTTCAGATCTTCAACCAGGAGGACCCTAACTGGTGGCAGGTGTGTGCGCGTGTATTTGACCCTGGTTCAGGATTTTGGACATTAGCTCATTTCCAAGTTATTGTGGGTGTTATTTATCAGTGGAGACATTTTTAAAAAAATTTCATCCAGTCCTTCTAGTTGCATTCGCCGGTGCTAGGCTAGCGCGAGTCAGAGGTAACTGCTAGCCTGCCATTAAAAACAGTTTTACCCACTCCACAGTACACCAAATGCAAATAAATTATAACGCCAGACTATCAATGTAAATGTCTGTTGAGAGAATAATGTTAGAAACCAAACTACCCGAAAATTAAACACAGAACCGAAGCGCACTACTGTCGGGGCTACCTGACTACCTCTCTCTCTCTCTCACTGCCTCTCTCGGTTGCCTAGGTAACTTATATCACTCCGCCGCTTCTGTAGACTGTGCTAATAAATACAGGAAACCAAGTATAACTTTTGCAATGCGATGAAATTTCAAACATTATTCTGTCAACAGACATTTACATTGATAGTCTGGCTTTTGGTGTACTGTAGAGTGGGTAAAACTGTTACCGTTACCGTTGACTCGCGCTAGCCTAGCACTGGCGAACTATGCAACTGGAACGACTGGATGAGATTTTTTGAAAACTGTCTCCACTGATAAATAACACCCAGGCTAACTTGGAAATGAGGTCTGATGTCCAAAATCCTGACCCACCCGTTTATGCTCTGTATGTTGGTCTTACCTTGAGTCTGGTCTCACCTGTAGGCGTGTCATCTGGAAGGAGGCAGTGCTGGCCTGATCCCCAGTCAGCTGCTTGAGGAGAAGAGAAAAGCTTTTGTCAAGAGAGACCTGGAGCTCACTAGCACAGGTAGGACACAGGCCACTACAGAGTAGGGATATGTAGTGGCGTATTTCTTGTGTGCAAGTTTGATGATTTCTGAAGGATCATGTGACACAGAAGACTAGTAATGATGACAAGACTAGTAAAGAGTAATGATTTGCCATCACATAAACAAATAAATTACATTTTAAAATATATGCAAATAGAATACAGTTCTTTTCATTCGTAATTATATTTCACAATGTTGCTCTTTTTATAATATACAATGCTGGTCAGAATTATTCGCCTCCTTGGTAAATATCATCAAAAATGGCTACAAAAATAAATCTGCATTGTTAATCCTTTTGATATTTTATTTAAAAGATGAGCAAAAATCTAACTTTTCAATAAAGTAAAATATTTAAAAGTGTGTGTGTGTGGGGGGGGTCGGGGGGGGGATAAATCATTATTTCATAATGATTTTTCCCACTTTCAATTATTTTACTTCAATAAAAGTTTAGATTTTTGCTTTATATGTATATCAAAAGGATATATAATACAGATTTATTTTTTACAGCCATCTTTGATCACATTTCCCACGAGGGCAAATAATTCTGACCAGCACTGTATATTATCACATTCAGCTTATGACTTATGATTGTTTTACGTGTATGTTTACATGAAGGTAGCTGCCAAAAAATGTCCAATGACTCAATCATGGTTTGTTACCCCTATAAAGCCTACTGTATCATATTTCATACATGAATTTCTAAAACTGGTTTTACACAATCTTCTCCATGCCTTCTGTCATCTGACTGATATAGTTTTTTGGGTTTTTTTTTTAGGAAGTAATAGACCTTTTATTGTAATTTTAAAAATCACCTTAGGTTTTGCCTATGTCTTTTTGCTGTGAAACCTTGGTAACATTTTATAATAACTGCACGCTTTAGTTAAGCATGAGTAAACAGTAATCATCTTTTATAAAACATTAATAGACATTAATAAGCAGTTTATAAATACAGCTATAAATGCTTTTTTCTTGATTTATAAGCATATCTATAATGCGTTTAATTGTATTTTCATACTTTGTTAATGATCAAATCATAATTTCTAAATGAAGTATAGCTTTATTAACAAACCAGTCTTTTAGGAGTTGTCAGTCATTCATAAGATCACTTAGAAAGTGTAAGTAAATGTAGTAAATACAGGTAGCTATAAAGCATTTAGTAGTGGTCAGTGAACTACAGTATGTTTGTGAGCTCATCTAAAGTGAGGATGCCTTGTAAAGCATTTATAAAGGAGATTTAAAGGAGCATCAATCTTCTAAACAATAAAATGTAACAAACACAACACAGTGATACAGAACATAGAAATATTTAACAGCCTTTAAATTTCCTTTATAAATGCTTTACAAGGCATCAATAGTCCTCACTTTATATGAGCTCACAAACATAGTTAACTGACCACTACTAAATGCTTTATAATATAACTACCCGAATTAACCCTGAATTGCAGCATAAATACATGTTAATAAAGCATTTATTAACACATTAAGTAACCATCACTATATGTCTGAATAATAAGATGTATGAATGTACATTTAAATAGTTTATTAATCATTTACTTACACGCAATGTTATAAGTAATCTAAGTAATCTTATGAACCACTGAAAACTTTTAAATAACTGGTTAATAAAAAAAATGCAATTCTTCATTTAGAAATGATAAATTGATCATTTTTAAAGAATGAAAATGCAATTATTAAACAAATTATAGATATGCTTTTAAATCGAGAAGAAAGCATTTACAGCTGTATTTATAAACTGCTTATTAATGTCTATTAATGCTTTATGAATGATGAATTAACTGTTTACTAATACTTAACTAATGATTATTAGGGTGTAGTTATTATAAAGTGTTACCGAAACGTATAATGATTTTTAGTAAATGCAAGATTAACTTTTATATTGTTATTATATTTTTCAGGATGAACACCAAAGCAACTTAAGTTCACTTGATTATCCATGCATCATTTTTAGAAAAATAGTGTTAAAATGGAATCATCACTGTTTTGCATTGCATTGTTTTACAGAGCTTACATTACATTACATTATATCTCCATATAAATAACATCTGCAAGGTGTTTTTTTTCCCTCATAGGTCATGAGCTACATATTCTCATGATATCATAAACTATGAAAAGTAGGACAATACTATCTTTCCATAGACTGCCCCTAACATGGCTTCAAAAGTAAAGACTTTAAAACAGCCTGAGACGACACTAAACTGAGAGCAGCGCCCCCTGGGGGAAGATCAACAGCAGAGTGCTCTGGTGGTGATGATATTAATAGACCATTATTTATTCATCCAAAAGTCATTCCAAAACTGTATCCTGTTATTTTTCTGTGCGCACTTGGTTATTACGTTAGAACGAACTGAAAGGTTTGATAAGTGTGGCCTGAGGTTAAATGTGTTGGACTCCTGCAGTAGACAGGAGTCATGCTGTGTGTGTCTATACTACCAGGATGTGTGCTGATGTCCGCAGGGGCTCTGTGTGCAGGGATGGGGGGTAAGAAGAAGAAGAAGATGATGTACTTGACCACCAAGAACGCTGGTAAAGACGACCTCTCCATCTGTCCAGTGCAACGGATGCGCATGTGTCATACTCTTGATCTCGGTTATGCTCGTTGTTGTTGAAGTCTGTTTTATGCTAAAATCATGCCATGACGAGTTTGCAGTCAGGAACTGAATTAAATGGAAATGCATTTGTTTACTCAAAGAAAATGAGAAAGCTGAACTGACAAGTAATAAATATGGATATAGCGACTAAAATCAGACTAACAAAAGATGAGATGTTTTCACTTTTCCAGAGTTCGATCGGCACGAGTTGAGGATTTACGAGGAAGTGGCCAAGGTGCCTCCATTCCGCAGGAAGACGCTGGTTCTGATTGGAGCTCAGGGAGTGGGACGCCGTAGCTTGAAAAATAAGATTTTGGTGTCGGACCCGCATCGTTATGGAACCACAACACCCTGTCAGTGCATATTTATCATTTTGATTCAATATTCAATCTTTTAAATAAATCATAAATACATTTTAAATGTAATTAAAAGCCGCATGTCGTTCTAAACCCAGAAGACTTTCGTTCATCTTCTGAACTGACACTTTGTGGGTTTTTGTGTCTTGTTCTTGTCTGTCATGTGATCCCCCTGATTGACATGTGATCCTGCCATGGTTCTTCTAATCATTGTTCATAAGTGTTTCTTGTCTTGTAGTTCACTTTAAAAAAAAAAACAACAACCAAGATGTCCATGTCTTTCTTTCTTCAGTCAAAAAGAAATTAAGGTTTTTAATGAAAACATTCCAGGATTTTCTCCATATAATGGACTTCACTGGTAACCAAACGGTTCAAGGTCCAAAAGAGAGTTTCATTGCAGCTTCAAAGGGCTTTAAACGACACCAGACGATGAATAAGTGTCTTAATTCAGATGATTTGCACTGCTAATGTTAACCTGACCCTTTTTGTACCTGTGGACAGACACATCTCGTAAACCCAAGGTGGATGAGAAGGAGGGGCAGATGTACCTGTTCATGTCTCGCAGCGAGATGGAAGCTGACATTAAATGTGGCCGGTTTCTGGAGCACGGGGAATACGATGCAAACCTGTACGGCACCAAGATCGACTCCATCCATGAGGTCGTGGACTCCGGCAAGATTTGCATTTTGGATGTCAATCCGCAGGTTCCCTTTCTATATCCTATTTACAATGACTGCTCACAGAAGCTAAACACAACTAATGCATGATGCTGATTGTATAAAGCACTTACAAGCTTTCCAACAATGCAAATAAATATTACAATTATAAAGTTATCACCCCATTTAATATACTTTTCATCTTCTCCTACAGGCACTCAAAGTTCTGCGAACAGCCGAGTTTCTTCCATATGTGGTGTTCATTGAAGCCCCAAACTTCCAGGTTCTGAAAGACATGAACAGATCTGCCATCGACGCTGGTGTTGTGACTAAACAGATGACGGTAAATCCTTTCTTTAAAGTTTTTTGCATTACGACTGTCTATGTGGGCTAAACTGTAGATTATTTATCATTGCTTTGGCACAAAATGCATGCAATGACTAGTTTTTCTTTTTTAAATTACAATTCTCTTCTCACTTAAACACAACCACCGCCCAAACTCTATGTACCTACTGGCCAATTTGCACGTTTACATACTCTTTTCAAAATGGCTAAACTTAAGTCAAACAACTGAACTGAAGTTTTTTGGGTTTTTTTGACTGAACAAGACAGTCATTTGCTACATTTCTGCAATAATAGCATATTCCAAATCTAAAAAAATCAAATGCTTTCAAAACAATTAGATGTAGAGTACATACACAGGTAAGTCTGTAAAGGTAAGTCTGGCAAAGTGATTTTTAATTAAATGCATAACCTTTAATCTTATGTATTTACTCGTTTCATCTGACTCCATAAAATTAAAAAGGTATAACAATGATATCTGTGTGTGCATCATTAAATATATGTTAATGTTTGACTATTCCTTTTAACTCTAATGAAAATAAAGTCAAAGTCTGTTAGAATAATCAAATAGAACAATTTATTATGTCAGTTAAATGGATTATTACAATTCCACAATCAATTGAAAGAGAATCAATGCAAACCATCAAGTGTTCTAAAACATAGAGGAATCTTTTACCGACATTAAGATGCATGAATGCTGAATCTCAACGACACAGCATCATGGGCTGATCTGATACAGAAAAAGCAGCCCTGAACTCTCCGTTGCATTTCCTTATATAGCCAGACCTTACTTGATATGTAAATCATCAAGTTTACCTCCCTGGTTTTATGATTGCAAACCATTGTGCAAACTGTTGTTAGCGTTTTTTTTTTTAGGTTTTACGAGTGACAAAGTGTGTTTGTTGGATGAAAGTCTTTGCTAGTGTTATGAGTTAATTTGAGACATGTATGAAGTGTTTTGGTAGTTTTAGTGCATTTTGAATGTGAAATTAACTGTTATGCCAAGAAGTATTTTTGAAAAGTTTACTCAAGTATGTGTCCTACCAATTTAAAAAAAAACAAAAAACCTGCAATTATCAGCTCCCTCAATGTTGACTATATTAGTGTCTCTCTAGGACTCAGAACTCAAACGGACGGTGGACGAGAGCGAAAGGATCCAGAGGGCGTACAGTCACTATTTTGACCTGAGCATTGTGAACGACAACCTTGACGGAGCATACCGCAGCCTCAAGAGGGCGCTGGACAGACTCAATACAGACCACCAGTGGGTTCCTGTCAGCTGGGTCTTCTGAGAGTAATTCACCAGTTGGGTTCTTCTCACAGTGGCTAGAGTCTAGTTACCTGCTGTAATCTACGTGAACTTGCCTGTTCTTTAGATTTTTGCACAGAAAATCATGACAATACAAAGCTAGTTTATTATTTTGTAAAAAAAAAAACCCCAAAAAAACCCTGACCTGATCTGTATATCCGTATTGGTTTTAAAGGATTTCTGTACAGTGCTGTATGTTTGTTATTCCTGTTAGAGTAGGGCTGTATATTTGTATAGAAACTGTAGAATATGTTTTAGCATCCTACGTTACACTGAAGATATTCAGAATCATGTTGGATGTATCAATGCTATATGATTACGTAGTGTTTTGGAGGGATTGTTTAGTTTTGATGTATTATTAGCAGAATTGAAGAGTGTTTTGGCGTGTTTACGGTTGTTTCATATTCTCCTGCATGTTCTGATTTGTGTCTTTTCTTGTAACATTTGTTAGTATAAAATCGATTTCAGTTCAAAAAAACAACATATCTCACTAAATGTGTCAGTTGAAATGGATTAGACTGTGTGCATTATAAAAAGTTAAAACTGTATTATTTCATTCCAAGACTTCTAGAATACTTCACTGTGACTAATCAATCGCAGCGTTCTGCAGTCATATATTTTTCTATAATGACTTAAAACTATATAATTGACAGTTGCCCCAGGAAAGTGATTTCCTACAGATGTACTAGATTCACTGTGTCTCCTGTATCACTCCAAACACTCATAATAAAAGAATATCAACTCAAATCAATAGTTCATGACCATTTATTTATTTGGCGAGTTGTAATGTATAAGCAATTACAATTACGAGATAATTTTTCTTTGTTTTCGTGAATTAATGATTCGAAGTAACTAAATTTAGAAAAACAGTGAAAAATGTTTTTTTTTTTCAAGATAAATATATATCATAATTCTGAGATAATTAACTCGTTAATTCAGACAAAACAGAGCAAAAACTTTTTTTCCATGAAAAATTATCTTGTAATTCTGAGATAATTAACTTGTTAATTCAGAAAAACAGAGCTCGGTTACTATCGTAACCTCAGTTCCCTAAGAGAGGGAATGAGTATTGCGTAGCTATAGGCAGTGGGAAAACTCCTTTTCCCCGATTTGCCTTTTGTAAAACGCATTTTCAGCCAGCACATTGAGCGTCATGCGCGCTCATAGGCTGTGCTGCAGCAACTGCACATCCAATGGCACAAGGCGACTCTGACGTGCAACCAGTGAGCTAGCCCTTACGTCAGAGCCCGCCAAGGGGGCGTGGCACAGCCTATATAGACCCCCGAATTCGCCATTATAGCAGGTTTATACTACTGAAGCGACAACTTCACCGTTTTTCATACGCTATCTCATGACCAATTCGTACGAATTCGTACGAGTTGTTCAAAAGTGGATAATTTGTACTAATTCATACGACCTCACTCGTACGAATTCGTATGATTTGTCTAAACCCACGTGACGGTTATGTTTAGGGGCGGGGTCATTCGTACGAATTCATACGAATTGGCTAATTCGTAAAATATGTATGATTTAGCAAAATCGTACTAATTCGTATGAGTGAGGTCGTACGAATTGTTACGAATTAGCCACCTCGTAAAATTCGTACAAATTCCTGTGAGATCGGGTTGGTTTTTCTTGTGTTACGCAATACTTGTTCCCTCTCTCAGGGAACTGAGGTTATGATAGCAACCGAGTAGTTCCCTTTCGAATGGTCACTTCGTATTGTGTAGCTATACGCAGTGGGAACCCCATGCAAAATGCCACACCCTGAGTAACTTGTTCCCCCGCAACTCAGAGCCTGAGTTGACAGAACAAGCCATAACCCAGTAATATATATGTATACATATATAACCATCGGGCAAAGATGACTGGCCTCTTTGAGGGGCGGCAACGACTTGTAACCTTATTCCGCTGCGTCATCCACAGAGGAGAGCGTCGCGGAAATACTGTAGAAGATCCCACGCATGCTGTGTGAGGCACACGCCAGGCCTTGGTCAGGTCCTTGTGGATCTCGGGAAAAAGGTCCACGAAGAGCCAGTTTGTGACGGGGAGGCCTGTTGGCGCCCCGACAAGAACCATCTGTCCAATCGACTGAGAGGAGGCTTCTCAGGCGTGGTCCACTCCAGCTCGAGGTCCGTGACGGCCCTGGTTAGAGTTCGTTCTATTAACCGAATCACTGGCCACAGACTGCGAGGCGGTGACGGGGTCGAGAGAGCCCGGCCACTCGTCCACAGAGGCAGCGATGGACAGGCGGGCGTCATGTTCGAGCGATCCGCCAAAGGAGAGGAGGCCCGCCACGTGGGGGGGGCGCTGGTCTCCAGCGAACAAGACTGGTGATGGCGATTGGACCGGAGAAAATGAAGCACGCGGGGACGCGGCCGGCGTGCATTCACTAGTATCCAAGTCGTCAGGTTGCCGTTGGCTGTGACGCTGCTTCTTCCTGAGAGCGGAGAGCGTCGCTGAAGCGGCATCGCCGTCTCAAGAGAGAGTTTGCTGATTGCACAGCACGAAGGCCGCACATCCCCCGGCAATGAGAACGTTCTCCACTTGGTCGATTCCCAGGCAGACAATGCGGCTCGCTATAATGGCGAATTCAGGGGTCTATATAGGCTGCGTCATGCCCCCTTGGCGGGCTCTGATGTAAGGCTAGCACACTGGTTGCACGTCAGAGTCGCCCGCTCCATTGGATGTGCAAAAAATGATGTTTTATCAAAGTTTGGAAGGAGAACGTTCAGATAATTAACACAGGTGGAGAGCACTCAACAATCAATAATAAGAGCTGTATTATATAAACTCAGCAGTCTCACCTCACGCCATTGACAGTTCAGCAGCACCCCTCCACCCTTCTCCACACTTCTAGCCCTAAATACTTGCATGGGGGGAGTACTCTGGGTTCAGGCCGAACTCCGAGCTCAGAGCCCCCCCGGACAGCACGCCAAATATGCATTAAACTTTACCCCCTCTAATTGATGTCTAGTAAAGCCGCGTTTCCACCAGAATTACCAGGAACTATTTGTCCCGGGAACTTTTTTCACAGGAACTTTTTCCCCCCAGACCACTTGCTTACTGTTTTTACACCGCGTACTAAAGTACCGGTCCGAGGCGGGAAGATGTAGTGTAGTGACGTTGAACTGCGTGCGACTGCTCTTCCTAGCCTGCGCGTTTGTTTTGAGTTTTGTATGGAGGAGATTCAATCTTTGCTGCTTTTGTGTGCGATTGGTTTACTAACGAGGCAATTAACAAAACGGCAGAAAAGAGACGAGCACCCAAAGCATATTCAGAAAGCTTGTAATGCTAGATATAAAAGTAGACGTTTGTTATCAGCGGACATTGACCTTGAGATGGATGGGACGAACGCGCGCTATCGGGCAGAAAGAATAGCGTGGTAAGAACCAATCAGCATGTTCAGCGCAGCAAGTCCCACTCCGAAAGTTCCTGAACTCTGAAAAAGTACTACCTCACCAGCAGGGACTTTCTGGGGGGGAAATTTTTACCCTGAACTTCATTTAGACCCTGGTTCCTGCGGTGTAAACACACTGAGTACCACCCCAAAGTTCCTAGTTCCTGGGGAAAGTTCCTGCGGTGGAAACGCGTCTTATGTGTGAACTTGTGAAATTGTGAACTTGCCGACCAATCATGTTGTGAACACATCCTTTTGCCTTTAGGTTTGCCGGAAAAAATGCCAATCTGAACACTAAGCGGACCGGGATAATTTTTTTTTTTTTTGTACAGACCAAACAAACCAAGCGAACTGAACATGTCCCCTCCTGATCACGCAGACTCTACTGTGCCCGTTCATGTGTTTTGGAGGAGGCATGCCCAAGGGTGTAATCCATTCATGCCACCATCTTGTAGCAGAACTTCACTTGAGATAGCATTTCCATTGACTCCCAATCATTTTGGCGTCACTTTGACAGCAAATAACTTTACATCTGAGGCGTTTGAAGACTCCATTTGTCCATTATTTATTTTTTAAAGAAACATGACAATGTATAAAATGCTCCATTACCTTGTAGCTTATGTTATGGCCCCGTAGAAGCAGTCTTTTTGTAAAGTAGGCTAATGATTGCATCATAACCACGCGACTCACTGTCGCACAGTAGAGATATTACCGTATGGACAGTAGGAGAAGCTCGCGGTTCAATCGGGGAAACGTGGAGGCAAAATTACAAAATAATTCATCAGAATACCTAGCAAAAGTTTTTTTCTGCTACTCACACTCACACTCTCCGCCTCTGCGAGTTTCTGAACGGTATGATTCAGATTTCTCATGCCACGGCCACTAGAAGACAGACGAGTTGCTCACGTCACATCTACGTCGTCAAGCTCTGCTTGAGTCGGTTTGAGTCTGCGCGTCAGGAACGGAAGTCTTAAAAAATAGCTAAAAATGGGCTTCACTTGTCTCAATGGAGTTCCAGTGAGATGGCTCTGTCCACTTCTTATACTGTCTATGGGCATGCCTTTGGAGACTTTGGGCCGGTTCACACAGAACGGCGCTGTCTCAAATGGCAACCTAAACACTCAGTCTTCCTACGAGTCTGCTGCACATTCTTGATGTAACGGCGCTTTGACTGTTGGGGAGAAGTCTGCTGCAAGCTCGCTTCAGTGCCGGCTCGGCAAAAGTGCGCACCGAGGGCACAAATCGACCGCAAAGGGAGCGTTAACGAGCCCCCTTAAATGAAAACCTAAAATGACAAATGGTACACCCTGGTACTGTCTTATGGACTTAACGGAAACCTAAAATGACAAATGGTACACCCTGGTACTGTCTTATGGACTTAACGGAAACCTAAAATGACAAATGGTACACCCTGGTACTGTCTTATGGACTTAACGGACACGCGAACAAACATGGCAGCCATTGTAAGTCCACAAGGCTGCAAACGCATGTGAAGTGTGCCATTTGGGACAGGGCCAACGTGATTTTGTAGTTAGAAACGCAAGACGCAGGTCGGTGGAACGGAAAAAGCGCAAGGTCTGTCTAGAGCCGCGCATGTGCGAGACTGCGAAAGGCGTGAGTGCAATGGTTAAAGACATTTAGTTTGGCCTACATTGAAAAACTAAAGAAAGCTATCCTCTCTGAAATTACCTATTGCTGTATATAAAAACCACAGAAGTCTATGCAATGTATTTAGAAAGGCTCAAGCTAAGCAGGCGTGTGTGTTTGTGGTTTACTTTTTCAACATAACGTTTATTTAAAACGGCAGTTAAAAATGTGTTACAACCATATTTAAGCTTTTTACAACAGACAACAATTTTCATTGTGTGCAAAGTCATACACAATCTCCACAGAAAGTTCAATGTTTTACTGAAAAGCAGCTGTACATTCACATGGGGAAGCAGGGAGCATTGAGCTGACCCTGTCTTACCGATGATACTTCAAAACACATCTCAAAGTATTGAGTGGAGATAATATGCAGCATCCTTACCCACAACACATCTCTTCTCATCTCACTTCATGAGGTAGTATTTATTTTATATATAGCACATTAACACTTCAAGTTGAACAGTATGGGTATTTTATGCAGTCAGACATTCAAGGTAATGATTAAAACAACATTTAAACAGAACAATAATTTGTTAGGAGAAAGCACAGCATGTTTAGTCCTGGAATAAATAATCTATAAGGATATAATGAAGCTGAATACCTGCTTTTGTTTTTACTGAAATCTCTCAATAATATGTATAAAATATAATTAATATAAATCTCACTAACACCCATTTCTTAAGTCACATCTTCAAAACTCTTTACACAAACTATCAAAACAGTTAGATGTTAGGAATAATTTTGTACTGTAATGTAAATATGGACAATTATAAACATTCTTAAATATCATTCTTTTTTTTCCAAAAGAATTGCATGATCCTGCTTGTCGTCATTGTTTTGACATCATTGTTTTATGGGTGACAAAGTGTGTTTGTTGGTTGAAAACCTATAGTCTTATGGAAGAATGTGTTGATTTGAGACATGTATGACATGTTTTGGTAGTTTTAGAGCATTTTGAATGTGAAATGAAAGTCCATTAGGAGAACTGTGTGAAGAAAAAGTGTTGAGAAATGTGTCCTAGCAATTGTAAAAGCAGTAAACGTTCTTTCTTAAGATAAGAATTATCTATGACGTATATAAAGCTCCTTCTTTGGGATTGTTAGGTAATCATATGTCAGACTTTGTCGTCTTGGTATGAACACATTTACAGATATGTAAAGATAAAATGTAATAGTTCTATTAGTTACGAAGTTATTCTACTTGTGGATGGCTGGATGACTGTGGTGGTAGAGGTGGGCTGTATGGTGGAGGAGGTACGTAGGCCGCCTCCATCTCTGAGTCTAGATCCACTTGAACATCAGAAATATTGAATTTAAAGCTGGCCTGTAAAACAAAACATGATTTTATGTTAAAAACAGCATTTCAACAAATCCAGCCAAAGCTATCCTAAGCTGCTCATAACTGGTTCAAGCTAGTGTCCATATCTAACCTGCTGAAAAGGGCTAAAAAGGTGGACAGACAGACAGACAGACAGACAGACAGACAGACAGACAGATAGATAGATAGATAGATAGATAGATAGATAGATAGATAGATAGATAGATAGATAGATAGATAGACAATGATTGATATATATACACACACACTCACTTAAAGGATAATTACTGATTAAACACCTGTTCAATTTCTCATTAATGCAATTATCTACTCAACCAATCACATGGCAGTTGCTTCAATGCATTTAGGTGTAAAGTCTGAATTTTCCTTGTTCCCACTGTGCAGGCTGGTGGTGGTGGTGTAATGGTGTGTTGGATGTTTTCTTGGCACACTTTAGGCCCCTTAGTGCCAATTGGGCATCTTTTAAATGCCACGGCCAATGAGCATTGTTTCTGACCATGTCCATCCCTTTATAGCCACCATGTCCCCATCCTCTGATGGCTACTTCCAGCAGGATAATGCACCATGTCACAAAGCTCGAATCATTTCAAATTGGTTTCTTGATCATGACAATGAGTTGACTGTACTAAAATGGCCCCCACAGTCACCAGATCTCAACCCAATAGAGCATCTTTGGGATGTGGTGGAACGGGAGCTTCGTGCCCTGGATGTGCATCCCACAAATCTCCATCAACTGCAAGATGCGATCCTATCAATATGGGCCAACATTTCTAAAGAATGCTTTCAGCATCTTGTTGAATCACGCAGAATTAAAGGAGTAGGCCTAGTTCACTTTTGAAAAAACTTTTGCTGATAATTTACTCACACCCATGTCATCCAAGATGTCCATGTCTTTCGTTCTTCAGTCGAAAAGAAATTAAGGTTTTTGATGAAAACATTCCAACATTGTTCTCAAAATAATGCACTTTACTGGGAACCAAACGGTTCAAGGTCCAAAAGCAGTTTCAGTGCAAACTGTTCAAAGGGCTTTAAACGATTCCAGACGATGAATAAGGGTCTTATCAAACGAAACGATCGCTCATGCACGTTCGTGACTCTCCTGTTTGAACTCGTTTTTCAGAGTCAATTAGTTCGTTTCGTTCATTGAATGAACCAAATGACTCGGAAAAAGATTTTTTCATTTTGATGAACGAGTTCGAACAGGAGAGTCACACACGTGCGTCACAGAAAAATCCTGGAATGTTTTCATCAAAAATGTATTTTCGACTGAAGAAAGAAAGACGTGGACATCTTGGATGACATGGGGGTGAGTAAATTACAGTTTTTCTCAGTTGCTTTGGTGCATTTCTCACATCACTATTTACATTTGCACAACAGTTAGTTCAACCTCCACAACATTTTGTCGTTTGTGCACATCGTAGTAGCAGTTTCTCATTCCTTCCAACAAATTGCAAATGCTTTTGGACATGCATCAGTTGCGTTCATTTGCTTATGTCATATCAGTCCAAATTAACTATACTTGAATGCTGAATAGTCATTCCATATAAAACTAATAGTCCTCATTTCATTGCTTGAGTCATCACATACAAAAATGTTAAACTAGTCAAAATCCGTCAAGCAAATTTTACATTTTTTTTATATCTTTAAAAAAAAAAAAACTTTTTTATCCTAAATTGAACAATTTCTCGCAGGTGAACCTCAGCTTTCACTGATGAGAAGAGATTTGCATGAATGATTTACAGTACTGATTTATTGAGTTATGTTGTTCAGTTCCAATATGTACTGTGATATTGTTTACAGTGGTGCACCGATCTACCCAAAGTTTATGTTTGTTGTAAATAAGGGTGTATTTTTTCTTTTGCACAATGCTCTGAACAAATTAGAATTGCAAAGACCATGCAGTAAAAATGTGAAACATACATATTCAGTGTCTTGTACTCTGAATATAGTACTAAATACAGTAATGTAAAACTTTACTGTAGTTTTCAAATGGCTGTGCAAATAGTTTATAGGACTGTCTTGAGCATTTTCAGGTAGTGTCACCAAGATCTGACTTTTTTTGCATTGGCAAACACTTACAGAGTAAACTGTCCTAATGAAAACATGACAAAGCCATTTGACTATCTTGTACTGGTGTTAGGACTTTTCATCTTGACGACACTGACGTGAATACTTGCTTTTGAGGAATGAGTTATCCATCTTGAGCAAGTGACACACTTTTGCAGGTTATCAACTAAGTTTTGCAGTTTGTACTAATTGTTTTGTGAATTGCATTAACTGTTGTGCAAATGTAAATAGTGATGTGAGAAATGCACCAAAGCGACTGAGAAAAACTGTATCAGCAAAAGTTTTTCCAAAAGTGAACTACTCCTTTAAGGCAGTTCTGAAGGTGAAAGAGAGTCAAACACAATATTAGTATAGTGTGATAGATAGATTGACAGAGAGATGACAGATGGATGGACAGACAGAGATGATGGACGGACAGACAGACGGGTGGATGGACAGATGTACCTCTGCATATGTTGGCGGTGGACACACTAGCTCGTATGGTGGTGGTGTGAACATGTCTTCATGAGGTCTGTCTCGTCTCGTTCGTCTCTCTCTTCTCTCGTGTGAATGGGATTTGGAATCACATAGACGTGGTCGCTGTCTGACAGGTCGAAGTCTAAGTGTGTGTCTGAGGCTTTCCTGCAGTAGTTGCAGCAGTATCTCAATATACACAGAATCACAGTCAGAGCCAGCAGCGGGGTCAGCAACGTCCTACATCACCAGACAAACAGCTTTTAGTTTGATGTATGCTTACATTTACAATGATTTCATGAAGAGTGTTGCTCTTACTTGAGATAGTAGAATATATATTCAGCCATTGAATCGGCCAGGAATATCTGCAGAGGAATTAGATATTAATTACTGTACATCTGCGATCAGAACAAGCTGTGTAAAATGCATTTGATTCAATGATGTGACGATCAGTTATTAATTTATTAAAAAAATCTGCTAATAGAGGCAGTGACTTAAATGCATGTCTTCTACAAGTTTTAATCAAATTTTTAAAAAAACTTCAAGTAAAAAATAGTAGTAGCATCATCCTGAGATTGTGATTTTATGAAGATAAAAGTCTCTGTAAAACACTGAAATGATTGGGAGATAAATAGTTTCACATAGCCTATATCTAAAAATATTCTTTGTTAAATTTGTAAAAAGAAAAAAACTAGAAAATAACTACTACTAATAAATAGGGATGTCAAATCGATGAATTGTGATTAACCACATCTAACAAACATTTTTTAATTATATATATATATATATATATATATAAATATAAAATTTCAAATTCATTTATTGGTCCAGCTCTAATATATATATATATATATATATATATATGAAGAGTTCAGATGCAAAAGCCTCTAAGTGCCATTTGAAATTTTCTTCTAGAATGATCATTTTTATCAAGCTTGTATATTTAAGATCAGTGATTTCACTTAAATGGCAATGATAATTACCTATTAATTGTTATTTAAGTGAAATTACTGAACTTAAATATACAATTTTGATAAAAATCATCATTAAAGAAGAAAATTTCAAATGGCATTTAGAGGCTTTTGCATCTGAACTCTTGATATATATATATACGTGTGTATGTGTGTGTGTATATATATAGTATATATAGTTATGTTACAATATTATTTTCCACTCACTATGTTACTGTACTGTATTTTTTTAGTTATTTCTTAAATCATTATTTAATTCAATATTATATACATTTTATATCTTAATACCTTCAACATTTCCTTTTAATAACTACAGGACTGAATTTATGTTTCATGATCTTAAAAACCTCTTGATCTGAAGGATTAATAATGCCTATAAAAACTGCTACACAGAATAAATTAAAATATGAAATGAGTTGAAGTAGGTAGCGAAGGAACTCCATCAATTAGTTTAAAATGCACCCAAACCCTACATAACGACATGCTTTACATAACCTTAAAGAAGTTTCATAACCACCACTGAATTCATATTTGGTCTAAATTCACTTTCAGGTACTTCTAAATTCCTAAAAAGTGTGTTATCACATTAAAGTATTTCTTTAGAAATGTCATACTCACAATAGTTGTATGTCATCAGACCCAAACCTAAGAAAGTAGAACTGAAGTGAGTCAGGCTGTACAGTGCGTGCGCTGTGAGTGTAACCACTGAGTCTGACGTCCTGTTGAGGACTTTGAGCTGGACACACTCATCCGGGGCTGGGATTGTAAACACCAGGATTTGCGCCACTCAGAACTGAGAATGACTTTTCATTTCCAGTTCATTTCCTCAATTTGAATTGAGACATCATAGGATTCAGGACTTTTCATTCCAATTTTAATCAACAGAACTACAATCAAAATGGAAAACTGTTGTTTAATATAATATATTTTTTTAAATTATATCAATAATCAGTGTTACAATGGACATTTGTAACTTTATATAAATCATATTTCATAACTCATTTCAGTTTATGACTCATGGTGGAAGGAGACTTCATTTTCCACAATGCTCCAGTTTACTTTACATATATTGTGTAATCAATATTTTCTAATTATTTTTATACCTGAACAAAGCAGTGGCCATTTTTGGTGCTTCGCATTAAAACTAGTCTGTTTTATTAGTATTGAGCTTAATTTAATGAAACATCCGTTCATATCAAGTGAACAAACAGTCAATGTTTAACCATTGAACTAGCACTGGACTAATGAAACAATGAGTTTCGTGCATGTTTTCAACATCCCAGTCAGCATGTGGCATATTTCATTAAAATTCATACTCGTTTAAATGAAAGAGACCCAATTTTATAAATTGTCTTGTAAATTTAAAGTCCCCTCTCCTTTGATAAATAATGCATTTGATGCTTTCATATGAAAGCCAGTAAATGCATCACTCCAAAAATGTCCCAGATTCATAAACATGAAAATTAAGCTTTTAAAGTTGTTTATAGGTCTACGTGGTGTTTTTAATATGATTTAAGACAAACTGCGTGCAAATTCAGTCAACACCATTGCTAAATGGGTTTTCTCTGTAAGAATGCAGTGAACCGAAGTCACATCAGTTCTAAACCGTTTCTGATGCCACAGTGGATGATGTAACTAAGTTTTAAATAGGAAAAATATTGAAACTCTTTGGTAATTTTTTTTTTTGAGAAATGCTAATGGTCTTGTCCTCTTCAATGATGTATGCTAAGCTTGTAGCGTGGCCACATAGAAGGAAAGTTTAGATAAGGTTAGTGACTATTATTTAATGTTTAGTCACTGGAATTTCCTAACTTTTTCTTCTTTACTCTGTACTGTGAATGCCTTGCTATTGTACTGTATTTGGATCCCAAGGTCTGTGCGTGCTTGAACACGTGGGCGTTTGTCACAGTTAAACAGGAAGACGAATATCTCAGCTATAGAAGGGTCTAGAGCCTCCATTTTTGCACTCAGGTCTAAGTCCCATGGCCCTCTATCAGAATCCAGAGTTCCCTTTCGTTGTCACTCCGAGTTCGGTCGGATGATGACGAATGGGATTTTCGCTTAGAAAGCCTATCAGCTTTAATCAATATAAAACGATCCAATGGCAAAGAAATGCCATGGGTCTGCAGAATTTGCATGGCGTAACTCCGCTCACCTGTGCCTTATCAGCTGTGGGTATTTAAGGAGGACGCTGAATGCAAATCAGGCATGTTTTCGCTTTGGAGCCAAGTTCACTCTTCGTTCCCCAAGCACTTCTCTACAGAGACTGTCAGCTTCTTTGAGAGACTCATGTTGGTGTGACAGCGATTTCCCGGCGAGACCTGAGACCTAGACCTGAGTGCAAAAATGGAAGCTCTAGACCCTTCCAGAGCTGAGATATTGAGATCCCACGTAGCATTTATGCCATCATAAATATCTCAATATCTCAGCTCTGGAAGGGTCTAGAGCCTCCATTTTTGCACCCAGGTCTAAGTCCCATGGCCCTCTATCAGAATCCAGAGTTTCAAGAATATTGGAGAAACTTAATTTTTCGCCCCGAAAAAAAAAAACGAAGCACTGTCGTTTTTTTTTTTCGCGTCAAAATTTTGAGTTTCTCTGATCTTCTCGAAACTCTGGATTCTGATAGAGGGCCACGAGACTTGGACCTGAGTGCCAAAATGGGGGCTCTAGACCCTTCCAGAGCTGAGATATTGTGATATTTATTATGGCATTAATGCTAAGTGGGATCTCAATATCTCAACTCTGGAATGGTCTAGGGCCTCCATTTTTGCACTCAGGTCTAAGTCTCATGGCCCTCTATCAGAATCCAGAGTTTTGAGAAGATTGGAGAAACTTAATTTTTCGCCCCGAAAAAACACAACAAAACGAAAGGGGTACCACTGTCGTTTTTTTTTTCGGGTCAAAATTTTGAGTTTCTCTGATCTTCTCGAAACTCTGGATTCTGATAGAGGGCCACGAGACTTAGACCTGCGTGCCAAAATGGGGGCTTTAGACCCTTCCTGAGTTGAGATATTGAGATATTTATGCATTAATGCTACGTGGGATCTCAATATCTCAGCTCTGGAAGGGTCTAGAGCCTCCATTTTGGCACTCAGGTCTAAGTCTCATGGCCCTCTATCAGAATCCAGAGTTTTGAGAAGATTGGAGAAACTTAATTTTTCGCCCCGAAAAAACGGGTCAAAATTTTGAGTTTCTCTGATCTTCTCGAAACTCTGGATTCTGATAGAGGGCCACGAGACTTAGACCTGAGATTTTGAGATCCCAAGTAGCCTTAATGCCATTATATTAATGCCAGATATCAAAACTCAAAATTTCGATCCGAAAAAAACCCCGACAGTGTTACCCTTTACGTTTTTTTTTTTTGGGCGAAAAATTAAGTATCCTCAATCTTCTTGAATCTATGGTTCCCTTTCGTAGTCACTTCGAGTTACGTCAGAAGTGACGGAGATTGGGGGTTTCGCATAGAAAGCCAATCCTCTTCGAGTATTTAAAAACGAGCCAATGGCATGCAATGCCTTGGGGCTGCGGAAATTTGCATAGCGTACTCCGCCCTACTCCGTGAGTATAAAAGGAGGAAGTGAACGCAACCGCAGTATGTTTTTCGCTTCGGAGCCAAGAGAACCTCTTCACTCCTAAAAGCTAATTCAAGACTCTTCGAGACGAGCGTCCTCTTCAGTGTTGGTGTGACGGCGGTACCCAGCGAGTTTCTGCATTGCCTGCGGTCTGTGCAGTGGTCTGCCAGACTTTGCGCTTCTCCCTGGTCGCCTCGGCGCTGAAAGAGTGAATTTTCCTCCTCTCTGTAAAAGAGCTACACGCGGCACGTCTTTGTAAAGACGGTTCGCCCGTGTTCTTCTGGATGCGGTCGATTTCTGTCGTCATCTGATGGTCACGATCGCTGCTCTGTATGCCTGGGCATTCAGCGTGCAGCAGCAGCGTTCGTGGATGACTCATGTTCCTTCTGTGAAAAGGGACATGACCATCTCCACACTGAGGTTGAGATGATCTCACTACAGTGAGAGCCCCGGTCCCCCTTACTCGATCGGCTTCCTTCACGAAAGGGGGCCCGTCGACCGGGGACCCGGCGAATTAACGGTGACGGTGTGAAAAAAAAAAAAAAAAGCCCCGACGATTTCTCGGGCCACACCTCCCGCCTCAGTGTGTGAGCCAGCGAGCGTTAGTTCGATTCAGTCGGCTGCCTCTTCAGTGGTACCGGCTGCTTCGAGCAGTGCTCCAGATGATGATGTGATGTCGATCGCAGCATCACTAGGCGGGTAGAGTCCTCGGGAGATGAGGATGCGGCTGCGCTGCCCCCTTCGGGAGAGCCAGCGCTGCCCGTGTCGGATCCCGAGCTGACGGCATGCTGTCTCAAGCCGCTGGGAGTATTGGGTTAGAGTGGCATCCATTCTCCCCCGATCTCTCACGGAGGGTTAATTGGTTTTTGGACAAAGCTGCCGCCGCGAGGCCACGGCTAAACTCCATTGCCTTTTTTCCCCGAGCTGCATGTGGAGTTATCGCGCTCTTGGGGGACTCCTCTGTCCACTCGAGAGCGCGATCTCTCCCCCGCCTTTCCCCCCTCGATGGGGGGGCCGCCCGTGGGTACACTGGGATGCCCCCGCTGGAGCGCTCTGTTGCGATACAGCCGTGTCCACAGAGCGCCTCCTCCCGTGGTCCTCCTAAGCACCCATCCAAAGCCTGTAGGTTCTCGTCTGCCACGGCGGCGCGTTCCTATAGAGCGGCGGGACGGGCGGCCTCCGCTTTGCATGCGATGAGCACTGTGCAAGCGCAGATGCTCAGAGATATGCTCGAGGGCGGGACTGATCCAAACGGCATTCGTATATTTGCGGTCCGCCACTGACCTTGCTCTCCGAGCGACGAAAGTGGCCGCTCGCGCCGTTGGTCAGGTGATGGCCACTAGTGTGGTCCAGGAGCGTCAACCTGGCAGACACTCGGAGCGCTGAGCGGATTCGTCTGCTCAGCGCCCCTCTCTCCCAGGTTGGCCTTTTTGGCGGTGCAGTCGAGAACTTTTGCCCAGCAGTTCTCCACTGCCCAGGAGCAGACGGAGGCAATCAAACATATTCTGCCCCGACGACTAGCTGCAGTCGTCGGCACAGATGCCTCCCGCTGCTCGCCACCGAGGACGCCCCCCCGCGGCTCCCCTCCCTCCCGCCCCGCCC